>JAFJYI010000163.1:1200000-1755313 GCA_019022655.1 Acacia acuminata | reverse complement strand
CTAGTCGTAGTAGTTTCTGTTTTATCATCTAATGAGGCTAATTATGGTTGCTTCTTATGACCGATGTTGTGCATTGTACATTATAGGAATATTTTAGTGTAAATTGTACTACAAAAGTGTTCCTATAATTGTGACCGAGCAATTTAGGTAGATTCCAATTGGTAAAATCTAAAAAACAACTAGCATTTTTTTTAATATATAAACAAAGACCTGCACCCTATTTTCAATAAGTTTCTTCAACAAATTTTAGTGGAAAGCTTCATGAGCGAAAATCCTTCCGCTTTAATTGATCTTTCAATATCTTATATTCTCATCATCCCTCCTTATCCCCTCAACCTTTAATATCTCTCATCCACCGCTGATTCTGATTAATTTTGATTGTCTCAAGCATTTTTTAATATTAGTCAATATTTGAAATATTTTTTCAAATCCTAAAATTTGGGATCTTGAAAAAATATTTCACTGCTTTGACTGGTACTAAAAAACTTTAAGATACCGATTGGTATAAAAAATACGCCAACATATTGACGTACTAAAAAAATACTTCATGATCTCAAGATTATTGAATCTTGAAAAAACATTTTATTACTCACGTACTTTAAAAATCGATACTGACCGTATTCGAAAGATGAGGGATAAGAGAGAGATGAGGCCCAGTAGTAGAAACCGAACCCTGCTTTGAAAGTTTTTGAATGCTTTTTGTAAAAAAAATGGTTGGGAAATGAGGATTAGGAAAATATGGAGAGAGGAGAAGTAGAGGTAGTGGTCAAAAGGTAGGAAGGTAAAATTATTAAATTCCGAAATCCTATTTTAGGTCATGTGACATAATTTAGATTTGTTAGATTCAAACACAATTTAAAATTTGACTAATTCCCAATTTTTCATATAATATAGAAATATTTACAGCAACTAAGAATAGTAATGTTTTTCTTTTTATAACAAAGAAATACAAACAAGGATAATAAAGATGAGAAACCTATTATCCAATTTTTTTTTCTTTGTTTTCAAAAAAGAAAAAGAAAAACGTTACTAATCTCTCTTTTTAAAAAAAAAAAAAAATTACTGTTATTATATAAAAGAACTCCCAATATGGGAAGTGATTGTAATGAATTTAGTTTTTTTAGGAAAATAGATATTCCTACTGCAACAAAGAGGGACAGGGTAATCCAAATGTGCAAAAATTAACTATTGAGTAGGGAGAGGGTAGTTCAACCCATTGCCTATTAAATTAATGACATCATTTGATTGGCATCAAAGACTACATGTGAGACATGGCAAATGGGTAGCAGGTATGACCACTACTATTAAATGGGCGGGTTACGAGTCGAGATCTATCCAATTCGCCCATTACTGCTCTAACATTACATATGGAATAACTAACTAAACAAAAGTTGAAACTTTTAGGGAAACATTATTCAACACACATAGATGTGGTTTTGTTATTGGATTATTTGTGTATTGTATACACATACAGACAAGTACAGAAATTGTCCTGGAGAAGCATACGGGATTGACATGGATGTTGAATTTAACAATGACAATAATGCAAATCATTCCTAAACTTTCTTGCATCTTGGGTTGCATTCATGATTTTTGCAATTAGGAGTGTGATGATCCTTGCAGCATTGTATTCCTTCAACTGCATTCATGTTACCTGAAATATAAGATAAATAAGTCAATGTTATTACAAATTACAAGTTATTAATGATATGACTTATTTTTTAATAAATAATTTTAGGATTAAGGTGCAATTTTGTCTTAGAAGTGTAAAAAAATGAGTAAATTTGTCTTGTCATTACAAAAGTTGACATTGACTATTAGCATTTTTTAACATTAAGGGGTAAAATCGTTAATATTGTATACTTTCAAAGATGAATTATATAGGACTGATGGTTAAATTAAATTTCATGTTAAATACTACGACACGTTAAGACTAGAGCAGAGAAAAGGATAGGAAGAAAAGCAGACCTGATGATAACATGAGAACAGATTTTGCGAGGCCATTTTCAAAAATCACTTGCTAATCATATATTAATGATGATGTAAAGAAGTAAGTTAATAACAAACCCTCGCGAGTTTAAGAAAACTCGCGATGATAAGGCAAACTCCGTATCGTGAACTTGTAAGAGTTTATTTTTACCATTAATTTGAAGAAGTTAACAAGAGTTTTGTTAACATTTTTTACAATCGAAACGTAAAATGGTAACCTCGACATATAAACCGTAAGTTTAACCGAGCAATAATCACAAGTTTACCAAATACTGCATCTAAAAACGTAAAAATCTTAAACTCTATAGTCAACTGAGTTTAACAATAATTAGCGCAACTTTTTAGCTTGTTAGCTTGTTTTAGAGTGAAACTAATCCATCTGTTAGGAATTCAATTGATTTTATGAATGTGATATGTATGTCAGATTTAAAATAGTAATCATAGACTGATTTGAAATTAAATGACTATTTTTAGTTGTTTTCTCTAACTTCTTCCTCTCATTATGAATTATTTAAAATTGTTTGTTAATATTTTTATACCATCAAAAATTAATATATGCCGATGCTACTTGAAAAAAAAAAATTTATTGGTAAAATTGCACCTCAAACCTTAAAATTACTTTTGATGTGTCAAGAAAAATTTTCATATGGTAAGATCATTTTTGTTTGGTATGGGTATTTTAATAATAAAATTAGGATTAAAGACTGCAAAAGACATTAATGTTATCCTTTGATGTCTTGTAAAAAAAATAAGGTTTTGATTCAGTGAAAAGTGAAAAAGCTTACTCAAACAAATGAAAACTTGCTCGAGCAAGGTTCTTCATTCTCGCTACTCGCCTTATTTGTCGACTTACTCGAAAGCACACCTTTATCCTTACTCAAGCATGGAGATGATCCGCTCGAGCACTATACTTGAGAACAGCCTTGGATCTACTCAAGCATGCATACTAACCTCTCCCTACAGCTTTATGTACTCGAGTATGGAAATGCTTTGCTCACAGTATACTTCGAGCAAGGTTTTTATTTGCCCGAACATGAAGGTTCTATGTTGATTTCAAGTCATTACTCAAGCAAGCAACAAGACTTACTCGAGCTGTAGGGAAATTGAGCGAGGACAGCTCTTACCAAGAGGAAAAATAGTGGATGAGAGGAAGTAGAGGCAGTGGTCAAGAGGGAGGATCAAACAAAGGGTAGCAAGGTAAAATTATTAAATTCAGAAATCTCTATTTTAGGTCATGTGACATAATTTAGGATTTGTTAAATTAACACTCAATTTGACTAATTCGGCTGTCTTTTAAAATGATTTTACAAAAGTTTTTATATAATATACTAATACATTTTTTTTATACATAATATACTAATATTTACAACAACAAACAAATGTTTTTTTTTATAACAAAAAATACAAACAAGCTCAGGACGAGGATTATCCAGAGCTTTCATTTCTTTTTTGTTTTCCAAGAAAAAGAAAAATATTAGTAATTCTCTCTTTCTTTTCTTTTTTTAAATATCGCTCTATTATATAAAAAGAACTCCCCAGTGATTCTAATGAATTCAGTTTTTTTCAGGAAAAATAGATATTTCTGCTGCAACAAATTGGTTCAAACCGTGTAAAAATTAACTATGGAGGAGGGATAGGGTGTTTCCAATTAAATTAATGACATCATTTGAATGGTATCAAAGCTCGATGCCTGACGGTGTACAGAGAGATATACTAAATGGGTAGAGGCACCGGCAATACTATGATAGGAGTATGTAATACATTGAGATGGGATGGGGAACCAAATTTATTATGTCCTGCAACGGGAAAATCTGGGAGCATTTACCTGGGTATGGAAATTGACCCCTGCCAACATTAACGATTAAATCTAGTAAATTAATTTTAAAATTGAAAGTTTGAATTACATCAAGGAAAAAGTTTTATTAGGAAAACTACTGTTAATTAGGCATGAATAATAATACTCACTTAATATTTGACTAGATTAAGGAATTTGTGAGACTTAAAACACTATAAAATCTTCTTTAACCCCTTTTTCCTCTATAATTGATTATTGTTGAGGTAGAGTTTAGTATGTGAATTTACCAAAGAAAAATACAAGAAAATACCATTTGAACTTAAAATACTCAAATTTCTTAATGAACTGTCAATTATTATACTCTTGCATTATAATATCTTTGAGGAGAATGGTTTGGAATTTTGAAGTTCAAGCAACATTTTCTTATTTATCAACTCATTTAGATCCTATATTAAAATCCAAAGTTACTTGAATCCAACCTGAAAATACTGAATATAGAACACTCACAAACTATTTATAAATTTTATTTTGTTTAACACATATCTTTTTACATTTATATCCTCATTTTTTAAAGAGATTCCAGGCACATATGTAACCCGTTAAATATAAAAGTATTTTGTATCTTAAATTAACAATTTATTTTTTAATAAAAGAAAAAAATTTAGTGAGTTGAGGGGAGGGATTGACCAGTGCAATCCAACAATTTCTTCTGGTATGATATAAATAAAATAGACAACTGTTCGTTTGGAAAGAATAGATGGATCAAAATCAATTATGCCTAAAAATTAAATATCTTAAGTTCAAACTATAGTTGATTTCAGGCCAAACAAACTACTTGTTGATTCTTCAATAAAAGGCCAACTTTCTCTCCCAGAAAATTATCACCTAAGCTATAATAAATATAATAGTTATATCAATGAGGTAGAAAAATTCCATTTACCGTGATGAATTTGTAAAACCCTCCCCGAAATTGTAAAAAGACTTGATGCCACCTTTCAGGTTGGCAAATTACAGTGAAATGACGATGCCCGAGGAGAGGAGAGAGAGAACTCACAGCTTCATGAACATGACCGCTCGAGTAGATGCCTTCGCCATCGGCTTCACCCCACATTGGCTGTTGACAAGACACCGGTGAAAAAGAAAAACTGAGGCGCTGGCGAGCATCTTGAAAGAATTAGAAGAACGATCTTTTGAAGGGGAAGGAAGGTGAAGGAAGGAAGAGGAAGAGCGAAGAAGAAGGAAGAAGCTGAGGCAAAATCGAGTTCACTAGTGAAGTGTCATCGTTAATTGAGTGTGATAATCACACTTCAACACTTGGAGTGTGATTTTTTTGTGATTTATAACAATGGTAATTTGTGTATATGAATCGTAATTTATTTATACTGTCGCTCTGTAATAATTTGGAGTAGTAATTTTGCGCTATGGATTGGTATTTGGGCCTGTAATAATGCATTTTTTTTTGTTTTACAAAACATCCCAAAAAGAGTAATGGATAATTGAAGAAACAATGGTAATTACGTTTTGCTATGGACGGGCGCTTTTATCGATCGGTTTTTTTGTGCCTTGTTTTTTTTTGGATAGAAACAAAATTGCTTGCGTTTTGTATTTTTTGGTTTTTGTTTTACAAAATACCCAAAAAGAGTAAAAAAATGGATACCGAAGAAACAATGGTAATTTTTACAAAACTCAAGCGTTAAATTATCAATCCATAAATGCAAATTTGCCAAATTTCCATAAACACAAATTTAAAAAAAAATTATTACAAAACCCGAAGCGCAAATGGTCAAATTATAAACGCAAATTACCAAATTCATAAACGCAAATTACCATTGTTTCTATCCAAAAAAAAGCATTATTACAAAACTCGAAGGCGAATACACCCATAAACGCAAATTATCATTGTTCAAGTATCCACTTTTTTGGGATGTTTTGTAAAACAAACAAAAAATGCATTATTACAAAACCCGGAAAAATTACCGCCCATAAACGCAAATTACCGTTTCTATCCAAAAAAAAAAAAAAAAAGCATTATTACAAAACCCGGCTGACGACAAATCCATAACATAAAACGCAAATTATCGTAAATCATATACACAAATTACCATTGTTATAAAATCACCAAAAAAAACACTCCCAAGATAAATCACACTCCGTCACCGGAGGTGATTTATCACATCCAAGTGTTCACGTGAAGTACAATTCCGTGCATTAGTGAACCTGCTTTTTGTTCTTCTTCCTTCTTCTTCCTCTTCAAATTTCCCTTCCTTCTCTTCCAATGTCATTCTTCCAATTTTTTCCAGATCTCAACAACGCAAACGCGCTCGCTTTTCTTTTTCATGGGGCGCCACCGTGCGTAGCGTGGGGTGTTCGACGCATGAGGGGGGCGAGCGATCGGTTCGCGTCGCCATGTGGAGTCAGCGTCTCTCTCTCTCCTCTCTCCTCCCGCATTATCGTTTCACTCAAATTCATGACGAATCTGCATAACCCCGAAAGGTCTTTGGCATCCTCCGAACTTTTTACAATTCTCGAGGACTTCCGGGGTTTTACAAATTCACTGTATTTAAATAGAATTTTCCTTAGAAAAGTAGACTTTAGATTTCATCTGTTACCATTAAAATTTTATATTTTATAATTATATAAACTACTTTTGTGTCTACTATTCATATTAATAAATTAAATTTAAATTAGTTTTCATTGAACATGTTAAAATCAAATCAGAGACAACATTATCACTCACTGTCCAAAAAGTCACTTTTGGGATTAAACTATACCTTAATAATTAATCTGAAATTTAGGATTCAACTTCAAAATCTTAAAAATATAAAATCTTCCCCTCTTTTTTAGGTTATTCGTCATACTTAAATACTGTGAAAAACCGTTATATACACTTTAAAAATATAGCATCAACGCCATTTTGAGAAGGATCAACCAACGTTATCGGAGAAAAAAGAGGGAGAAGAGCTTTCCTCTATTAATGCTGACAAGTCTTGCCTAAAGAGAGTAGTTGTTACTTTTTTTTAAGGGAAGAAAAATCACTGAAACCCAAACAGTGGTCTTTGTCTCCCGAACTAACATTCACAGCTTTAGTCTGTTGAATATGAGGATAACATCAGAAGAGTAGTTCCAGTCGAAGTTTCTGTTTTATGATCTAATGAGATTAATTATGGTTTGTGACTGATGTTGTACGCATTAAAAAATTAGCAATTTAGGTAGATCCAACTGATGGTAAAATCTAAAATATAACTGATGTTTTTTTTTTTTTTTCATATAAAAACAAATGCACCCTATTTTTGAGTTTCTTCAACAAAATCTTAGTGAAAAGTTATTTGAGCGAAAATCTTCCAATGCTTTGAGCAGTTTTTAAAAAAATTTAATAGCATAGCTCTCTTACAAAACCTTGTCATTTTGTTTAAGTGGAGGGAAATGGTTGGGAAAACGTGGGGACGCTCAGGAGGAAATGGTGGATGAGGGGGGCGGTAAAGAGGAAGATCAAACAGCAAAGTAAGGCAAAATATTAAATTACCCTATTTTAGGGGTCATGTGACATAATCGATTTGTTATTCTCAATTTAAATTTGACACTTATTGTCTTTTAAAATGATTTTCCCAATTTTCTTTATAATATAGTAACATTTACAACAACAAAAAAGACGTAATGTTCTCTCCCTTTTTATTATAAAGAAATACAAACAAGGAAAATAAAGACGAGGAAACCTATTATCCCGCTTTCTGTTTGTAATTTTCATTTCAAAAATAATAAAAAAAGACGTATTAACCTCTCTTTTTCAAAAAATATATATATATATTACTCTATTATTACTAAAGAACCGTGGGAGCTGATTCCTCCAGCTTCTGAAATACAGATATTTTCTACTGAAAGAGGAACGTTAGTTTTTTAATTATTAAAACAAATTTTGCTCATTTTTTAATTAATGACAAATTGATTGCTCTTTAATCCTAAAATTATTTATTGAAAAATAAGTCATGTCATTAATAAATTGTAATTTGTAGATAACATTGACTTATTTATCTTGTATTTCAGGTAACATGAATGCAATTGAAGGAATACAATGCTGCAAGGATCATCACACTCCTAATTGCAAAAATCATGAATGCAAAAGATGCAAGAAAGTTGCAGAGGAGGAGAATGCAAAATTAGGAATGATTTGCATTATTGTCATTGTTATTGTTAAATTCAACATCCATGTCAATCCCGTATGCTTCCAGGCAATTTCTATACTTCTCTATATGTGTATAGTATAGACATATAATCCGATAATAAAAGCACATCTATGTGTGTATTGAATAAATGGTATGGTTTCCTAATAAAGTTTCAACTTTTGTTTTGTTAGTTATTCCATATGTAATGTTAGAGCTGACGAATGAGTGGATTGAGACGCATTATCCCACCCATAACCTACCCATTTAATGTTACATGGGTATGAGCTGGTCCATACCCGTACCTCTACCCCTTTAACCCATGTCTCACATATAGACCCATCAATTGGCATCAGAGCTTTGATACCAATCAATTGATGTCATTAATTTAATAGGCAATGGAGTTGAACTACCATCTCCCTCCTCAATAGTTAATTTTTGCACGGATTTGAACTACCTCGTTCCTCTTTGTTGCAGTAGAAATATCTATTTTTCCTTTAAAAAAGCTGAATTCATTACAATCCCTTCCCATATTTGGAGTTCTTTTATATAATAATAGAGTAATATATATATATATTTTTTTGAAAAAGAGAGATTAATAATGTTTGTCTTTTTATTATTTTTTTTGAAAAACAAAGAAATACAAACAAGCTTTGATAATAGGGTTTCCTCGTCTTTATTTTCCTTGTTTGTATTTCTTTATAATAAAAAAGAAAAACATTACTACTCTCTTTTTGTTGTTGTAAATATTACTATATTATATAAAAAGAATTGGGAAAATCATTTTAAAAGACAGCCAAGTTAGTCAAATTTTAAATTGAGTGTTTGAATTTAACAAATCCTAAATTATGTCACATGACCTAAAATAGGATTTCTGAATTTAATAATTTTACCTTGCTACCCTTTGTTTGATCTTCCCTCTTTACCACTACCTGTACTTCCTCTCATCCACCATTTTTCCTCCTGAGTAAGAGATAAGCGTCCCCACGTAATTTCCCAACCATTTCCCCACTTAAACAAATGACAAGGTTTTTGTATAAAAGAGAGCTATGCTATTATAATTTTTAAAAACTGCTCAAAGCATTGGAGAGGATTTTTCGCTCTGAAGCTTTTCACTAAGAATTTGTTGAAGAAACTCATTGAAAATAGGGTGCAGAGCCTTTGTTTATATATGAAAAAAAAAAAACATCAGTTATATTTTAGATTTTACCATCAGTTGGATCTACCTAAATTGCTAATTTTTTAATGCACAACATCAGTCATAAGAAACAACCATAATTAGTCTCATTAGATCATAAAACAGAAACTATTACGACTGGAACTACTCTTCTGATGTTATCCTCATATTCAACAGACTAAAGCTGAAGATGAGACATTGATGTTGTTCGGGGAGACAAAGACCACTGTTTGGGTTTTCAGTGATTTTTTTTTTCTTCCCTTAAAAAAAAAAAAAAAATAACAACATACCTCTCTTTAGGCAAGACATTGTCATTTTATTAATAGAGGGAAAGCTAAGGGGAGACACCTCTCACTCTCTCCTTCTAACGTTGGTTGATCACTTCACAAAGCTCCGTCAACCGTTGATGGTAAGATTTTATATTCACAAAGTGTATATTAACGGTTTTTCACGAGTATTTAAGTATGACATGAAACCCTACCCTAAAAACATAAGATTTTATATTCATCAATTGGTATCAAAGCTTTAAGATTTTGAAGTTGAAGTGTTTTTTTTTT
This sequence comes from Acacia acuminata, assembly GCA_019022655.1. Classification (NCBI taxonomy): domain Eukaryota; kingdom Viridiplantae; phylum Streptophyta; class Magnoliopsida; order Fabales; family Fabaceae; genus Acacia; species Acacia acuminata. Next base: position 1,745,638 of record JAFJYI010000163.1, on the reverse strand, counting down.
TTTCCCTAAAAGTTTATTTACAACCTTAAAATTTCAAATTATTAAGGTATAGTTTAATCCCAAAAATGTGACTTTTTTTGGACAGTGAGGTGATAATGTTGTCTCTGATTTGATTTTAACATGTTCAATGAGCAAGCTAATTTAAATTTAATTTATTAATATGAAGATAGTACACACAAAGTAGTTTATATAATTATAAAATATAAAATTTTAATGGTAACAGCTATTCCGACATTTTTTTTTTCTTTTCTCTGTGAAGTCTACTTTTTTCTAGGGAAAATTCTATTTAAATACCCGTAGATGAATTTGTAAAACCCCCCGAAGTCCTCCGAAATTGTAAAAAGACTCGTAGGATGCCAAAGACCTTTCGGGGTTATGCAAATTCGCATGCATTGGTGTGAAATGACGATAATGCCGGAGGGGAGGAGAGGAGAGAGAGAGAGACGAACCTCACGCTCCACGCCGCATGATCGCGGTCGGCGTACGAGCCTCACCTCTGCGATCGAAGACACCGGGCCTCGCCGCCGAACACTGTGAATGGCAGACTGGGATGACGCGGTGAAAAAGAAAAAAGCGAGCGCGTTTGCGTTGAGAGATCTTGGAAGAAATTGGAAGAAGAAACGAGCCGGAAGAGAAGGAAGGAGACAGGTGAAGGAAGGAGAAGAGGAAGAAAAGGAAGAAGAAGGAAGAAGAGAAGGAGGCAAAAAAAAAAAAAAGCGAGTTCACTAATGCACCGGAAGTGCATACTCACGTGAACACTTGGTGTGATAAATCACACTCCGGTGAACACTTGGAGTGTGATTTATCACTTGGCTGGAGTGTTTTTTTTTTTGGTGATTTTATAACAATGGTAATTTGTGTATATGAGCATAATTTGCGTTTATGGATTGGTAATTCGTCTTCGGTTTTGTAATAATGCTTTTTTTTTTTTTTTTTTGGATAGAAACACTGGTAATTTGCGTTTATGGACCGGGTAATTTGCGCCGGGTTTTGTAATAATGCATTTTTTGTTTGTTTTACAAAAACATCCCAAAAAGAGTAAAAAATGGATACCTGAAGAAACAATGATAATTTGCGTTTATGGACTGGTAATTCGCCTTCAGGTTTTGTAATAATGCTTTTTTTTTTTTTGGATAGAAACAATGGTAATTTGCGTTTATGGACCGGGTAATTTGCGTAATTTAATTTGCTTTCTAGTTTTGTAATAATGTTTTTTTTTTTAAATTTGTGTTTATGGACTAATTTGCGTTTATGGATTGATAATTTGCGCTTTCCGGGTTTGTAACGCAAATTACCATTGTTTCTTCGGGTATCCATTTTTTTACTCTTTTTGGGATATTTTGTAAAACAAAAAAAAAAAAATGCATTATTACAAAACTCCGCAAATTACCCGTCCATAAACGCAAAATTACCATTGTTTCTATCAAAAAAAAAAAAAAAGCATTATTACAAAACCTGAAAATACCCATAAACGAATTACCATCCATAACCGTTAAATTACCATTGTTTCTTCGGTATCCATTTTTTACTCTTTTTGGGATGTTTTGTAAAACAAAAAAAAATGCATTATTACAAAACCTGAAGCGCAAATTACCAATCCATAAACGCAAATTACCATTGTTTCTATCCAAAAAAAAAAAGCATTATTACAAAACCTGAAGGCGAATTACCAGTCCATAAACATAAATTACCAGTTCATATACACAAATTACCATTGTTATAAAATCACAAAAAAAAAAAAAAATCACACTCCAAGTGTTCTCTGGAGTGTGATTTATCACACTCCAAGTGTTCACGTGAAAGTGTGCACTTCCAGTGCACTAGTGAACTCGGGCTTTTTTTTTTTGCCTCCTTCTCTTCTTTCCTTCTTCTTCCTTTCTTCCTCTTCCTTCCTTCACCCCTATCCTTCCTTCCTTCCGGCTGGCTCGTTTCTTCTTCCAATTTCTTTCAAGATCTCTCAATGCCAACGCGCCTCGGTTTTTCTTTTTCACCGGTGTCATCCGGTCCGGCGTCCGCGTGTGGGGCGTCGACGGCGAGGCGGGTGGCCGATGAAGGAGGCTCGGGACGGCTACCTTCGCCCACTGGTGTGGAGCCGCGAGGTTCGTCTCTCTCTCTCTCCTCTCCTCCTCCGGGCATTGTCGTCATTTCACACCAATGTCGTACGAATTTGCATAACCCCGAAAGGTCTTTGGCATCTACGAGTCTTTTTACAATTTCGGAGGACTTAGGGGTTTTACAAATTCATCACGGTATTTAAATGGAATTTTCCCTTTTTCTACCTCATTGATATAACTATTATATTTATTATAGCTTAGGTGATAATTTTCTGGGAGAGAAAGTTGGCCTTTTATTGAAGAATCAACCAAGTAGTTTGTTTGGCCTGAAATCAACTAAGTAGTTTGAACTTAAGATATTTAATTTTTAGGCATAATGTGATAGTTGTTTTGATCCATCTATTTCTTTTTTCAAACGAACACTATAAATCAGTTGTCTGGTTGGAGAAATTTTTATTTATACAATATCATACCAGAGAAATTGTTAATTTGGTGCACTGGTCATGATCCCTCCACACTCAACTCACTAAATTTTTTTCTTTTATTAAAAAATAAATTGTTAATTTAAGATACAAAATACTTTTATATTTAACGGGTTACATATGTGCCTGGAATCTCTTTAAAAAAAATAGGATATAAATGTATTTTAAAAAAGATATATTGGTAAGCAAATTAAAATTAACAAAATATATTTTTAATTTATAAATAGTGTTGTGAGTTGTGACTCTCTTTTATATTCAGTATTTTCAGGTTGATTCAAGTACTACTTTGGATTTTAATATAGGATCTAAATGAGTTGATAAATAAGAAAATGTTGCTTGAACTTCAAAATTCCAAACCATTCTTGTTCCTCACAAGAGTATTGATATTAAATGCAAGAGTATAATAATTGACAGTTCATTTTGGTAAGAAATCATTGAGTATTTTAAAGTTCAAATGGTATTTTCTTGTATTTTTCTTTGGTAAATTCACATACTAAACAATTTCCCTCCAAACTAACTCTATTGATACCCCTCAACAATAATCAATTAGGAGAAAAAAGGGAATTAAAGAAGATTTTATAGTGTTTTAAGTCTCACAAATTCCTTAATCTAGTCAAATATTAAGTATTAGAGTATTATTATTCATGCCTAATTAACAGTAGTTTTTCCTAATAAAACTTTTTCCTTGATGTAATTCAAACTTTCAATTTTACTTAAGAAGAATTAATTTACTAGATTTAATCGTTAATGTTGGCAGGGGTGATCAATTTCGTTCCATACCCAGGTAAATTTGCTCCCAGATTTTCCCGTTGCAAAAATTTGCAGGACATAATAAATTTGGTTCCTAATCCCATCCCATCTCAATGTATTACATACTCCTATCATAGTATTCATACCCGTGCCTCTACCCATTTAGCCCATATCTCTCCTGTACACCCGTCAATTGGCATCAGAGCTTTGATACCATTCAAATGATGTCATTAATTTAATAGGCAATGGAGTTGAACTACCCTATCCCTCCTCCATAGTTAATTTTTACACGGATTTGAACCAATCCCTCTTTGTTGCAGCAGAAATATCTATTTTTCCTGAAAAAAACTGAATTCATTAGAATCACTTCCCATATTGGGGAGTTCTTTTTATATAATAATAGAGCGATATTTAAAAAAAGAAAAAAAGAAAGAAAGAGAGATTACTAATATTTTTCTTTTTCTTGGAAAACAAAGAAATACAAAGAAGCTCTGGATAATCCTCGTCTTTGTTATCCTGAGCTTGTTTGTATTTTTTTGTTATAAAAAAGAAAAACATTACTACTCTTGTTTGTTGTTGTAAATATTAGTATATTATGTATAAAAAAATGTATTAGTATATTATATAAAAAACTTTTGTAAAATCATTTTAAAAGACAGCCGAATTAGTCAAATTGAGTGTTTGAATTTAACAAATCCTAAATTATGTCACATGACCTAAAATAGGATTTCTGAATTTAATAATTTTACCTTGCTACCCTTTGTTTGATCCTCCCTCTTGACCACTGCCTCTACTTCCTCTCATCCACTATTTTTCCTCTTGAGTAAGAGCTGTCCTCGCTCAATTTCCCTACAGCTCGAGTAAGTCTTGTTGCTTGCTTGAGTAATGACTTGAAATCCAGTGTTCATAGAACCTTCATGTTCGGGCAAATAAAAACCTTGCTCGAGTATACTGCTTGAGCAAAGCATTTCCATACTCGAGTACATAAAGCTGTAGGGAGAGGTTAGTATGCATGCTTGAGTAGATCCAAGGCTGTTCTCAAGTATAGTGCTCGAGCGGATCATCTCCATGCTTGAGTAAGGATAAAGGTGTGCTCGAGTAAGTCGACAAATAAGGCGAGTAGCGAGAATGAAGAACCTTGCTCGAGCAAGTTTTCATTTGTTTGAGTAAGCTTTTTCCTTTTTCACTTTTCACTGAATCAAAACCTTATTTTTTTTTACAAGTTTTATTATCATCAAAACATAAAATTGAGAACTAACATTAATGTCTTTTGCAGTCTTTAATCCTAATTTTATTATTAAAATACCCATACCAAACAAAAATGATCTTACCATATGAAAGATTTTTCTTGACACATCAAAAGTAATTTTAAGGTTTGAGGTGCAATTTTACCAATAAATTTTTTTTTTTCAAGTAGCATCAGGCATAAATTAATTTTTGATGGTATAAAAATATTAACAAACAATTTTAAATAATTCATAATGAGAGGAAGAAGTTAGAGAGAACAACTAAAAATAGTCATTTAATTTCAAATCAGTCTATGATTACTATTTTAAATCTGGTTAACATACATATCACATTCATAAAATCAATTGAATTCCTAACAGATGGATTAGTTTCACTCTAAAACAAGCTAACAAGCTAAAAAAAGTTGCGCTAATTATTGTTAAACTCACGAGTTGACTCTCCGAGTTTAAGATTTTTACGTTTTTAGCTTACAAAATCGAGTCGAGTCACTGGTAAACTTGTGATTATTGTAAACTCGGTTAAACTTACGAGTTTATATGTCGAGGTTACCATTTTTACGTTTCCGGTTTACAAAACCACATTAGCTCACCCTTAAACTCTTGTTAACTTCTTCAAATTAATGGTAAAAATAAACTCTTTACAAGTTTACGATACGAGTTTACCTTACTATCGCGAGTTTTCTTAAACTCGCGAGTTTGACAACGAAAAAGTTTGGAACACAGTATAAATAGCTTACTCTTCATTCTTTACATCATCATTAATATATGATTAGCAAGTGATTTTTGAAAATGGCCTCCGCAAAATCTTTCTATCTTGTGCTCTTTTTGGTTCTCATGTTATCATCAGGTCTGCTTTTCTTCCTATCCTTTTTCTCTGCTCTAGTCTTAACGTGTCGTAGTATTTAACATGAAATTTAATTTAACCATCAGTCCTATATAATTCATCTTTGAAAGTATACAATATTAACGATTTTACCCCTTAATGTTAAAAAATGCTAATAGTCAATGTCAACTTTTTAACAGTAGATGTTAGTTTTTTAAGACAAATTTACTCATTTTTTAACACTTCTAAGACAAAATTGCACCTTAATCCTAAAATTATTTATTAAAAAATAAGTCATATCATTAATAACTTGTAATTTGTAATAACATTGACTTATTTATCTTATATTTCAGGTAACATGAATGCAGTTGAAGGAATACAATGCTGCAAGGATCATCACACTCCTAATTGCAAAAATCATGAATGCAACCCAAGATGCCAAGAAAGTTGCAGAGGAGGAGAATGCAAAATTAGGAATGATTTGCATTATTGTCATTGTTATTGTTAAATTCAACATCCATGTCAATCCCGTATGCTTCTCCAGGACAATTTCTGTACTTGTCTGTATGTGTATACAATACACAAATAATCCAATAACAAAAGCACATCTATGTGTGTATTGAATAAATGATATCGTTTCCCTAAAAAAGTTTCAACTTTTGTTTAGTTAGTTATTCCATATGTAATGTTAGAGCTGAGTAATGGGCGAATTGGATAGACCATTATCGACTCATAACCCGCCCATTTAATGTTACATGAGCATGAGCTGGTTCATACCCGTGCCTCTACCCATTTAGCCCATGTCTCACATGTACACCCGTAATTGGCATCAGAGCTTTGATGCCAATCAAATGATGTCATTAATTTAATAGGCAATGGAGTTGAACTACCCTCTCCCTACTCAATAGTTAATTTTTGCACGGATTTGAATTACCCTGTCCCTCTTTGTTGCAGTAGGAATATCTATTTTTCCTAAAAAAACTAAATTCATTACAATCACTTCCCATATTGGGAGTTCTTTTTTATATAATAACAGTAATTTTTTTTTTTTTTTTTTAAAAAGAGAGATTAGTAACGTTTTTCTTTTTTCTTTTTTGAAAACAAAGAAAAAAAAAAATTGGATAATAGGTTTCCTCATCTTTATTATCCTTGTTTGTATTTCTTTGTTATAAAAAAGAAAAACATTACTATTCTTTTTGGTTGCTGTAAATATTTCTATATTATATGAAAAGAATTGGGAATTAGTCAAATTTTAAATTGAGTGTTTGAATCTAACAAATCCTAAATTATGTCACATGACCTAAAATAGGATTTCGGAATTTAATAATTTTACCTTCCTACCTTTTGTTTGATCCTCCCTCTTGACCACTACCTCTACTTCCTCTCATCCACCATTTTTCCTCCTGAGTAAGAGGCGTCCTCACATAATTTCCCAACCATTATAATTTTTATTAAAAAACTGCTCAAAGCATTGGGTTCGGTTTCTCTGCTCGGGTCTTTCTCCTCATCTCTCCTTATCCCTCATCTTTCAATACCAAATCAGATTCTAAAATATATTTTTAGTACAATACCGTGAGTATCCTAAAATGTTTTTTCAAGATTCTAAAATAATTTCTTGAGATCATGAAGTATTTTTTTTAGTACCAATCAATATGTTGACGTATTTTTTTAGTACCAATCAAGATCTTAAAGTTTTTTTTTAGTACCAGTCAAAACAGTGAAATATTTTTTCAAGATCCCAAATTTTAGGATTTGAAAAAATATTTCAAGAATATTGACTAATATTAAAAAATGCTTCGGATGACAATCAAGATTAATTCAAATCAACGGTCTAGATTGGTGGAGGAGAGATATTAAAGGTTGAGATTGGATAAGGAGGGATGATGAGAATATAAGATAATGAGAAGATCCAATTCCCAAAGCATTGGAGAGGATTTTCGCTCATGAAGCTTTCCACTAAGAATTTTGTTGAAGAAACTTATTGAAAATAGGGTGCAGGTCTTTGTTTATATATTAAAAAAAATGCTAGTTGTTTTTTAGATTTTACCATCAGTTGGGATCTACCTAAATTGCTCCTATCCCGGTCTAATTATAGGAACACTTTTTGTAGTACAATTTACACTACAAAAATATTCCTATAATTAGAACCGGAGGGAGTAATTTTTTAATGCACAACATCGGTCATAAGAGGCAACCTTAATTAGCCTCATTAGATCATAAAACAGAAACTACTAAGACTAGCACTACTCTTCTGAAGTTATCCTCATATTCAACACGAGTGCTAAGACTAAAGCTGAAGATGAGACATTGATCTTGTTTGGGGAGACAAAGACTACCGTTTGTGTTTTCAGTGAGTTTGTTTTCTTCCCTTAAAAAATATATAACAACATACCTCTCTTTATGCAAAACACTGTCATTTTTATTAATAGATGGAAAGCTAAGGGGAGCACCTCTCACTCTCTCCTTCTAACGTTGGTTGATCACTTCACAGAGCTCCGTCAATAGTTGACAGAGCTCCGACGTTGGCGAGTTTTGCAATCAATCACTAACAAATGGTGTTTGAAAAAAAAAAAAAATACAAAAAGGAGCAGCTTTAAAAAAAATGAAAGGCAATGTGTTAAAATACCTCACATTCACAAATCCTAAATTGAGTCAATGACCCTATTAAGAATTTGTTAAATTTGATAACCATATTTAAGATTTTCTTTTTTCAGATGCCCTTAAATGAGATTTTCCCAAAAGAATTACACAAGATGAGAAGTGATGTAATGAATTCAGTTTTTCCCACTAAAAATTGGAAAATAGATACTTCTACTGCAACAAAGAGGGATAAAGTCGTTCAACTCCATTGCCTATTCTATCAATGATACTATTTGATACTAGTAATTAGTATCAAGCTCTAATAATCTGATACCGAATGAAATGTGACTAAGTGGGATAGGTGACTTTACGTAAAAATTAACTTCTGAGGAGGGAGAGGGTAGTTCAAATTCATTGCCAACTAAATTAATGACACCATTTGATACTCATTAATTGGTATCAAAGCTTTGATACTCTAATACTAATTTACAAATACTTAAGTTGGACATGAAACTCCACTTTGAAAAAGAGGAAAGATTGGATATTCATTAATTGGTATCAAAGTTTTGGGATTTTGAAGTTCATGTGGTATTTTTTTATCTTTTTTTTTTTCCTAAAGTTTATTTACAACTCTAAAATTTTCAAATTATTAAGGCCTAGTTTAATGTGACTTTTTTTTTTTTTTTTGATAAAACCAAAAATGTGACTTTATTTGGACAGTGAGTTGATAATGTTATCTCTGATTTGATTTTAACATGTTCAATGACTAGGCTAATTTAAATTTAATTTATTAATATGAAGATATTAGACACACAAAGTAGTTTATATAATTATAAAAATAAAATTTGATTGGTAAAAGCTATTCTGAATTTTTTTTTCTTTCTGTGAAGTCTACTTTTTTTTCCCCCCTACTTCATTGATATAACTGTTATATTTATAGCTTAGGTGATAATTTTCTGGGACAGAAAGTTGGCCTTTTATTGAAGAATCAACTAAGTAGTTTGAACTTTAACAGATTTAAATTTTTAGGTATTGCATTACGAGTTAACACTATTTGGCTAACGATTTAGTTGAGACTGATACTTATTTGACCATATTGTTGACAATGTCAAGAACAAGGTAACTTCCAATATTGAGTTATATGCAACACAATGAAGCTAGCTAAGAATAACACAAGATAATTTAGCTCCAATAACGAACCCTTTATTCCATTTCAAGTAAAGAGCATCTGAGTATTGAATCTATCTAAGAAATATTTCATACTGCAACTATACAAATATGAAGTTTGAGACACTTCATTTGTGCATCCTTTTCACAAAGGATTACAACAGTACAGTGATTCTCATGATTCCATCTTAAGATTAAGACAAAAGCTGAACAGCAGCTATGGTGGGTATTTTTTCTCTCAATTTTTGTGTGACAGCAACACGCACAGTCATGACGCCAGCAGCTGGACCAGTGATCCGGACCTTCACTATTGGCTCTTCAATGGCTACAAGCTCAAGACACCCTTGAGCTGCTCCGACTAGGTATGGCCTTATTTCCTCCAACGCCTGAAGCAGTTATTAATAATTTAACTATATTAACCACTGATGCGAACATTGAATAGCAAGATAGAATAATTACACCAAAGATCAAGATAGACAGTTCCCCCATTCTCCATGAACAGATTACAGTTTGCTTTTTGCAATGGCAATAGTAATTAAACTAGTCTTGACTTGTTGATGCTAAAATAGAAAAAACACTGAACGCGCTAGATAAACACAAAATGAGGTGTCCTTTGTTCATATATCTTGTCAACGCTAACAAATTACAAATATGTCACATACATTCGGTTTACTACCAAAGAATGAAACCAATTGAAAGGACAATAAGCTTCTACTAATCTTGGACCAATCTCATTACCCATAACCCCAAAATATAATAAAATTAAGAACCATATTTATCCACATAATTGAACAGATATATTTTATGTTCTAATTCCAAACATAACTGAACCTGAAATCCGACATGCCATCTAGCAGATAGAGTAAAACTTCAAATATCATCCTAAAATATAGACCAATAAAAGCTAATAGTAGTTTCAAAGGTTCAGAGGTTTTACTATCACATTTGTCAGCATCAAAAGAACACAAGGATCCTAGCTTTTGACAGAGCAAACCCCTGTTTAACAATGCCATTATCAATATCCAAGTTCGTTATTTCTCACATGTAAAAACTATCATGCCAGCAGCAGCACCGACTGAATGCCTAAAAAAGATCCTCACATCAACGCTCTTCAGTTTTCCTTGTTATGAATTACACAAATCACAATTTGTTTAATAGTGTGGTTCTGTTTTGCCACTTCTATTTCAATCACTCCTAGCTTCAAATAAATGCATAAAAAAGCTCAAGCTATATATGGAACAGCGTTCTGAAAGCATCTGATGATTTGTGGATGGCAGACAAGTAATCTTGCTTCGTTCATAACTGGAGGGTATTATAATCGTCAGAAATTGCTTCATATCCAGAGTTTCATATTTTCCATCACATAATACAGTAATAAACAGTAACAGCAAATTTTCAACCTTCGCCTTGATTTCTTTTCTAATTAATTACCAGGCACTAATCCTTCATGTAGCCCCAATCAACTTTAATGACTAAATAAAAGAAAGCATTGGTTTCTCTTTAAGAATACCAAGTTCCTTCAATCACTATAGCACTCTGATTATTTCTTTAGTTAAGTCAACTAATGTTAAACATTTTTCCTTTTCCAGATCTAATAGCATGTGATGTCTTCCTCTTAAAGCCTATTCTGTATGTCTCTATTGTTGTTCAGGGAAGAAGACAACCTAACCTTTGGAAATTCTATAATAATAAGTGAACTGTAATTCCTAGATATGCTAGAGTAGAGAGAACACAACCATAATGTTAGAGCATGCCATAACTAACCTTCTCAATATTTTCTTCATTTAGCTCAAGGCCAGTTTCTTCGTCAGCGACTTGTTCTACTGCCACTATTTCAGGGATCATTTCCATTAAACGACGCTCGATGCCCAGTTTCATTGTAGTAACAGAAGCTGGACAGGAGCCGCATGCTCCTTGTAGCTTCAACCTTACAACATTGCCCTCAATTTCATGCAAAGCCACATTGCCCCCATCAGAAATTAGATATGGACGAACTTCATCCAGCACACTTTCTACATTATCAGCAGTTAGTGGCAATTCCACGGCTGGATCTGGAGTAGCAACAGCCTCCACTACTGTATAAGGAACATGAAAACAAACATTGAAGAGTTTGACATTAATTAAACTGAAACCAAGAGAGAGTGTGTGATAGAGTACCAGATTAGTTAGAGATTTTAGGAATCAACATTTATTAATATAATTTTGGATATTGTTTATTTTATTTAGGATATTTTCTTATTTATTAGTGGTCTTCAAGTTTAGGATTGGTTGGTTGGTTAGTTGCAAATTAAAATAATATTTATTTAGGTATTTACTTCCATTATCTGCATCGTGGATTAATGGGATAAATTTAGGAGTATTTTTAGGGAGTGATTGTTATATTTTTATCTATAAATATGGAGTATCAATTCATGTAAAAGGATGAAATAGATATGGAAAATCGTTAGCGAATTACTTCTCGATTATGGGAGATTCTCCTTGGGCTTTGATAGTCCGATGAGTTACGTATTCGACTCATCTTTCTATTAAAGATTTACTCTATTTTTTATCATATTATGATATTAGATCCGATTTCATAATCGATAAAGATTTATCCTTTTAATTTTTATCCTCTTATTCTTTTACCTTTTCCTAAAATAAAAAGAATCAGTCCCTATCATTTTGGTATCGAGCCTAACGATCCATAATGGGTTCCTTCCACATACTACCCTCGTTCTCACTCTTGGCAATTTCAAAAGGTGAAAGGATCATTTCTCCTTTGGAAGATGTTGCCACTATCGTGGTGAAGCCTAAGGTAGGTGCGGTAATCTCTTTTAATACAATTAAGGTAGAGGCAAAGACGACTACTATGAAGCTTCAAGACAAATTAGAAGGCCAGCACCTTTGTCTCGCCTTGAGGACAAGGCGAATTTCAAGGGGAAAGTATTGATAGAGTACCGATTAGTTAGAGATTTTAGGAATCAATATTTATTAATATAATTTTAGATATTGTTTATTTTATTTAGGATATTTTCCTATTTATTAGTGGTCCTTAAGTTTAGGATTGGTGGGTTGGTTAGTTGCAAATTAAAATAATATTTATTTAGGTATTTACTTCCATTATATGCATCGTGGATTAATGGGATAAATTTAGGAGTATTTTTAGGAAGTGGTTGTTATATTTTTATCTATAAATATGGAGTATCAATTCATGTAAAAGGATGGAAATAGATAATGAAAATCGTTAGAGAATTATTTCTCGATTATGGGAGATTCTCCTTAGGCTTTAATAGTTTGATGGGTTATAGATTCCTCGGCTCATCTTTCTATTAAAGATTTACTCTATTCTTTATCATATTATGATATTAGATCCTGATTTCATAATCGATAAAGATTTACCCTTTTAATTTTTATCCTCTTATTCTTTTACCTTTTCCTAAAATAAAAAGAATCCGTCCCTATCAGTGTGTATGAGAGAGGGAGAGAGAGAATTTAGAATTATAGGGAGACCAAGGCATTTGTGCTGCTACATTCATAGAGGTGTAATGTCACACATATTGATCAGATGAATCTTAATAGAGGTCTAATGCATCAAAATTCAAAGTACTTTACTAGCCATGAACAGTAATCCTTCCATCTGTGTGTGTGTGTGTTCATATATATTCCAGCTTTAATCCGAATCTATCAAACGAGGTAAATTCACATCGTACATGCATCTTTGATTTCTTTTAGGAAATATCAAAATAGGGAAATATTACAAGGTTACAACTAACTTTCAAGTTCAGTTATAAATTTCAACCAGGGGCAATAAAATCAGTCTTGCAAGTGCTTCACAATTTAATTATCAGTTTGGTAAATCAAACAGAAGCGGCTCACTGATTAATTTAGAAGACCTAAAAGGAGGGAAAGGATTGAATGGATATAAAGGCTTGGCATCTCTAGTTCCATAATCAAGTTTAATGTATTCCTTTCATTAAGGTTCAACATAATTCGTAAGAAACTAGGGACTGATGAATACTGCCCATCAACTATACAATCTATTAGTTAGTAATGGCGGAGTTTTCTGATATGTAAAGATAATAATCTCCATCTAGGGACCTAATTTTAAACTAGATAGTTAGTAAGGTAGTTAGTCATAAATCATAAACTAGCCGTTAGTTAGGACTTGAAGGAGGCTTGTAGTGTTATAAATAGCCCAATCCTCCAATAGTACAATCAAATTTTCCATGGCTTTGCAAGAATACAAAATTGTGTGAGAGCTTTAGGAGCTCTCTTCTCCATCTTCTTCTTCTATCCTACTTCTACTTCTTGTGTCTCTCTTCTATCTCCATTTCTCAATTCAATAACAATAAACATATCAGTGGTATCAGAGCAGACCTTCCTCGACTGTCCTTCGCTTCTGGTTCTGCTCTTTTGATTCTGGTTCTGTTCTTTTCATTCTGGTTCAGTTCTTTCAATTCTGGTTCTGGATATATATATATATATATTTTCTGGTTTCTGGGTCTGTCATCTCCAATTCTTGGTTTCTGGGTCTGTCATCTTCAATTCTTGGTTTCTGGGTCTCTTTGTTTTCTGGTACCTGGTTCTGTTATCTGGATTCCAGTTCTGTTTCCTTCTGTTATTCTTGAAGACATGGTGGGTGGATGGTACAAACAAGATCAAGAATAGCAAGAACCATGGATGTTTGAATCTTGGCCCTTGAAACACAATTCCAGAAACCCACCCAGATTGATGAATTTGAAAGAAAGATGGAAAAACTCAACAAAGTGGATGAATTGCAAGATATGGTGTGGGGTTTGAGAAATGAATTAGGAGCGCTAGTATTGGCAACGCAAGCAAATTGCAAGATATGGTGAAGGAGTATAATAAAATTTTTGATGATGCTGTCACAAGATTCCAGCTCCAAATGGCAGAAGAATACCTTGTTGTAGCATATTTGGGCGGATTGAAAGACGAAATCCGTGACTCAGTTGAACTCTTTCAACCAAGGACCATGTGTGAGGCTCGTTCTACCACTAGAGCATAAGAAATATTTCTGCATTGGCGATTGGAGAAGGCAGGAAGAGTCTTGAAAGATAAAGAAGACGTTGGTTGTTCTCAAAAGACTCCACAAGAAGTGCAAGAAATTTCTGCTTGTCCAGAAAAGAATGAGACTCGAGAAGTGCACCTAGGGGCGCAAGAACCACTCTTTGTGCAGGAGAAAAATGACAAAGTTCTTGTCATTCTTAAAGATGAAGGATCTTCCTCACCTACCCAGTAATTTGTGTCAAGTTTGGGTTTTGTTCCTCCAATTTCTTACAAGTCTGATTCCGTATTGCCTAGGAGTAATGCGAAAATCACTTCTCCTCTTAATGGGTCTTTATGCTTTGACTCTACTGAAGGTTTTAGGGCAGTTTCGTAACATATGGACAGGTGTGAGGCTGTGTATGTCAGTGGGTTCCAGCTGGTGCCATGTAGAGTCATAAATTTTCCAGCTTATCCTATTTTCAGCTCTGTTCAGCCTGCTGCAAACACTATTCTTTTGTTGCTGCAATTGGGTCTTAAAACGTCCGAATGTATAAGAGATAGGCTGCTGCAAAATTGGTTCTCAATTTTTCAAAGTTCTCCTACACAAAGTCTGCTGCAAACTTGGTTCAGGAGAGAGCTGATTAAAATGCTATTTGGGTCTGGATTGGATTTATTGCTTCTATTTATTCCAGCAACAAACAAGTGAATTGTACTTGTGGGTAGCAGAATGCAAAACAGAGGATTCTACACCGTCAAGAAGTTTTTCAGAATTTTAAAGTCTCTATTTTGTTGATTCTAGCTTGTATGTTTTGCTGTTGTCAACCATCCGTGAGGGTAAGGATGTTTTGGGGAGGGGGTATTGATATGTAAAGATAATAATCTGCATCTAGGGACCTAATTTTAAACTAGATAGTTACTAGGGTAGTTAGTCATCAATCATAAACTAGCCGTTAGTTAGGACTCGAAGGAGGCAATAGCATTATAAATAGCCCAATCTTCCAATTGTACAATCAGATTTTCCATGGCTTTACAATAATACAGAATTTAGTGAGAGCTTTAAGAGCTCTCTTCTCCATCTTCTTCTTCTATCCTACTTCTACTTCTTGTGTCTCTCTTCTATCTCTATTTCTCAATTCAATAACAATAAACATATCATTTTCACATAATCATTAAAAAGAACAAAACAGAGAAGCAACTAATTTCTTGCAGAAAGGGACTTGGAAATGAACATGATGCGATTTAACCCATCATTCTAACGAGTCATGATTAAGTTTCACCAGCTTCCCAATTACAGACAAATATGGGGGTTCCTTCAGAAATTCAATAACAGCAAACAATACCGCTCGAGATCAAATGGAGACATATCAAAGTACTCACCGAACCGTCGTTTCCCGTGTGGCAGGCAAAATCGACCAGAGAGATGCAAACTCTGCCGCCCCAGAAAACCTCTGTTCTTTAAATAAACATGGTTGCCGAAAAAGCTTGTACCCTACGATTTATCAGAAAAAGACAAAATCCGATTAGAAATATGTAGTTTGCGAATAAAAAATTTATTAATACAGAAAAAGGAAGCAGGAAAAACCTTTGTGGAACGAGAATAAGAAGGTGATTCTAGTGATTGTTGGGTCCTGAAGTATGGGGGCGTATTCAGAACTACTGCTTGCATCGCTGTTCTGTTTATTAAAAAGTGAAATAAAATGAAGTTCGGATGAAAAATTAGCCGGCGAGTGATCGAGATTTCCTTCCCTTTTCCTTCGGTTTCTCACTCGGCAACCAAACTCTACCCGATGATAGAAAGATAGCCCAGAAAATTCAGGCCGCCGTTCTTCGGTTGTCTGACCTTGTTGTTTGCGCTTCATGGCTAATATATTATTTTATTATTTTACTACTACTCTTTTTCCCGAAATTTTGCGGACGCGAAATTTACGAGTTAGAAAAAAATCCCTCTATTGCGGACAGTCAAAGTTGTTATGAATATATTAAAATGTGGATGCCCATTATCTATATTCTATACAATTGGACCCAATCGATTACATTGTATTGAATTGTATAGGTATATAGGTAGACAGGGGGGACGCCCACATAGCCCACAATTAGGGGATTGGCCTCATAGCCCACAATCAAGGAATTGGGAAATTAAATAGGATGAGTGTTAGTGTGCTGGACATATGTTGCACCGCCAGGAAAAACCAATTTGTATTTTGTATTTTTTTTTTTTTTTTTTGTCCACCGGTTCATCGGGCTTTGCCCAACTAATTCAAATCCGACCGTGGTCGTGCACTGCAGTTTTGGTGGGAGAGTCTCCAAAGAGGGATTTTTTGTTCACAAAGACTTGAACCCGAGATTTCTTAAGCGATACAAACCGCTTACCACTGAAAAACCTCCGTTGGTAAAGCCAATTTGTATTGTAGTGTAATGAATGAGGTGTAAGCATCCATGGGCTATAAATAGCCTCCCACCCAACACGCATATGGATCACTGATTGTATAATAAAAGTGAAGGAATATAGTTATGACATTTCCTTTTACCTTATAGTTATTTTAGTTTTATAACACGTTATCGACGAGAGCTCTAATAAAGGTATTATTTTGCATCATTTTTAAGAATTTCATTATATATTCATTTTATCTATCCGGGATGATCTTAACCACCGTATGGAATTAAAGATATATTTTTACCAAATGTTTTAAACATCGGGTTCCATGGTTAAGATCAGAGATTATTATTATTCCTTTTATATTATATTGGTATTTATAACTTATACTGGCTGCAATATTTTTCCTTTTTATGTCTCGCATTATCATATTCTTCTCCTACTGATGAACTAAGTCTTGGTGAGGATTACTTCCCATTCTTAGTTCATTTCTTTTATCATTCTTTGGCACATTTAAATGAACTAAGTCCTGGTGAGGACTACCTCCCCGTTCTTAGTTCATTCCTTTTACTAAGTCCTGGTGAGGACTACTTCCCATTCTTAGTTTATTTCTTTTACTAAGTCTTGGTGAGGATAACCCTCATTATTAGTTCATTTCTTTTACTTAGTCTTGGTGAGGATTACCCCAATTTCTTTTACTAAGACCTGGTGAGGATTACCCCCGTTCTTAATTCACATTCGATTTCTTATTCTAGTTCTTTTATATTATTAACATTGTTATTTTGTATAGCCAGAAGCTATACACTTTTAATTCTCTTATGTTGAAATTATATGATCAGAGTCATATCACTTTAATCTCTTATTTATTGCCAGGAGCCATATAAATTTAATTTCTCATTATGATAACTAAATGGCCCAAAGCCGTAAAATTTTTAAATTCTATTATAATAACTTACTTATTGTCTTTGTGAATTTACTCCTACTATCATTGGTATTTCTATATTAATAATTCTTGTTTATTTTTTTAATTAGTTTGAACTATGACAAGCCTTGCAAAAATTGAATTTGTGGCTCTTGACATCACCAGGAAAAATTATCTTATTTTGGATGCGAAAATCCATCCATCGAATGCCCATGGTTTGGAAGACACAATTAAAGATGAGAATCAAGCATTTGATCAAGAAAAGGCTAGATCCATGATTCTTCTATGCCGTCATTTGCATGAAGATCTAAAAGTTGAATATTTGACAGTAAAAGACCCACTTGTTTTATGGAACAATTTGAAAGAAAGATATGACCACCAGAAGATGGTCATCCTCCCAAAAGCTCGTTATAACTGGATACATTTGCATTGACAAGATTTTAAAACTGAGAGAATACAACTCAGCTATGTTCAAGATTACTTCTTAGTTAAAATTATGTGGAGAAAATGTTACTGATGAAAATATGCTAGAAAAAACATTCTCCACATTTTATGCATCCAACTTGCTCCTGCAGCGGCAATATCGTGAGAAGGGTTTTAAGAAATATGCAGAATTAATTTCTTGTCTCCTTGTAGTTGAACAAAATAATGAGCTTTTATTGAAAAATCATGAATCTCGTCCAACAGGCTCAACTCCATTCCCATAAGCGAATGCAGTAACTTGTGAATCTTTTAGTGGCTGAGGATGTGGATGTAAAGGCGGCTACAACCGTGGACTTGGTCGTGGACGTGATCGTGGTCCAAATTGTCGTGGATCAAATACTCGCCCAAAGTGGGGAAAAATTGAAAAGAACCCCGAAAGGAAACCAAAGGGAATAACAAACATGCTGAAAATACATGCTATCGTTGTGGTAGCAAAGGTCATTGGTCACATACCTATCGTACGCCAAGACACTTGGTTGACCTTTACCAAGAATCATTGAAAAATAAAGGTAAAGAACCAAAGATTGAAGTAAATCATGTTGACAAGGCTGAGAATTCTGAGCATGAAGATGTTGAGATTGCTCATTTAGATGTCGCTAATTTCTTAGTGTAAATTATCTTTTCATATTTAGAACTGTCATGTTTTAGTATGTTGAAACTCTCTTCTATCATATGTATTTCTTTTAATTATGATTTTTATTTATTTTCATATATCTTTTAATGAAGAATGAATCTTGTTGGCATCAATTCTGAAGATTTGTGTCTCGTTGATAGCGCAACAACACATACCATACTAAAAGATGATAAATATTTTTCTTCCTTGGTAATGCAAGAAGCCAATGTTTAGACTATATCTGGTAGTATAAATTTGATTGAAGGCTCCGAAGAGCTAATATTTTGTTACCTGAAGGAACAAAATTATGCATTGAAAATGCATTTTATTCTACCAAGTCAAAAAGGAACTTGTTGAGTTTCAAAGATATCCGCAGAAATGGATATCATATAGAAACAACAACTAAAAATAATCAGGAATGTCTTGCTATCACAGATATAATTTCGGTAGGAAATGCATATTAGAAAATTTTCCCGCTTTTTCTTCCTGGTTTATATTATACATTTATAAGCACAATTGAAACACATACTATTGTAAACCAAAAGTTTACCAATACAGACCATAAGCTTGCCAATGCAAACCAGCAGTTTGCCAATGTAAACCAGAAGTTTACTAATGAATTTAATGTTTGGCATGACCGGTTAAGCCATCCAGGGTCAATTATGCTGCGAAAAATAATTGAGAATTCATGTGGGCATACCCTGAAGTGTAAGCAAATACCAAAATCCCATGATTTCTTATGTGGTGCATGTTCTAAAGGAAAGTTAATTATTTGGCCCTCACAAGCAAAGTAGAAAGTAAGTCTCTCACGTTTCTAGAATGGATATAGGGAGACATTTGGGACCAATACATCCACCATGCGGACCATTTAGGTACTATATGGTTCTAATTGATGCATCAACCAAATGGTTGTATGTTTGCTTATTATCTTCTCATAACCTGGCGTTTGCAAGATTACTTACCCAATTGATTAGATTAAGAGCACATTACTCGATTATCTATCAAGAAAATACGTCTTGATAATGCTGGTAATTTACTTCACAAGCTTTTAATGAATATTGTATATCCCTTGGAATTGATGTTAAACATCCTATAGCTCATGTTCATATGCAAAATGGACTTGTAGAATCTTTGATTAAATGATTGTAACTTATTGCAAGATCTTTACTTATGAGATCTAATCTCCCAATTTGTACTTAGGGCCATGTCATTTTGCATGCAGCGATGTTAATTCGCATCGTGCCAACTAGTTACTTAAAGGTTTCCCCCTTACAAATGGTTTCTGGTCAAGAACCTAATATTTCCCATATAAGAGTTTTTTGATGTGCAGTTATGTGCCAATAGCACCACCTCAATGCACTAAAATGGGTCCACAAAGAAGAATGGGAATATATGTTGGATATGAATCTCCTTCAATCATAAAATATTTAGAACCATCTACAGGAGATTTATTTATGACACAATTTGCTGATTGTCATTTTGATGAATCAGTTTTCCCAACATTAGGGGGAAAAATAAGCAGTTGGGTAAAAAGATTAGCTAAAATAAATTATCATTGGCTTATTTTGATCCTCGTATGCGAAACAATGTGAACCGGAAGTTCAAAAGATAATTCATTTGCAGATTTAGCTAATCAAATGCCTAAGCATTCACTGACCCAAAAAGAGTGACTAAGTCACATGTCCCAACTGCTAATGCTCCTATTTGAATTGATGTCCCTGAAGGACAACCTAGTATGAATGAATCTAAAGTACGCCTAAAGCGTGGTAGGCCCATCAGTTTCAAAGATAAAAATCCTCGAAAGAGAAAAGGAGCTAAGAATATAGATGGTCAAGTCAAGGATAATCAAGAAAACTTAGTAGCTCCAGAAGAGCCATCTCTTGAAGAGTTATTATCTCCAGAAGAGGATGTTGTAGTCCCAGAAGAGACCAGGTACCTGAAATACGTGAAAATAATGAGATCTCAATAAATTATGTTATGAATGGTATCCGATGGGATCGAAATGAAGTCAACGTTGACAACATCTTTGCTTATCATATAGCATATGATGTAATGAATGATAATGAGAATCATGAGCCAAAATCCATTAGCGAGTGCCAACAACGAAAGGATTGGCCCCTATGGAAAGATGCTATTAATGCAGAATTAAAATCATTGGAAAATGAATAGTATTTGAACCTGTAGTCCATACACATGAAGATGTAAAGCCAGTTGGATACAAATGAGTCTTTGTAAGAAAAAGAAATGAAAAGGGTGAAATTATAAGATATAAGGCACGTCTTGTAGCCCAAGGCTTTACACAAAGACCTAACATTGATTTTGAAGAAACGTATTCACCAGTAGTGGATGCAACTACTTTTCGTTATTTGATTAGCTTAGTAGTTAATGAAGGACTTGATTTGCATTTAATGGATGTCATGACTGCCTATTTGTATAGCCCACTTGATAATGACATTTATATGAAAGTCTCTAAAGGACTCAAGGTGCTAGAAGCATCTAATTCAAATTCTTGAGAGAAATACTCGATTAAGTTAAATAAGTCTCTGTATGGCTTGAAGCAATTAGGGCGCATGTGGTATAATTGTCTCAAGGAATATTTGTTGAAAGAAGGGTAAAAAAATGACCCAATATGCCCATGCAATTTTTATGAAAAGATCTAACAATGAATTTGCTATAATTGCTGTTTATGTTGATGATATCAACATTATTGGAACTCTTGAAAAGGCAATTAATTGTTTGAAGAAAGAATTTGAAATGCAAGATTTGGGCGAACAAAATTCTGTATTGGATTATAGATCGAGTGCACGAAGGATGGGATCTTTGTTTATCAAGAAACTTATACAAAGAAGGTCCTAGAGCAATTTTATATGGATAAGTCACATCCATTATGTACTCCAATGATTGTAAGATCTTTGCAAGTGGATAAAGATCCATTCCGACATCGAATAATCAATGACGAAGGTGAAGAAGAACTACTTGGTCCAGAAGTACCATACCTCAGTGCTATTGGAGCACTAATGTATCTTACTAATCACACACGGACTGATATATCATTTGCCGTTAATTTATTAGCAAAATATAGTTCTTCACCAACACGAAGGCATTAGAATGGAATAAAACACATTCTTCGTTACCTCAGAGGCACTATGGACATAGGGTTGTATTACTCAAATGTATATAATCATGAATTGATTGGGTATGCAGATGCTGGATTTTTGTCACATCCACACGATGGTAAATCACAAACAGGCTATCTATTTACATGTGGAGGTGCGGCTATTTCATGGCGATCTATGAAGCAGACTATATTAGCGACATCATCTAACCATGTAGAAATTCTAGCAATGCAAGAAGCAAGTCGAGAATGTGTGTGGTTGAGGTCAGTAATCCATCATATATGAACAACTTGTCATTTATCTTCAGATAAAATGGTTCCAACAATTCTATATAAAGATAATGTTGCATGTATTGCTCAACTTAAGGAAGATTATATCAATGGCGATAGAACAAAGCATATATATTTCACCAAAATTCTTCTTCGTGACCTTCTAAACGATTGTGAAATAAATATCCAGCAAATCAGTTCAAGTGAAAATCTAGCAGATTTATTCACCAAGTCACTTCCAGGAACAATCTTTGAAAAGCTTGTCCATGGCATTGGGCTGCAAAGACTTAAAGATCTTAACTGATATTGTTAAGAGGTGGAGTCGATACACGCTGTACTCTTTTTCCCTTATCTAGGTTTTATCCCAATGGGTTTTCCTAAAAAGGTTTTTAATGAGGCAGCACTATAAAGTGTATCAATGAATGATGTACTCTTTTCTTTAACTAGGTTTTTATCCTACTGGATTTTTTTAGTTAAAGTTTCTAATGAGGCACGTTTATAATGAACATCCAAGAGAGAGTTGTTAGTTCTCAATGTGTTTTGATGATTAACAACAATTGTAAACATGTGTTGAAGTTTTTGCAAAATCTGTCTAAAACCATTTATCAGTTGTTTACTCGAGTAAAGGAATGCTTACTCGAGTATAGACCTAAAGGATTGCCCAATTGGATTTTACACGTCAATACATTTAGCAGGTATGGATAGCCATACTCGAGTATAGACGTCTCGAGAGCAATCGAGTTTTTGGACGTAAGGGGCTTACTCGAGTATAGGTTTGCATACTCGAGTATAGGCCATCCAGAGAGCAACCAAACTTTTCAAGTTAAGTCAATACTGCAGTATAGATCGCTATACTCGAGTATTGGAGCAAATGAGCTTTTGAACTTGAGTATATACTCGAGTAAACACTTGTATACTCGGGTAAAGGGTCTTGGCGAGAGAGCTCCCAAGTTTTCCTAACTCTTGCATACTCGAGTAAGGGTTTTCATACTCGAGTAATGAGCTCTTTAACTAATTTTCAACTTGACTCATGTTCTTGCATACTCCAGTATGATTTTGTTTACTCCAGTATAGACATGGAATGACTTCACAACTTTTCGAAAAAGAGTTGCATACTCAAGTAAGGATATTCATACTCGAGTATGAGACCATACAGAGAAGTCATCATTCTGGCTTGAACTTGCTTACTCCAAAGATACAAATGTATACTGCAGTATAGAGGCATTTTACACTTAAAATTTTCAAGCAAATAGTTGCTTATTCGAGTACACCACTAGCTTACTCGAGTAAAGCCTTTGATTTCAAAAGCTCAAGTCTCGAAGGTTTGCTTCTGGAAGTCTCTTACTCGAGTATCCTTTGATATCCGCAAGAAAGACTCTCTCACACAATGACTTACTCGAGTAACGATGAACTTACTCGAGTAACCAACGCCGAAACCAATTTTTGAATTATACGAGTTTGCAAATCACTCTTGTTTGTTCTAATTGCTTTCATGAATCATTCACTTATGAACCCAACTATGTTTAACAAGTTTGTTTGAGTGAATTTCGTTAGCGCAGATGAAGATTATTGAAGGTCAAAGCCATAAAGCAAAAGTGTACGGTCATTTAATGCACTTCGCAAATCAACCTTCTTTTGGATAATCTACCTGAGCACGCATTCTCAACGGCCAAGAATGCTTTCTTCATCAAGTAAACTCTTCTCCAACGGGCAAATCCTCGAGTTCCACATCGATCATATTAGCACCTGGATTAGTTGGAGTTTAGAGAGAGAAGATGACCGACTTAATGCTAATCACCTACAACGGTTGGATTCATCATTCAACGGTCATTTAATGTTCTCTACCTATAAATAGAGTGCATTAACTTCTTCTCAAGCCGATACACCTACCGAGAGCGAAAATTTATTGATTGCCATTTATTGTGTTCAAATTTTCACCCGTATTGTATCAATCCGATACTTGTACTTCAGTTGTTCATTTTATCTCGCTTCCGTGAGAGAGTTCTATCGTAAATCATTTATTGATTGAGATAACCACAAGTCGTGGGACTTGGTGGTTGGGTGTATTGATTGCAACTTGTAAGGGGGAGTGAGTTCTAGAGAGAGAACTACTCTTGAGTACGAGTTTGTAATCGGTTGTGAGTATAGTGGATTGAAAATCCCAAGTGTGGCTTGGGACCTGGATGTAGGTCAAGGATAAGACCAACCAGGATAATTTCTCTTGTGCAAGCTTTCCTTCCCTTCCTCCTCTATAATCTGCTTTTACTTGGTCAAAACAGCACTTTCGAAAAGTTTTTAAAATACCCAATTCACCCCCCCTCTTGGGTATATAGCTCCATTTACAAGAGTGTTATGAATATATTAAAATGTGGATGCCCATTATCTATATGATTGGACCCAATCCATTACAATGTATTATATTGAATTGTATAGGTATATAGGCGGTTGCCGCCCACAATTAGGGGATTGGCCTCATAGCCCACAATCAAGGAACTGGGAAATTAAATAGGATGAGTATTAGTGTGTTGGACATATGTTGCACGGCCAGGAAAAGCCAATTTGTATTGTAGTGTAATGAATGAGGTGTAAGCTTCCATGGGCTATAAATAGCCTCCCAGATCACTGATTGTATAATAGAAGTGAAGGAATATAGTTATCACATTTCCTCTCTAAATTCCTGCATCTTTTACCTTATAGTTATTTTAGTTTTATAACAAAAGTAACTTTGATGTGTGATTTTTTGCCCTCAAACTTTGCTGTGTGATTAATTTCATCGTTAATCGGCCAAAAAAAAAAAAAAAAAAATCTTCTTGAGTTATACTCCTTTTGATTTTTATTATGAAGCATCAACTAACAAATATATTTGATCCTATTTATAAGACATTTACTTGTTTTCAAGGTGCATTAAATATTTTTTCATGTACGCTCATAATTAATAAAGGTAGTGGGAGAGAATAATAATTAACATGATATTAGAGTTTTGTGCAATTAGTAGGGTGATTAAAAATTCTTAAATTTTAAAACAAATTTAATGACATTTACTTTTTATTGTTTATAAGGACCAATAAGGATTTATTTTGTAATGTTATACTCCATTCGATCCTAATTATAGATTTATAAGTTTTATTAAAATACTTTAAATTTCTTATTAAAATACTCATATTGATACTTTCTTAATAATAATTTAATAAAGCACTTATATATTTTATAAGGTATCAATTCTACTGTTTTTTAAAATATCGTGTGAGGAGGTCTGACATGGATAGGGTCCAACAAACAAAGTATGAATGATTGATAGCCTTTGTTACACTATATATTTTATTGATGTCATTTTAAGTTTTAAATAAGGGTATAAAATGAATACAATTAAATAATTTAACTACTATAGTTAATCTTTCCAAAAACTCTTATAATTAGGATGTGGATGAGTATAATTTTTACCCAAGAAAATCAAAGTAATATGGAAACGAGGAAAAAAAATATGCTAGCCTTTTCAATCCAATTTTTTTTTAAAAAAAAAAAAAAAAAATCTATTTTGTGAGGCGCAATGTAGTCCTATACGACATCGACATCCTTCGGGTAAGTTTGGTTTGAGGGAAGGGGAGGGGAGGGGAGAGAAAAAAATGAGGGGGAGAGAAAATTGTAAAAAAAATCAGTCTAGTGGGGTCCACAATTTTCTCCTCCTCTTCCCTCTTTTTCCCTCCCTCCCCTCCCCTCCCCTTCCCTCAATCCAAACTTAAGGTAAGAAGAGGATCAAGAAGATCATCACGTCAATATGTAAGAACTCACCTACGGTATAGCTCAGTTTTGCCATCTGGGTTTTCACAAACTCCTATTATTAATATCACTGAGAGAAGAAAATTTTATTCTTATTTATAGGGTAAGGAGAGAAATTTTACATATGAATGTAAAATTTTACCCTTCTTTTATTATTATATTGACTTTGTTTTTATAGGATATATGTAAATTAAACATGAGTAAAATTTAAAAGTTGTTGAATTTTATAAAATAAATTAAGTAGGTTTATTATTTTTTTTATTTATAGGATATATGTAAATTGAAGTGTGTCAGTTATAAATAGGACAATAGGATTATATTGCCACCAATGAGAAAGAACTAGCGCCTGCGATTTTTAAGAAGAATCATGGAGAGCCGATAGAGTTGTGGTTTGGAATACAAGACGAGAGGAATGAGTTGCAAACTCATTATTGGTGATGAAAGATGCTAGTTTAATTTAGGTCTTTTTTTTTTTTTTTTTAAATGTTCTAATTGCAAGTTTTATTAATAGTATCCAGCTTTTCACTTTTATTTTTTTTTTTTTAATGAAAAAAGGACTACGTTACCTTACTAGTTGCCCTCTTCATATTCTGGTTATTGGGGGATCATATACACAATATTTATGATTCATTTATTTTTTTAGTGTGAGCAAAATAGCTACAAATTACAGAGTGATATGATTCATAGTTTGAATTAAAAGAATCATGTTGAGGCTGCAAAAAATAAAGACGTTAAGTTCAGAGAAAGGGTAGCTATCCGAAATTTTATATAGTTCTTTTGGTTTGGAGAGATTTACTCTAAGGTAGGGTTGTTTGGTTTGATGGGAGGGAAGGGAAAAAAATTTTTAAGTTGATTTTTTAAAAAAAAAAAGTTGGATTTATAAAAGTTTTTAATTAATTTTTCTTATTCTTTTATCGTTTATATTCACTGTAGTAAAATTTTGTAACTTCATTTTTCCAATTTTTAAAAAATCAACTCATAAATTTTTTTTCTTCCCTCCCTTTCCTCGAAATCCCTCATAACAAACAGTCCTAAAGGCTATTTGGTTGAAGGGGAGAGGATGTAAGGGGAGCATAAATGAGCCCCTCTCATTTGGTTTGAAATTTTGGAGGGAAGGGGACCCCAAAGATTCATTCCTTTTTGTCAAAACCTCAAAGATTCATTCCCCTCCCTTCCAACACCCATATTTTGGCTCTACTCTAAATATGGTTTTTGAAAATGAGCCAAAATTTTGGATCACTTTACCCTTACAACTTATGTGATATTCTAATAATACCTATGATAAAAAATATTATTATTACTAAAATACATTGTTATAAAATAAAAATATATTATTATGCAAAAAATATTATTATTATTAAAAAAAATAATTAAATATGAAATTATATATTTATGGGTAAAAAATTATTATAATTATAACATATGCTCATACAAATTTAAATAAAAAAATATTATTATTAAAATAGTTTAAATATAAATATATTTTGTCATTAAAAATATTATTATGAAATAAAGTTAAAAAATTATATTGTTACAAATAAAAAATATTAATTATAAAATTGATATACAATAAAAAATATTATAATATAATTTTAAATAAAAAATTATTATAATGAAAAATATATTATTTTTATTACATTTCAAATAATATATTTTTTTATAAAATATATTAATTTTATATTAAAAATATATTATTAGGAAATTAATTTAAAATGAAAGTATGTTATTATAAATAAAAGTAATATTAAACTTAAAAAATATATTATTATACAATTAATCTAAAAATATATTATTATATTAATTATAATAAAAATTTTATTTTATTAATTAGATAAGATGTAAATTAAATTATATAAAATATAACTAAAAAAATATAAGCAAATATGTTAGGGTAGCTAGAATGATAAATTTTTATCATTCCTGTCCTTCCATCCCATTTTGAACTAAACAAGAGATTGTTAATTCTCTAAGTGTTTTGATGATAACCGACAATTGTAAACACAATTGTTAAAAACAAAAAACTCGAGTTTTGGTTTCAAAACTCGAGTTTTGGGTTTTAGAGTTGCTCATTTTCAAGAATCAAAGCAAAACTTGAGTTTTCAAATGAAAACTCGAGTTTTGAAACTTATAGAGAGCACTCGCTTTTTCACTTAAAGACAAACTCGAGTTTTGATCGAAAACTCGAGTTTTGCATTTCCTCCTTTCTCATTATTTTCAAATGAGGACAAAATTCGAGTCTTGGTTTGGAAACTCGAGTTTTGGCCTTCTCAAACTTTTTGAACATATGCAAACTCGCTTCACGCTAAAACTCTAGGATTTTGCTTTGCTCTCGAGTTTTATAAGTTTTCTCTAAGTTAAGAGAAACTCGAGTTTTGATTTCAAAACTCGAGTTTTGATTTCAAAACTCGAGTTTTGACTTGGCGAGAGAATTTTCAAGTTTTCACTCAGTTTTTGAAAACTCGAGTCTTCACAGAAACTCGAGTTTTGTTTTGGCTCGCATTTGTCAATGTTTTCATACTTAAATGAAAACTCAAGTTTTGTTTTGAAAACTTGAGTTTTGGGCAACCCAAGAGCTTTGAGCATTTTTAATGTTTTGAAAACTCCGAGAGTTTGATGTTTTGGACTTAAACACACCGTTTTCATTAAAAGTCCAAAACTCGAGTTTTGTTTTGGAAACTCGAGTTTTAAGTTTCTCTCAAAAATGTGTTCCAGCTCAAATTGTGACTTTCCTCTCTCGGATGGAGGAAACTCGATTTTGATATTGAAACTCGAGTTTTGACTTAAGTGCTCGCTTGAAAACTCGAGTTTAGAAGAACAAACTCGAGTTTGCATCTCAAAGTCCGAAATTCAAATCATCGAATTTACAATACCTTCTTGTTTGATCTTAATACTTCCTATAATTATTTTCTAATGTTCCTAGATATGTTTAACCACTTTGTTAGTGAGTTTCGAGATAGATTAGAGAATGTTTATTGAAGGTTTAAAGCAAAAGCAAAAAGTGATGTCGCCATTAAATGCAAAACCCGAGAAAGTTGCATACTTTTGGGTAATCCATCTCGCACACGTTTGCAAAGAATTAAAGAATGTTTTCCACATCCAAAGAATGCTACTTCGGATTAATTCACGTAATGTCAACTCGAACTTCTACCCGGCGGATTAAGTGGAGATTAGAGAGAGAAGAAGACCAAAGCTTACCCAAAACTTTGTCTAATGAAGGCAACGGTTATAATCAAGATTACAACGGCCATTTAATGCTCTCTTAGTATAAATAGAGCAGCATTCAATTCTTCTCCAACTACTACATCTGCTGAAAACGAATTGCATTCAAGTCTCACATTTATTCTTTCAGTTTTCAACTATATTGTATCTTTTGATACACAAGCTTCAGTGTTCATCTTTACCTACTCTTAGAGAGAGTTTTTATCTGTAAATCATTTATTGTAAAGAATCACAAGTCAGGGGACTTGGTGATTGGGTGTATTGATTACAACTTGTAAGGGGGAGTAAGTTCTAGTGAGAGAATTACTCTTGAGTGCAGAGTGTGTAATCAATTGAAATAGTGGAAATCCTAGAGTGTCAACCGGACGTAGGTCAAGAGGTTAGACTAGAACCATAAATTTTGTGTCTTGCTCTTCACTTTTCTACTCTCATTTTTCGAACCAAAATAGAGCAAAGTTTCAAAGTTTTTAAAATCCCCAATTCACCTGCTCTTGGTGATTTAGCTCCACTTTCGATATCATTAAAAGCCTGTCACCTCCTTCTCAATCAACCAAACCAAATAAAGTAATCTTCTACCCTTTTCTTCCATCGTAGCCCATCCATCCCCTCCCCTCTATGCCCTCCCTTCGAACCAAAAGGCCCTGAGGGGTTGTTTAGTACGAGGGGAGGGGAGAGGGGATTTTTTTTTTTTAATGAATTTGATTTTTAAAAAATTAGAGAAGTGGGTTTAAATTAATTTTTTTATTATTTTATTTTACATCTTTTCTTTATTAAAATTTTATAACCACATTTCTCTATTTTTTTTATATAAAAAAAAAATCCAACTCATAAATTTTTTTCCTCCCTCCTCCCCTCTTGCCAAATAGACCTTAAGGTATGAGAACATCTTTGGAATTGAAAGATTTTTCGCCTAAGAAAGAAGAGCAAGAAAAAATATATACATTACAATTTTGATAAGGGATAAGTTAGAAGTGATTTGAAGGTCCAATTAGGATATCAAGTCGTCCTAAAAGTGACAAAGTTTAGATATTTGAGACCGATTATATTAAGAAATGGAAAATTGATAGAGATGTTAACCATAAAATTCAATTTGGGTAATTTAAAAGATACAAGAAAAATCATTAGGTTGCCTCCCAATATGCGCTAAATTTAAAGTTTGTAGCTAGACTTCTCAACACAATCGTCTAATCATATGTATCAAACACCATATTCACCTTGTCTTCATTTATTTTCAAGCAACAAGATTTCAAACCACAACGATGCTCATTCATGTTAATTACCTATACTTTCTCAATCATAGACAATTTTAAAGTACAAGCATTCACTGAATTCAAAGAAGGAACAACATGCATATACTTGCAAATAGATATTAGCACTTTCAAAAATTTATAGCATTCAACAAAATCCACTTGACTCTCATCAGGAAGAGTCAAAACATCCATAGAAGAATCATGCATAACAACTGTTGAGATATCCACATCAATTTGATTATCAAAATCACAAACCTTCAATTACTCATGTGGATACTCATGTGGATTAGTACCAAGCAATTATAGAGTACCTTCAATTACTCATAGCAAGTACTCCCTTGACCTTAAATATAAAACAAAGTTGATTTATATACATATACATATATATATATATTAAGAAACTTTAAAATATTTATATTTATCTCTTTTTTTCTCTCCAAATTATTTTGCCTAACTTATAAACAAATATATAATATGATATAATAATATATAATATATGATATGATTAAGTAACTTATTTAGCTTATCTTCAAAAAAAAAAGTCAACTCTATCTTATATTTAGATTGTAGAGAGTACATCAAATTGACTTTTCCCTAACCCAATCATAATACACGAGGCCAAAATTTTGTTGTAAGCAAAGGAATACAACAATTTGGGAATATAATCCTACTACTACAACAATAATAATAAAGTGTTATCTCACTAAATGGAGTAAGCTACATAGATCACACGATGTCACTATGTTTTATCGAAAACCAAATATTTGGATAGATTATTGACCAAAAGATCCAACTCTAAAACTTTATTGAGTATTCGCTTCTGTTTTCCTTGACATATTTTTAGATGACTCTATACTACTTGATCAACTCTGCTCATATACACAAACTACTTCAAACGATTTTCTACCATTTTCTTTTTTGTAGACGTCAGGCCAACTCATTCGCATATATGATTGTAATAAATATTATATTTCCTTGTATGACTGCACATTCATCTTAAGTGAATATATATATATATATATATGAAGGACTTTTTTCCCAATTTTGCAAATAAAATAAAATAAAGCAATTTGAGAATATAAAATCCGGCTTGAGGTAATAAAAAGACCGAATAATACACAATTTTGTATTCAATAAAAGGGACTTAATGATTTTTGAATAAAATTATGAATTTAAATTTCACTGATAAAGAATCACCTTTCATTTGAGCCCGCAGTACATAATTCCAATTTGAATGAATAGTACTCAATAACAATCAATCAAATAGTTTTTTGAATCTATTTGATTAAGCCCTCTCAGTTTTATATATGCCACTAACCCAATAAACTGAAACGAGAGATCAACTTGGTAAAAACAAAAAACAAACCCAATAAACTGAAACGAGAGATCAACTTGGTAAAAACAAAAAACAAAGGGGGTTTGAATCTCCAAGGCAAGCATCATCATAACAAATTTATACAATATAAAATTTTGAATAGCTACCCTTTTTTTAGACTTAAATTTGTGTTTGTATTAGTATTTAGGTAATAGTTTTTATGATTTACGAGGTAAAGTGATAAGTTTTATTTTAATTTAAGAAAATTGATTTCTAAAATCGTGATTTAGGCGTGTTACCCAAACACACAGAAGATAAACCTTAAATAGATGAGAACATGATGTCAATTGTGAAATTATTGTCTTCTTTCTTTGACCCTCGTCTTTCCTGTACTTGAGAACTAGACATTGGCCGTATCTGGTATCGGGAGTTACGTTTGTATTCGGTTGTTTCATATAATTGCCACTTAAAAAATAACATTCAGTGCGACTAGTTAGGGTAACAACTATTGTCTTTATTATAAAACATCAATTAATAAATATATTTAGTTTTTATTATAAGACATTTACTCTTGTTTTCAAAAAATTTAAATATTTTTTATGTATACATATAATTAATAAGGGTAGTGGTTGAAAATAATAATTAATATGATATTAGAGTTTAGTTCAATTAGTAAGATAATATTGAAAATTACTTGAATTTTATGACAAATTTAATAGCTTTAACTGTTTTTATTGGTTTGTGAGAATTGTTCTTAGTGTTTTATAAAGACCAAAGGGAGTAGTATGTATGGAAATAGGTTAGCTTGGACTTTGGTTAAATAAACTTAAGCCTATAATAGGGCTAAAAGGCTTTAGTTTGAATGCTAGCTTTTTTAGGCTCAAACCTTAGCCTTCATAAGATAATGTCAAGTTTGAATCCTTTTTAAAGGCTTACTTACAATATACACATTTAAAAATTCTCATATATATTGTAGCCTTGGAGCCATAAATAGTCTTTGTGTGCTTTGAAACTATATAAATGTAGGTTTTTGGTAGACTTCAAAGCATACTATTTATAATTTGTACCCTATAAATAAGCTTTTATCCTACTATAATTAAAACAAAATCTTATTAGTATTATTAATAGTACTAATAATAAACATGATTTCACCAACATTCAAAGCTAATAATATAATCATCTGAATTAAAACATTATTCTTACTGAAGAGAACAATAAAGATGCAATCATGAATAGTTAAGAGGATGTTCATAGGAAATTTTCTCGGAATAGTAGGGGTAGTACTGCAATTGACTAATTACAACTTGAAATTAGAATATAATAAAAAAAATATTGAGTTATTTATATGATATAAATATTACTATACTTATTTAATTTGTAAACAAATCAGATTTGAAGGCTTAGATGTCTGATCTATTTACACATTCAGGCCTTTAAATATATCTTAATCTGGTCTTTTTAACAAACAGATTAGATCATACTAGATCTTAAACAGACCTAACTACAAGCTGCAATCGCCTGAAAGATTGTTTGGTGCAAAGCTGTAAAGCTAAACTAGGAAATATGCAAAAGCTAAGGGCATACCCCTACTTGTATTCAACTTCAAATTGAGCTTTATCGATAAACTTTTTTGCCATGGGAGCCTAGCTTACCAAAAGATAATTAGCTCTAAAATATGGGATCATCATTAATTCAATATTAAATGAATATTTATTTATGCCGTTCCTAAGTGTAATTAGTTCTCTTACAATGAAATGCCATTTTTTTCCAATTGGGATCGCCCGGAAAATAATGAATCCTGTCGTCCATATTGTTGCAACTGAAGATAATTCTTTCACAACCCTTCACTAACACGTTGTGATTGTCAAAAATGGTTTCTTCTAGCAGCAAACTTTTCTTTATATACATGCATGCATACATACATATATATGTATTCAGAAAAAAACGAAGAAGATATTTAATCTACTGGCAGAGTACTCTAATCACAGATGTAAGAATTATGGAAAAAGAGAAAAAACTATGTAAGATATTGAAGATCCGGAGATAAATCTCAGTGTCCTTTAAAGATTTGAAGATAAGGAAGGAAGCTTGCCGATATTGAGAAAGTGCTAACAGGCTAGTTTGAAAAACAATGGAGTGTAAAAATATAGGTGCAACGTGTTCGATGAAAACTTTGGCGACAAATGCACACGCGCGCACACACACATACATGCATATACTCTATTTTATGGGGTAAAAAGGGTGTCTTTTTTTTTTTTTTTTTTTTTTTTTGAATTTGGATTAGAAATATGCAAGATGAATAATACGCTTCCCCCGATGGACAATTATGGGCAACGTCATGATTAAGAATGATTTGTTTAAACAAACACTCCCTCCAATATTTTTTATAAACACTACAAGAAAATATTATATTTGCGAAGGAATTTGCGAGGGAAAAAATTCCGTCGCAAATTTTGGGCAATTTGCGAGGAAATTTTTTTCCCTCGCAAAAAGGTGATTTTTTGCGAGGGAATAAAGTTTCCCTCGCAAAATGTACGAATTTTTGCGAGAACGGAAATTCCCTCGCAAATGGCCAAACTTTTTGCGAGGATAAAATATTCCCTCGCAAAATTGTAGACAGCTTGCGAGGAATCATCGTTCCGCAAAATTTGTCCACATTGCGAAAAATAACTTTTTGCGAGGGAACGATGATTCCCTCGCAAAATGTTCACAAATTTGCGAGGAAGATAATTTCCCTCGCAAAATTCCGCATTTTGCGACGGAATAGGTTGTCCCTCGCAAAATTTTGGCAATTTGCGAGGAATTTCCATTCCCGGCAAAATTTCGTACATTTTGCGAGGGAAAATAAATTCCCTCGCAAAATTTTGCGAGGGATAAACGATTCCCTCGCAAAATTGTAGACAGCTTGCGAGGAATCATCGTTCCTCGCAAAATTTGTCCCGAAAATAAGCGAGGATCAAATCCTCGCAAATTTGAAATTTTGCGAGGATCTCTTTCCCTCGCAAATTTTGCGATGGATTCGTTTTCCCTCGCAAATTTCAAGATTTGCGAGGGAAAAGTGTTCCGCCGCTAAATCCAAATGTTGCGACGGAAATTTGCATTTTTGCGACGGAAATTTGGTTTGCGTGGGCGATTTTTGCGACGGAATATTTTCCGCCGCAAATCGCTTTGCGACGGAAATTTGCTCTTTTGCGAGGGAAAAATTCCGCCGCAAAAACTGTTTTTTTTTGTAGTGAAAAGCCTAAAATTTGAATTATCTTAATCTTTTTTATAACATCGATAAGAGTTGTATGCGAAAATTTAATAAGTTTTATTAATTTCTATAGCCTTTATTAATTATATGTGTTGCATTAATTAAAAAGTTGGTGATATTTATATTTACTTTATTTCTCTCTTACTTGGCCCTCATAAATAAAGAACTACTTGAAAAATAAAGTTTATTTTAGATATACTTATTATTTTTAAATAATTTTAATGTTTTTTCAAAAATGGTTTAGGGCCCATTTGGATGGCTTTTTTAAAAAAAAAAAAATAAAGTGTTTTTGTGTGTGTTAATTTATGTGTCTGGATGAGAGCTTTAAAAAAAAAAAAAAAAACCAAAAACAACAGAAAGCCCAAAATTCTCCTCTTTCTTTTATGCTACAATTCTCGCAAACAAACTTTATATATATATATATATATATATAGAGAGAGAGATACTTATACTCTATTTTTTTTTTGGGCAAAAAGGTTTTAGTTGAATTTGGATTAGAAATAGGGTAAAGGAGCAATTTTACACATGTAATTTTCCCCCAGGAGCGCCCAGCACCACGAGAAATTTTCTGGACCAAAAATACACATGTGTTTTCGTTTTGGAGCGCCCAGCACCACGGCCGTTAGTTGACAAGTTAGGTGATCGTCGGTTGGACAGATTAAGTTAACTTGGATGGAACGCCGACGTGGCGATTTGATTTGACATCGACGATGGAATAAAAATTCAAAAATTAAGAAAAAAATTTAAAAAATTAGAAAAAAATCAAATAATTAAGAAAGAAATTCAAATAATTAGAAAAAAATCAAATAATTAAAAAAATAAAATAATTAGAAAATAATAATAAAATAATTTAAAAAATTAGAAATAAATTCAAAAACTTAAAAATTAGAAAAAAATTCAAAAAATTAGAAAATAATAATAAAATAATTTAAAAAATTAGGAAAAAATTAAAATACCCCGTTAGTGAGCCCCAAAACCGGTCACCCTACCGTTGGCCGCCAAATAGCCGGTCGTAAATGGCGGTATTGTTCTTTGTGGTGGAGACCGACGACAAAATTTTAAACTTTATTAATTCTATCACAAAATTTAACAATTTTTTAACTTTAAACCTATTTAACTATACATTTTTTTCAAAAAAATAATTATCTACATAATAATAAATAATTATATATGAAGTATTCAAAATAATTATTATGTAGATAATTATTTTTTTGAAAAAAATGTATAGTTAAATAGGTTTAAAGTTAAAAAAATTGTTAAATTTTCTCGATAGAATTAATAAAGTTTAAAATTTTGTGGTCGGTCCCCACCATTGGCAACCGGCCGGCGGCCATGCCGACGTAGGGTGGCCGGTTGTGGGGCTCACTAGTGGGGATATTTTAATTTTTTTTTCTAATTTTTTGAATTTATTTCTAATTATTTTCTAATTTTTTAAATTTTTTAATTTTTTCAAAAATTTTAAATTATTTTATAATTATTTTCAAATTTTTTGTATTTTTTCCTAATTATTTGAATTTTTTAAAATCTTTTTCCTAATTTTTTGAATTTTTTAAAAAAAATTTCCTAATTTTTCGAATTTTTATTCCACGTCAGCGTCCACGTTATCCCCCACGTCAGCGTGTCAGTCCAAATCAGTGCCACGTCAGCGTTCCATCCAAGTTAACGGTCAACTAATGATCGTGGTGCTGGGTGCTCCAAAACGAAAACACATGTGTATTTTTGGTCCAGAAAATTTCTCGTGGTGCTGAGCGCTCCTGGGGGAAAATTACATGTATAAAATTGTTCATTTACCCTTAAAAATATGCGAGATAAATACTATGAGTCCCCGACAATTATGGACACACATCATGATTAAGAATGATTTGTTTAAACAAACACTGCCTTCAATATTTTTTGGAATGGCCTAAAATTTGAATTGTTTTGCTCCTTTTATAACAGTCCAAAAAGAGTTGTTTGAAAATTTAATGAGTTTTATCTATTTCTACCCTTCATTTATTATATGTGTTGCATTAATTAAGAGGTTGGTAATACTCATTTTACGTTATCTCTCTCTCTCTTATTTAGTCCTCATAAATAGGGATCTAATTGAAAAACAAAGTTTATTTTAGACACACTTATTTTTTGGGTTAAGGACCAATTTTACCAACAAACTATTGGCTCAGGAGCGTCCAACACAATAAACTCTCAACTGGACCTTAAATACAAACTAACTTTTTAAAATGTTAAAGGGGCACAAAACCGTTAAGGTGTGGTAACGTCATACGCAACCAAATCTCTCTTTAATCATTCCTCTTCTTTCTTTTTTTTTTCTTCTCTGTCAAGAACCAAATCTCTCTTTAATCCTCTATGAAAACGGGTAAAAGAAAAAATGATTCGAAATCACCAAATCGAACGAAAGTTGAACAAACGCGACCAAAAATCTCAAATCGAACAGATCCACAAACCAAAGAACTCGAGTCGAAGAGCACAAGATGAAGACAAACTATCGACCAAAGAGAACAGATCGAAATACACAGATCGAAGAGCACAAATCAACGATCACACAGAAAAATCTGAAATCGAACAGATCCACAAACCAAAGAACTCAGGTCGAAGAGCACAGATCAACGATCACAGAGAAAAAAATACACAGATCGAAGAACATCGATCGCCCAAAATTGAAGAACTTAGACCAACGCTCGAAGAAACGCGGGGCAAATATCATCGGAAATCACGAATTTAACGAGAAGAACGAACGAGATCAACGCTCGAAGGAGCCAAAATCGAGAAAAAAAACAGAATAATCAAGCACAAAGAAGGTGCTCGAAGGACTCAGAACGCGGAAGGAAAAAAAAAGGAAAATCTGATACCATAGGATACCCAGGTCTGTGTACTCTGTTTATGATGGTTATTGATTGCTTACACTGCTAAGAATATTGACCGCCCGATATATTAAACTCGGGAACTTGGTCATGGAAATGTCCGTACGATATGTCTAGAGTAGAGGACGTAGGAGACGGAGAAGCGTCGTCAACGAAGCTTGAAAAGCCCCGGAAATCAAATCCTCGGGCGTATAATCGTTGCTTACCTCAAGTACGATTCACTCCTTCCATTTGTTCGTAAAATTTTCTAACATCTTATTCGATGTTTTGATTTTTGTTTGCCATAAAATATTTCTACCAGTTTAAATAGCGATAATGCTGGGTAATTTGGAATGTTGTTAAGTTGAATCAATTTGTGCTAACGAACGTTGCCTATGCCTAACGTTTTTTGTGCCCCTTTAACATATTAAAAAGTTAATTTGTATTTAAGGTCCAGTTGAGAGTTTATTGTGTTGGGCGCTCCTGAGCCAATAGTTTGTTGGTAAAATTGGTCCTTAACCCTTATTTTTTTAACTAACTTTAACCGCTTTTCAAAAATGGTTTCTTCTCGCAAACATAGTTTTGAATACACACACATAAACATACATACTTATACTCTATTTTATGGGGCAAAAAGGTTTTTGTTGAATTTGGATTAGAAATATGCAAGATGAATAATACGAGTTCCCAATCGACAATTATGGGCATGCGGCATGATTAAGAATGATTTGTTTAACCAAACACTCCTTCCAATCCTATAAATAAGAGTATAAAATTTGAATTGTCTTGGTTTTTTTATTATTATAATAGTCTAATAAAAGTTGTCTGAAGATTTAATGAGTTGTATCTATTTCTACTCTTCATTAATTATATGTGTGTATTAATTAAGAGGTTGGTGATACTCATATTTACTTTATTTCTCTCTCTTACTTGGCCCTTATAAATAAGGATCTAATTGAAAAACAAAGTTTATTTTAAATATACTTATTGTTATGGACCTGTATCAAGCCCAATAACTATAAGGCCTGACAGTGAACATAATATCTAAACTTATCTATCGGGATCTATCTACAACGAATGGATATCCTAACTTACCCTTAATCAAGGAAGATCTTAGGATATGATATGACAGTTACAATACTCGAGCCATGGATCATATGAGGTCCAGCAACCTAAGGTACCTTTTATAAATACAGAGGTCAAGCCTTAAGGTACACACGTTCTAACTTAAGACTATTTACATACAAATCACGTGTACACACCCCACACCTTGGGCACAAGCCTCGTCGGTGTACAGTAATCCCAAGTTCTCCTGGTTATATACCTCAGATACCCAGGTAGACACTACTATAAAATAGGGATACGGAGTCCTATTTTTTTGTACTTTTGACGTCCTTTTCCTGCGGGACGTCTATCTGAGGGGCGCTGTAGGGAAAACTTAAGGAGTCCTATTTTAAAATTAGACGCCTAACATAAGGAGTCTAAGTTGTGGAATTAGACTCCTTAAGTGATGAAAACTTAAGGAGTCCTATTTTAAAATTAGACGCCTAACATAAGGAGTCTAAGTTACGGAATTAGACTCCTTAAGTGATGACTTAAGGAGTCTAATTCCACAACTTAGACTCCTTAAGTCATCACAATTACCCTCTCAGGTCTCAGTTAAGGAGTCTAATAGTTGGAATTAGACTCCTAAAGTGAGACTTAACGAGTCTAATTCTAATACTTAGACTCCTTAAATCTCACTTTAGGAGTCTAATTCCAGAACTTAGACTCCTTAAGTCTCATTTTAGGAGTCTAATTCCGGAACTTAGAATCCTTAAGTCCCGCTTTAGGAGTCTAATTCCGGAACTTAGACTCCTTAAGTGTAATTTTTTTTAAAATAGTTGCTTCGTATATTCACTATCCCACAAATTTCTTACAAAAAACATCCTTACATAAACAATCACCCGAATGTGATAATTGCATACATCAACACCTAGCTATGTGCTAAAAGGTTAGCCGAGCTAACCTTATACGAAAATAGAATACATGCACCTTTATATAACAAATATCCCAAGATACATAGTTCATGATGAGTTGGACATAGAGGTAGCAAAGTAGTAACAACAAACTTGGCTAACTTCAAATCATTTCAACCAATTAGCTCTAACTAATTCAAGTGGTAACTACTACTACTTCTATGTACAACAATCACCACAAGGTGTCAAAATGTTATCTAGCTACCTGCTACTAGTCAAGTAATATAAGGACTACCTTCATTCATCTATGTGTTGCAGAAGAACAAAGTGTCAAAATATTGTCTAGCTACCTACTACTAATCAAGTAATATGAAGACTAACTTCATTCATCTATGTGTTGCAGAAGATATCCAACCAACATGTTTCGAACCAAATCGATTTCTTCATTTGAGTAGGCATCCTTAGTACCAAAAATCTGTAAAATAGAAAATAAAGTATAAGTTAAATCAATCAAGTGAATGAATTAATTACACAACTAAAGTACAACTTCAAAAATATTATCATTTGAGAATGAAGGAAAAAGTACCTCCTCAAAATCTGAAGTACGTCCGCTCCGAATGATGGAGTACATGTAGAGCATAACATAGTATCCACACTCCCAACCCCCGGTTGTTGAGGGCACTATAAATCAAAAGCACGCAAAACAGTTACTTAAATTCCTTTTTAATGAATATAGGCATATCAAATTCCACTTGTCAATGAAATAACTTGAATGGAAACAAACTACTTACTATCGGATAAACCCACGCCGGTTCTCTACTTGGACCCACTTTAATCCCAGAAATCAATCTATATGCCTTTAGTGCACTATCATTAAAATGAAAATGAATAGACATTATAACAATTTATTTAATTCAAGAATATCAAGGATTGTGCAAAAATTTTACATACTTGCTGAACATGGTTTTTATTTCGGCCTCCCACCCATGGAATTGAACCAATAGACGGTGTTAATGGGTGGACAAACAACACACAAAGTATAATGATAACTAAAACAACACATACAAAATAAGATGAAGTTAAGATAAGAAGATAATTTATTCTTAAACATTTTAAATAGACAAAACTAAAATACGTACCCTTCATGAATCGGTGTTATATAACAAGGCAAATCCAATTAATTACTACTAATACTGATTGCAAGAAACATGTAACAGGGAAGAGCATCAGCTGTTTGAAATTCTTTACATTAAATCCTTAATGCAAGATTAGAAAATTCGTTAGGTAAAGGAGGACATATACCTGATCCTATTCGCTCTTTTAAAACAAGATCACTCCATGGAATGTCCAAATCCTCCATATCAAGGCCTAATTCCATGTTTGGTTTAGTAGGAAGCAGTTGGCTTCCATCAATAAACCGCCTACCCTCAATAGCATCCACACTTGGATTTGTAAACACTAAAGGCTTCATAATATCTCTATGGCCCACATGCAGGTTTTGATTTATAGGCAATGGAGCCTTGCCCAAAATCGTAGAGTCTGCAACGTTCTGGGAAGGTTTACATGAATTAAATGCTTCAGAATCTTGATCTTTTGTTCTGCTGCTTTCCTTTGTAATTGACCTTGGGTTATTTCTATCCCTGCCCTTCCCATCAAATTGTTCTGAAATATAGAACCCAGAGTTGCCATTAACAACAGCTACTCCAATATTTATGATATAGTAACTTGCTTCAAATTCAAAGTTCAAAGGAGCAATAAAAATCACACATGCATAACTGCATATCAGTTTGCAAGGTCATGCATATGATAACCAATGTCAAACGTCACATCCCTTTGATGGATACATTTGTTCCCTATGTTGCCTGACTTATAAATTTGTCTATACTCAACCAAGCCACTCCTTATGTAATAAACCTAAAGAAGAAGTTCTAATGCATCCCTACTCAATTTCCATCTTTTAAGGAAAAAATCATCTGATTATACTTCCGTACGTCAGACTGTTGGTATTTTGATTATTATAATGCCAACTCCAAAGACTGACATGTTCTCCCAATTTCACAATCCAGAACATAAATAAAACAGCGGGAACCCCTGCTCCTTTTTCTGACTAAAGTAGAATGTGGAAAATTCCACATTTCTGTCCCTTAGTAATAAATTTTTTTGGGAAACATATGCTCAAAAAGGAAATCCAATGGTTAAATTATTACAAAGATTAAAACAAAAGCAGCATTAAGAAACAAGCAATGGTTAGTACAAATAAAAATGTAAAAAAAAAAAAAAAAAAAGGTAGAAGATAGAAAATTCAGATTACAGAGCGGTAACATTACTACTGCCTTATTTAATAGATCCATAATGAATTTTGAATGGAAGACAATTTCCTTATGAATAGTTAGCTTCAAGAAGATGATTTCATCATTTGTTAGACAAGTATAAAATTAAGAAAAAATCTTGGAAATGGATTTTATTAAATAAGGCAGATCCTCCATATAAATGACAGCAGGAATATACCAAGCCAAAATTTAGAGTATCCAACAAGCTTAGAAGTATGATAACTACCTACATAATTATTGTCAAAAGCAAGCTCAAGGGATAGACAATCAGAGAAATACTGTTTGGCCAGTGTCCTGAAATCAATTGTAGGTTCAGCTGGTTTAAGTCTTGGAAAGCACAGGGGTGAAGGAAATGAGATGGAAGATGGACCATTGAGCAAGGAATCTGGCTCCCACAAGTAACCTGGCCTCCTAATTAAGTCAACCAGATATTCCCTGTAATTATATGTAATCAGATTATATGTATCAGCATCCTAACATAAAGTTGATTTTTAATGTCAATATACAGGTTTGATCTGAGAATGCTAGCTACACACCCACTGCCCTTTCATAAATTTTGCATGTCCTTGTTACAACTGAAGTGAACCAATTTTTAAATTACAACTCAACTTATATACATTAATGCATATGCTATAATGATGAGTCATATACCTATCAAGTCCTAAGCGGACTAGGCAAGAGGAAGTGTCATCTCTAGAACAATATTTACAGCCCTTTGCAATTTGACATGGTAAATCAATGGTACGGTGTCTGCTAGTACCTGTGGATATTGTAGATCAAGCATGTCATCTCTTAAACCTGATAAAATGGTCACTTGTATAAAATCACTGAACAAAAACAATATTGATTTAGCATAGATGCCCAACGACAGCCATGAAAAACCACAGAGAAGTAGAAACTTACTTTGAATAATGTAGCACGATGTCTGCAGATGCCAACAGAAAGACTGCCTATTGGAACAACAACAGATCCTAAGCAATATTTAAGATCGTTACTGCACTCCCTCCAAATAGAAAGAAGGTCATCCTCGCCAACAGATGCTGAACCCCTTGTTATATCAATGAAACATAGTTAGAATAAAATAGCTAAAAAACAAAGCTTACAGTTCAGCTAAGAATGCCAAGGAGACTCACCCTATTCGGTTGCAAACCAGCTTGGCAAGCTGGTCTACAACCTCTTTAGAGGTTATATTGCTACAAGAAATACCATGCGCTCTATTTTACAATTCCTTTAAGTTGGGATCACTACGCTGATCAACCAAAACTACTTCAAGTGAAGAGTCAGCACAAGGATCCACAGACTTCAGTGATTCAATAGATGGAATTCGGCCATTTTCCTACAGATCAGTGCACATAGTCCACACATAGGAATCCATCCCAAGAACTAAGAAAAAGCCACCAGGAATTTTGTCGGGGTATGATAAGCAGCCATTAACCTGGAGCTCATTATTAATAAGAAAAAAATCATAAATTTGTACTCTACCAATAAGAGATGCAAATCCATCAATGTGAAACTAACTCCAAATTCCTCCATTAATTTCAGGAAAGTAACAGGGATATGAGAGAGGTGGAGCAAAAGAAGGGGAAGGGACTTTTTACTGTTGAACTTAAACTACAAGGGTTGATAAATTTTACAACCTAGAAGTTCTATGCAGCCAAAAAGTGGACAGAGTTTCTTTAGGACTAAGCGAATCAGTTATTGCCTGGCGAATGAATCAATCAATATGGACAAAATAGGGAGCTAGATTAACAATCAGAAAATGGCATAAGCTGATGGCATTACCGGGAATCCATGAAGCATGTCCATAGACCTAGACAATGATACATGATAAATCTCCCTTTCGCCCATCATTTCCCGCAATGCAAACCTGCCCTTTGTGCTTCACATTTTTTGTTTGGTAGAATCCTTTCCGATGGTGTGAGAGAGGAGGCAAGGAGGACGGTAAGAGAGAGGACGTTGATCGGAGGAGCTACGGTGGAGAGGGGGACGACGGCGCAACAGTGGAGCGAGAGAGGAGACAAGGCGGAATGGGTTGAGAGGAAATCCGAGAGATAGAAATCGACGGGCACGTGGGAACAAAGGGTTTTGGTGTAAAAATAA
This sequence comes from Acacia acuminata, assembly GCA_019022655.1. NCBI lineage: Eukaryota > Viridiplantae > Streptophyta > Magnoliopsida > Fabales > Fabaceae > Acacia > Acacia acuminata. The sequence goes on along the minus strand of JAFJYI010000163.1, from coordinate 1,701,730 downwards.
AAAATTAGGGAGTCTAATAAAAAAAGTTAGACTCCAAAATGTTTCCTAGGGAGTCTAATACTAAAACTTAGACTCCAAAAATGGTCTCTTTTTGGCCCAATTTCCACTTTGGCGGGCTTATCACTTGGTTTTGGCGGCACGACTAGACTTTTGGCGTTCTAGTATAAAAATTAGACTCCAAAAGTCACCCGATTATTACAAAAATGTCACCGCGTTTTTTTTTACTTCCTCTTTTTATAATAGGATGCCTATTAGAGACGCAAATGCCATTTTCTGTAGTAGTGAGAGCCACTTGATTTGATATCAACCTACTAGCCCATCGGGCTAGACACCTGTGTTCTACATCAAAACATTGGCGCAGACTGTGGGGAACGTTAAATTTCGATCCTTGTGACCAACCATGGCTAACACCAGAAGCAGCAATCGGAACCCTCAGCTTAGAAATCCACCACAAGCCGAGGCGAGGCAACAACAACAAATTCAAGACCCACCGCAGCCTGAGGACATCCCTGAAGATAACGCTACAAACAATGTCTTAGATACGGCATCCTCCCCTCCAGTGATTGTTAAACCTCAGGACACGGCGGCACAAGAAATCCCAGCATCGAATCCAGATTTCCTTCTCCTACAAAAAGCCTAAGAATCAATGTTGAGATGAATGGAGAACATGGAAAAGCGCAATAACCTCCAACGCCAAGAAGATTTCCGAGTAATACAACAAATCATGGAGGACCGTTTCAAACGGTTTGAAGCGCTAGTACGAGGAGAAGGCCGTGATGACACACGTGGGAGGAAGGAAAAGATGACACAGGGTGTCAATAATCCTTCTTGCAGTGAAGAACCAAGGTCAACACGGCGTGATGTTGACACAGCTACTCAAGGGACGAGCTTAGATTTAGAACCCAACCTCGACCTTGAAAAAACTGTGCATGGAAAGGGTCTTGGATGATGAAGACCGAGATACTGAGAGAATAGCCTGACTAATAAACTCTCCCAGAGAGTATAAAATGAAGTACTTAATGGGACACAATAGCAGTCCCTTCTCCGAGGAAATCACGAACGCACCGTATCTAAAGGATTTTGATTTGGCAAACCTGCCAAAGTACGATGGGACCCAAGACCCGTGCTGTCACCTAGATACGTTCGAGCTACTTATGTTCATTCCGCATATTTTGTGCCCAGTCATCCCACGGCTTTTTGCAGCAACGCTGACTGAACCTGCCCAAAAGTGGCTCCATACTCTACCAATCAACTCTGTACAGAATTTTGAAGATCTCGAACGTAAGTTCGAGTTGAATTTCACAACTAGTAAGAAGCAGCCGAAGTCCCAATTTGCTCTCAATAAAATGAAACAGCAAAATGGGGAAACACTCCAAAAGTATTTGGACCGATTCAAAGAAGTAGGCTTGCTAGTACGTTCACTCCCGGAGGATGTCCATGTACACTATCTCATTGATGGCCTGGATCCCTCATCCCGGTTGGCGAAGTCAATCTTCAAGAACCAGGTTTACACCCTCACTGAGTTCAACACCCGGTCAAAGCAATATTTAGAGGTGGAACAAATGGAAACAGCCAATGCTGTCGGAAGTGAGAAGCGGAGAAACACACCTCCAGAAAGCAGAGGTCAGCTGACAGTCGAAAAGAAGACTCCCACAGATGAAACCGAGATAACAGATCCCGGGGGGAAAGATTTGAAGGGAAACCGAAGTACGACAAATTCACCCTCTGAATGTTGCACGCTCGTAGATTTGGAAGAAGGTAGCGTTGATTAAGATGAAAAAAGTTGATAGACCTCGGCCTCCCCGAAATCGAGCTACTACAGACCAATCTAAGTTTCGTTAGAGATGGCAAACTGCGCCAATATGTAATAAAAACTCAGGGGCGGAAGAAGAACAAACGCAAACAAGGAGGCCGTAGTTAAGCCCGGCTCTCGACCAAAAGAAAGAAGACAAGCGACGAAAACTGGCTAGTGATGATGATGAATTCCCAGAAGTTGAGTTCAATTGCAATGTTGTCAGTGGAGGCTTTGGAGGCGGAGGAGATGCGATAAGCCAGCACAAGAAGTACTTGAGAGAAGTCCTCTTTGTAAGAGACCTCCCAAAATTCAAAGACGACCATAGCAAGCCAACACCTCCCCCATTAGTTTTCACTAATGAAGAGTTGAAGGACGTAGTTCCAAGCCATCAGGATGGTTTGGTAATCATGGGAACCCCGGTACATTCTTAGGGTTAAAAGGATTTTCGTAGATGCGGGAGCTCGCGAGACATCATTAGTTGGGATACCTTCAAAAGGATGAAGATGGATAAAGAAGATTTGAACCCATGCAAAACAACCCTCATAGGATTCAACGGGGAGCACTCTCCTCCCAAGGAGTATATCGATCTTAGGTTAACTTTGGGAACTAAAGAAGCTTTAAAATCAGAACGGGTAAGGTTTATTGTGGCCGACTTCCCTTCACCATATAATGTCATATTAGGACGGCCGACTATCCATAATTAGGACTTGCTAGTTTCTATTAAGCATCAGAAGCTGAAGATGGTTAACAACAAGAACAAGGTTGTTGTTGTTAACGGAGACCAGAAGGAGTCCCGACAATGCTATTTTGAGACTGTCCGGGAGGGAAAAGGCGGACCTTCATCGCCACCTCAGATCCGAAAGGGTGAAAGAAGCGTAGATACAAGGAAATATAGGAGTTTTGGATGGCCAATAAGCATGGTAGAACTCGACCTTAAGGAAGAGCCCGAGGTTCCATAACCAAAACCATAAAGCGAATTAGAAGAATTGATCATAGGAACAGATTCCTCACAAATTACGAAAATTGGGGGAACGATGAATCCGGAGGTGAAAACCCGACTGATGGAATTCTTGAGAAAGAATCGAGATATCTTTACTTGGACATCATCGAAATACCAGGGGTCGACCCTAACTTTTATTGCCACAACCTGGCTATCCGGCTGGGGTCAGAACCTGTGGCGCAAAGGAAAAGAAATATCGGAGCTGATAGACAGAAAGCCCTTGAGCAGCATGTCAAAGGATTATTGGATGCCAGATTCATCAGAGAAATACAATACACCACGTGGCTCTCTAACGTGGTTATGGTTTTAAAACCAAATGGGAAATGGAGGGTATGTACAGACTATACCAGCCCGAATAAGGCGTGCCCAAAAGACTCCAACCCAATGCCAAACATCGACCAGTTGGTCAACAATTCGTCCGGCTTTCAATTGCTATCCTTTATGGATGCCTATTCTGGATACAACCAAATAGCCATGCACCTTGATGACCAAGAGAAGACAGCCTTTATTACCTGCAAGGCTAACTATTGCTACAACGTAATGCCTTTCGGATTGAAGAACGTCAGGGCCACCTACCAGGGAATGATGAACAAAATCTTCGAGGACCAGCTCGAACAAAACGTAAAAGTATACATCGACAACATGATCATAAAATCGAAAGACCCGGACGACCACATCCAGGACCTGGAGCAAACTTTTGACAAGTTAAGAAGATACTGAATTCGATTGAACCTGGCTAAATGTGTGTTTGGGGTCCCAGCCGAGAAGTTCCTAGGTTTTCTGTTGACAAACCGCGGAATCGAAGCCAATCCCGATAAGTGCAAGGCTGTGCTAGACATGCAACCCCCGAGGACCAAGAAAGAAGTCCAGCAATTAACCGGAAGATTGTCCACGCTGACTAGGTTTTTACCGAGATCGGCAGAGAATGTGCCTCCTCTCTTCAAGTTGCTAAAGAAGGAAATACAAGGAGGTTGGAACTCGGATTGCGAGGCAGTATTTGAAAAATCAAACAATGTCTAGCTACCCCACCAGTCCTATCGAAGCCTGATTCGGGTGAGTCTTTGTTCTTATATCTCTCAATAGGAGAGGAGGCAGTAAGTGTGGTCCTGGTCAGGGAAACTGATACTGGCCAGGCACCGATCTATTTCGTGAGCAAGGCACTACAGTGCTTGGAACTAAGATACCAAAAGCCTGAAAAGGTAGCGTTTGCCCTACTTATGACTGCAAGGGGGCTCTGACCTTACTTTCAGGGATATCGGATAATTGTCTGAATGAGTCAAACGATCCGTTAAGTTCTGCATAAGCCAAACCCGGCTAGAAGAATGACCAGCTGGGCAATAAAGTTGTCTGAATTCGACAGCACCTATGAAGCCCGACATGCCATCAAATCACAAGCGTTGGCAGATTTTGTGAGGGAACTAACCCCGGCGGATAGAAGAAACATTGACGACGACGAAACTTGGAAGGTTTATGTCGATGGTTCATCGAACGCAAAGGGAAGCGGAGCAGGAATCATAGTCAGAAGCCCAGAGGGCATCACAATTGAGCATTTTCTTCACTCAATTTCCCAACCTCAAATAACTAGGCTGAATATGAAGTGCTACTTGTCGAACTACTACAGGCAAGGGAACACGAAGCACAAAGGGTGAAGGTCTTCACCAACTCACAGCTCGTAGTAGCACAAATTGAGGGCACTTATCAAACAAAAGGCCAACTGTTGGCCAAATATCTGAATAAGACAAAGGAGGCGATCTCCAGCTTTGAAGAGGTGATTGTGACTCATATCCCCAAGGAAGAAAATACCAAAGCTGACATTCTCTCCAAACTTGCTAGTACAAAAGGCCAGGGCAACCATAGAACCGTGGTCCAGCAAAATCTAGCAGAACTGAGTTGCATCATGACTATATCGGCAGCAACAGACTGGAGAAAGCCTATCGAAGATTACCTGGAAAGAGGCATTATTCCCGTTGATTCAACCGAAGCAAAGAAGTTGATATGAGAGGCAGCCATTTATGCAATGGTCGATGATTAGCTCTATCGAAAAGGCTTGCACTCTCCAATGATGAGGTGTTTGGGTCCAACCGAAACCAAATACATGTTGCCGAGATACACGAAGGAATCAACGGCCAGCACATGGGTGGAAAAGCTCTAGCTAGGAAAGTTCTGTGTGCTAGTTACTACTGGCCAACCATGATCGCAGACTCCAAGGAGGCGGTAAAGAGATTTGATAGTTGTCAGAAACATGCCAAGATCATTTGGCTCTCGCCTGTAGAATTGAAAAGCATCTAGGCTCCTAAGCCCTTTTACAAATGGGGGTTGGACCTCCTCGGACTGTTCAAAGCAGCTCCCAGACAGTTACGATGGCTTGTTGTCGCAGTTGATTATTTTACAAAGTGGATCAAAGTCGAGCCCTCAACTACTATCACCTCGGTGCGCATACAGCAATTCTTTCGTCACAGCATTTTCTCCCGCTTCGGGATCCCAGCCAAGATAGTTATGGATAACAGGACCCAATTTGTTGATAAAAGATTCCAGGATATGATGTCAGGCCTTGACATTAAACAGCACTTCGCCTCTGTTGAACATCCCCAATCTAACGGCTAAGCTGAAGCAACCAACAAAATAATTGTTGATGGCCTAAAGAAACGAATGGAGGATGCGGAATCCAACTGGGTCGAACAACTCTACAATGTGCTATGGGGTTACAAGACCAGCGTGCAAACTTCAACCCAGAAAACTCCCTTCCGGTTGACCTACGGATGCGAGGCAATGATCCCGGTCGAGATAGGCCAGCCCTCATGGAAGAAGTTGAGAGCTCTCTAAGAAGGCGAGGAGTCAAACAATGACGCGTTGAAGACGGAATTAGACTTGATTGACGAAGCAAGAATCATGGCACACTGCCAAGACTTAGCCACCAAGCGACTCATTGCAGCAAAATACAATCGGAAAGTCAGGCCCTATTCTTTCAACAGGGGTAACCTAGTACTCCGACGTGCGGACGTCGAAAACAAGAACGCCAAAGATGGAAAACTAGCTGCAAACTAGGAAGGTCCTTACCGAGTTAAGGAGAAGCTCGACAAAGGAGCTTACATACTTGAAACTCTGGGAAGGAAGCCAATCAAAAGGACTTGGAACGCCAACAAGCTGAGAATCTACTATAGTTAGACCTTGGCACCACCTTCACAATATGCCGGATAGAGCATGTCTGAGTTCGTTTATTTCTTGATTTCAGTATTTTGATTTCAATTTTATATTTCAGTTCATTCAATTTCTTTGTTAGAAGTTATTAGCTCTTTGAAGCGTATTATTTATTTAATGAAGAACTCCTCAGTGGAGATTCACATTCTGCACTATCGATAGTCTAAAGTATTACACCGAGCTCATTAATCCCGGTCTGAAATAAAACCCAATTTAAGGGATTACACCGGGACTAATGTGCCCAGGTTCTCAATTACGTGAAGTCGCTATTACATGTGGCGTGGTCCCTCTGACATACCCTTTCAAAATTAACATTGTCTACCTTCGTTTTAATTTTCTTATGAATCCACTTGGTCAAAAAGAGCCATCGGTGCTTGATTTAATTATACGTGCATCTTTTGATAAATGGCAGCAAATGGGGGAGCCATAGGTGGATTATATATAATTTGCTTATCTTCTGATCTTAACATATAGAAGTTTCTCATAATTGCTTGTGTTTGGTCCTTAACTTTTGAACTTGAAATTGTAGTATGTTAACAAAATATAAGAAGATATATACATGTATATAGAAGCTTAATAAGCTAAGCTTGTTTGATTCTATTGTGTTTCATCATTTTTATTTTAAAACTCTAGTTGATACTCTTCCGGTCCTTAATATAAGACATATTTATCTAATTTAGATAGATTAATGAAGTTGGTTGAGTAACTTAATTTGACATGTATTTTTTAAAACACCCTAGTAATCATGTTCCCTAATTTTTTTATTTACTATCTTTCTTGATTATTGTTAACGACATGAAAACTATATCTTATAGTTAGACAAAAATCAACTCTGTAAATATGCCTTAGAATATGGATCTAAGGGAATAATTTGCTGGAATATACATAATCCATTATTGGTAGATTAGGACCGCCCAAGTCCAATGCAAGTGGGGCTATTATGTGATAATTTTTTTCCAATTTTTTATATATTAGGTTTGTACTATATTTTAAATACTTTTATTTATGATATAATATTATTTTTTATTTTTCACCTCCTATCATTAAAATTCCAGACTCTGGCGGAGCGTAAACAAATAGATCAATAATGACACAAGTTATTAGTGCAAATGCAAAGAAATTAAATATGAAAAGATTCGTTGGTGCTACGCTGTAAAGCCATGAAATATGCAAAAGCTAAGGACACTGGAAATAGATCAACTTCTAAATTCTAAATGAGCTTTATCGGTCAACTCTGTATCATTATTTTATTGTCATAGGAGACTTAGTGCCTCACCACAAAAAAGTCGCAAAATCATGGCCCACCATTGAAGAGAAGCAGCGAGGAAGGTGAAGAGAAAAAGTGATGGGACCAGACAGTAGGGTCACGTGTGAAATGAGAGAAGAAATGAAAATATTCAGTCTACGTCTGGGGTAAATTGTGAAGTGATGGAACGAATCAGTAGGGTCACGTGCTAGTGCTTAGGGCTATAGTATGTCGGCAATTTAAAAAATAAAAATTGACTTGACTTGCTTTGGGATGTTTCACCAATTTCAAATTCCGTCATGTATGTGGTTGTGCGCGTGTAAGCGTGTTGTTCTCTGGTTTATATATTAAAATCCTTTACAAGTAATTAAAACTAAATAAATTACATATCCTTAATTAAATGCAATCAACCCTAGCACAAGTCTTCTGATCTCTCTTAATCCATTTGTCCTTCGTGCTTTCTGGACAGTATTCGCAATTCAATTCTTTTTATAAGAATTTAAAATTTAATTTAATTTTTTTTTAAAAAATAACAATCTGATATAAGCTGTCTAAAAATTTAATGAATTTATTTATTTATTTCTATTCTTTATTAATTATATGTGTTGCATTAATTAAAAGATTGGTGATGTTATGTGATTCGATTATTAAACTTTAATTTTATAAATAATATATGTTGCCCAGCAATAAACTATTCGCAGATGGCCCAGACTCTTTTTTCAAGAGAAGATAGAAATGATAGAGGAGACAATAAGGCAGGTGCGTGCTTTTAATTTTCTTATGAATCCACTTGGTCAAAAAGAGCCATCGGACATTGACTTAATTGCACATGCATGTTTTGATAAAGGGCAGCATATGGGACAGCGTAAACAAATAGATCAATAATGGCACGTTATTAATTAGTTCAAATGCAAAGAAATTAAGTATGAAAGGAATCAAAAGATTCGTCGGTGCTACGCTGTAAAGCCAGGAAATATGCAAAAGCTCATGACACTGGAAATAGATCAACTTCTAAATTCTAAATGAGCTTTATGGATCAACTCTGTATCATTATTTTATTCTCATAATCGGCTTAGTGCCTTACCAAAAGATAATTAACTCCAAAATATCGGAACGATACGTGTTGTTGTTAAAAGTCATAATATTGTCATAATTAGCTTTATGGATCAATTAAGTTATGTTTTTGAATATTGAGTTTTTGTAACGATAAGTTTTTGTTGTTAAAAGTCATATTTTTATGTAATTAAAGATCTTTTCTGTTGTTGAATGTTCACTTTTTTTGCAACGACATGCCTCTTGCAAAACTGCTATGATTTATAGTGACGAGTTATGTTGTAGTTAAATGTTGTGAATTTACAATGATATGTTTATGTTGTTAAAGGTTATATTTTTAGGTTACGGTCCTTTTTATTGTTGCGTGTTCAGTTTTTCGCAACGGCACTTAATTGTTACAATAACTTGTAGTAACAGAGGAATGTGCAACGACTTTGTTTCGTTGCAAAAAAAAAAAAAAATATACACACACACACACACACACACACATATATATATATATATATATATTAAGAAGAAAAAAAGAATTGCTTTCAGTGAAAGTAAAAATCAAATTCATTCTAGTGTTCGCATAGAAGACCACACCACTTATCAAATGGTGCCTTTGGAATTATAGACCTACATGAAAGAGGGTCTAATGGGTGTTTATAATTCACCCTGGGGCATTCAATTTTGCCAATGCTATCTTCAATCTTTATTTCGATATATACTTAGTTTTGCAATCAAAGCAAAAAGGATGCATACAGAGTTATATATTTTTCTTCATCATGTTGTTCTATTTTATGGGATTTTTGCACTGTGTTTCCCATTGTATAATCAAAGAAAGCTTTTGGTTGTGGTTTTCGTTTAATGATCAATTCCTTTTTTTTTTTTTTGGGATTTATTATTATGGACGAGCCAGTTCATTAGAATTTGACTCCTAATTCAAACAGTGAACAAATTAAACTACCCATGACTTGATGAATTACCAAAAAGGCAACTAGGTTCTCAATCAACATGTCAAGATGGACTCTAACATACATAGCTATCATTTAGCAGTTTGCAGCTATGCACCTATGCAGCTAGTGATATCATAGAACTAAAATATGAAGTCCCTAAGTAAAGAGTAAAGGCTACTACAATACATATTATTGTACTAAATTATGAACAAAAATAAAAATGTCACTTTCGCACGGAACACAATTGTATTTAGCACATGCAACAAGCCTTTTAAATCCCTAGGTTAGCCTTAGTGGACGAGTGGAGTCTCGTGAGGGTCTTGAGCAAAAAAAGGAGTCTCGTGAGGGTTTCTAGAGATGGTACCGACAAACATTCATAGCATTTTAATTACATCATAATATTTCTTGTTTGGTCTCATACTTGAAGTTGAAAGAATTAATACCAGTATAAATGCCGTCATCCATGTTATAGGTAACTTGTTCCCCATTAGTAAGAGTATCACGCTGAGTGTATGAGAAGGGAACGTCACATGAACCCACAGTTGCTAGCAGACTCAATGTCACCTTCATCATTGGTGGCACAGTAACTTTGTACACAGTCTCCCCTACAGTTGATGATGTCTTAGCCTCTCCCCACTGGTTTGCTTCACTAAATTCGGCCGAAATTTCAACTTTTCCATCTACGATGATTGGAACACAGGTTTGGAAGTTAGTTTTGACACCCAACTTCAAGGAAGCACTAGCATTCCAAGTACTGATCTTAGTCTTTGTATAAAAGAGCTTCACTTCTACATTACTGGGTTTTTGGGTCCTATTAATGAAAATTTCATTGGCCATTGTGACGACTCTTTGGCTGTAAATCCTGGCATCCAAGAGACGAAAATTTACATTATAGATTTGTCGTGAAATAACAAGCTCTTCCACCACTATTCGGGACTCTTTAGAAATGCCGGAAACTCCAGCATTAACACAATTTGTCTTCTCCTTGGTGGTGTTTCTCTTGCAGAAATTATTGTTGCTTAAGTTACGAAGAGCAACAACATTATTGTCAACTTTGATTGGCCAAAACGTGTCAGATTTGTTGGTGGTGTCAGAGTCAGCCCGTATCCACTTATTGGTGCTACACTTCCAGAATTTACCGTTGTGATTGAACTTTACATGGATGCTTCCATCACGAGTGGTGATGATCTCGTTCCCAACTGTTGGATCACCAACATCATCTGATGCAAACTGCAGATATTGGTATCCGTCGATACTGCGGGCACTGAGAAATTTGCCATTGTCGCCCTTGAATGCAACATGTTTAGGCATTATCAATAGTGATTCCATATCGATGATTGTGCAAACATCGCATGAATCTTTGTCAGGAATTTTGGACCTTGCAACTAGACAGGAATCAAAGCGTGCATCAGTCAATAAGCATGCATACTGTCCAAGTTGGACGTGCAAAAATCGGACTGTTTTAGCATCACTATCTACAAAGATTGGCTTGAACAATGTACATGACCATTTGGATTGGTCTTCTTCAGGTTCATCAGCTCCCGCAACAATCAACGAATCGTTCTGTGTCCAACTCACCCAATATTTGTTATTGTAGCAGCATCTTATGTGCACTAGTCCACTCTTTGCCATCTCCACTTCAAACTTTGTATATGGGCTCACAACCTCCTCTCCAGAGAAATGGAGAAACGCATGCATCTGCCCATCTTCATACATATAACGCATGTATTTGTTGTTGTAGTTTGATTTGAGCACCACAAATCTTGGCAATGACATTTTCACTCTTCTCTCTAATCACTTTGTACTCCTTCTTAGGGAACCTCACTCTTGTGCTTTGCTTTACTTCAACCTGTGTTGCTATTTATATGTAGCAATAATATTAATTATTACACAGGACGAAAAACATGTGGTGTGGTCCCACTTACATACTCTTTAAAAATTCACATAGTGCAGGTTCGTTTTGTGGCGTGGTATATGCAGTCACATGTGTCGGGCCCCACATGGCAAATTTTGATAAATGGCAGCATATGGGGCAGCGTAAACAAATAGATCAATAATGGCACATGTTATGAGTTCAAATGCAAAGAAATTAAGTATGAAAAGAATCAGCAGATTCGTTGGTGCTACGCTGTAAAGCCAGGAAATATGCCAAAGATCATGACACTGTAAATAGATCAACTTCTAAACTCTAAATGAGCTTTATGGATCAACTCTGTATCATTATTTTATTGTCATAATAGGCTTAGTGCCTTACCAAAAGATAATTAACTCTAAAATATTGGAACGTGTAACCTTTACGAACGATGGTCATCACAAATTCAATATTTAATGAGTATTTATGCAGTTACCATGTGTACAATATTAATTCTCTTAGCATGAAATGTCTTGTTTTTTTTTTAAAAAAAAAAAATCAAAATGAACTTATAAATAACATCATGATATTACTCATTATCTTTCATGCACTTTGTTTATAAACAAGAATATAAATGGCTATAAAGATCTATATCTTACACATTTATCTATATCAATTAACATTCTAAACATAGAATTTAGTAGTGATTTCCAATCGATGATTGTGCAGACATCGCACGAATCTTTGTCAGGATTTTTCTGATCCTGCAAATGAACAGGAAGCAAAGGGTGTAGCAGTCCTCCATAAGCATGCATAGTGTCCAAGCTGGACGTGCAAAAATCGAACTGTTTTAGTAGCAGGATCAACATAGATTGTCTTGAACAATGTACATGACCATTTGGATTGGTCTTCCTCAGGTTCATCAGCTCTGGCAACAATCCACCAATATAATGGTTCTGTGACCACCTCATCCAATATTTGTTATTGTAAGAGCATCTTATGCGCACTAGTACATGTCCACTCTTTGCCATCTCCACTTTGAACAGGAAGCAAAGGATGCAGCAGTCCTCCATAAGCATGCATAGCGTCCTTGACAATTATGGGCACTTGCCATGATTAAGAATGATTTGTTTAAACAAACACTCTTTTTAATTCTTTTTATAAGAGTCTAAAATTTAAACTGTCTTGGTCTTTTTTATGTGAGTACAATAAGAGTTGTTTGAATGAAGATTTAATGAGTTATTTATTTATTTATTTCTACCCTTTATTAATTATATGTGTTACATTAATTAAGAGGTTGGTGATGCTATGTGATTCGATTATTAAACTTTTATAAATAATATATGTTGCCCAGCAATAGACTATTCGCAGATGGCGCAGACTCCTTTTACAAGGGAAGATAGAAATGATACGGGAGACAATAAGGCAGGTGCGTGCTTTTAATTTTCTTATGAATCCACTTGGTCAAAAAGAGCCATCGGACCTTGACTTAATTGCACATGCATGTTTTTGTTGAGATTTTACAATGGTATGTTTTTGTTGTTAAAAGTTACTTCCACTGGTCTTAATTATAAGAATATTTTTGTAATACAAATTATACTGTAAAAATATTTTTATAATTAAAACCTGAGATAGTATATTTTTAAGTTACGGTCTTTTTTATTGTTGTATGTTCAATTTTTCGCAACGGCACTTAATTGTTACAATAACTTTCAGTAACGGAGGAATACACAAAGACTTTGTTTCGTTGCAAAAAAAGAAAAAATTTAACAAGACAAAATTGCTTTCAGTGTAAGTAAAAAGCAAATTTCTTGTAGTGTTCGCATAGAACATCACACCAATTATCAAATTTCTTCATTATATAATCGAACGAAGTTTTTGGTTGTGGTTTTCGTTTAATGATCAATTCTTTTTTTTTTTTTTTTTTTTTTTTTTTTTTGGATTTTTTTTATTATGGACCAGGCAGTTCATCAGAATTTGACACCTAAACAACTTCTACTTCTATCTAGTATTATGCAAAAAATAATAAATTCATGTTTAAATATTTTAAGTTTAATTGGTTTTTTACTCCTTGTAGTTTTTCAAAAATGTTAATGTGTCCCCTAGATGTCAAATTATAACAATTTACTCGTAACATTTCGGATTAATTACAATATTCTCCATTGTAAGAGCTCTGTTAATAATTGAATACAAATTATTAATGCTTTTTGCATGTGATCGTTTTGGACACTGAATTACAAGACATGTGGGGTTAAATGAATTTGTTTTGTTAGAAAAAAAAAATTAACATATACAAATTTATTATTTTTTAAAATATTTTTTCATAAATTGCACGGTTTATAATCAAATTAACTAGTATTATTTTCTTGTAAGTAATTTGATTATTGTTTCTATACACATGAAAAGTTATTTTAGTAATCCAATGATTCGTGGGTGTGCACGCGTGCCTGCGTGCATGCCCGCGTGTGTGTCACAGCAATGACAATGGTCCCATCTCCTGGAGCTTCAAAGTCTTTGGTCAATTTTTTATCCCCATAAATTTTAAAATATCACTTTATCTAATTTTTATTTTGAAAACAACATTTATATCAGGTTAATAAATAAGAGAGCAGTTTTTATATTTTATGTAAGAGTCGTTAAAATTAATGAAATTATAATTTTTTTAAATATAAATCTAACCACTAAATTGGATGTCCTTTATATATGCAGAGAGAAGAGTTTATGGAATATAATGTATGGAGAGATAAGTGGAAGACCGACCTAATTGTCTTAGTCTTTTTATGATATTCGGACAAGAGTGGTCTAAAGATTTAATGGGTTTTATCTATTTCTATTCTTTATTAATTATATGTACTGCATTAATTAAGTGATTGGCCTGGTGATACTCATATTTACTTTATTTCTCTCTTTTACTTGACCCTTATAAATAATGACCTACTAGACATAGTACTTATTATTTTTAGCTAACTTCAACTGCTTTCTTAAACTGTGTAATTTGATTAATAAACTCTTATAAATATGAGATGATGGAATAATGATTTATATAACATTCCATATATGTTTGTTGCCTAGCAATAAAACTATTCCGAGATGGCACAGACTCTTTTTAGTTTTTACACGGAAAGAGAGAAATGATAGAGGAGACAATAAGGCAGGTGCGTGCTTTTAATTTTCTTATGAATCCACTTGGTCGAAAAGAGCCATCAGTACTGCTTGATTTAATTATACATGCAAATGAGTAGATCACAAGGCACATGTAATTAGCGCAAATGCAAAGAAATTAAATATGAAAAGATTCGTTGGTGCTACGCTGTAAAACCAGGAAATTAAGGACACTGGAAATAGATCAAGTTCTAAATTCTAAATGAGCTTTGTCGATCAACTCTGCATCATTATTATCGTCATAGGACGCTTAGTGCCTTACCAAAAGATAATTAACTCTAAAATATTGGAACGTGTAATCTTTACGAATGATGGTCATCACAAATTCAATATTTAACGAGTATTTATGCAGTTACCATGTGTACTACTCCTTCCGGTCCCAAATACTACCTCCGATTCTAATTATAAGAACTAGTTGACTTTCTTTAAAGAGGTTAAGGAAGTTAAATAAGTTACTTAATTATTTTATATGTTTTGTTGGGGATTGGTATGGTCTTCCCTTCCCATTTTCTTCCCATCATCTTCTTTCATCTCGACCGTTGGATCGAAATTTTAACCGCTTCGATTTAATCTTTTATAAAACTATTATTTTAAATATTTTATTAATATTTTATAAATAATTTAATTTTTTATTAATATTTTTATAAAAGATTAAATCTAAACCGATAATCTTTCAATCTAACGGTTGAGATGAAAGAAGGATGGGAAAGATAAGGAAAAGAAAGTGGATGGGAGCCAACAACTTTTTTGTTGAGTGGCGTCATCTGACACGACACCACTAAATGCCTTATTTCAATAAAAAAAAATTATTTGTTTTAATTGGGTACAATTTTTAATAAAAGTTGCTAGCTACTTTAATGCTTTTCCCTTACATATTTCTCTATTACTACAAGCTATTGTAACAATTAAGTGCCGTTGCAAAACAATTATTATGTAGATAATTATTTTTTTCAAAAAAAATGTATATTTAAATAGCTTTAAAGTTAAAAAAATTGTCAAATTTTGTGATATAATTAATAAAGTTTAAAATTTTAGTTAGGTCCCCACCATAAGACCGACTATCGCCATCTTAACTGGCGGCCGGCAGCAGTAGGGGGCGGCCCAATGTGGGGCTCACTAGTAAGGGTATTTTAATTTTTTCCTAATTTTTTGAATTTATTGCTAATTTTTTTCATACTTTTTTGAATTTTTAAATTATTTTTTAATTTTTTTAATTTTTTTCCTAATTATTTGAATTTTTTTTCTAATTTTTTAAATTTCTTTTTCTAATTTTTATTCCACGTCATCGCCCACGTCATCGTGTCGGTCGGTCAATCGCCACGCGTCAGCGTTTATCCAAATTAATGGTCAATCGACGATCACCTAACTAACTAACGCCAGTGGTCTCTTGCGCTTTCCAAAATGAAATTACATGTGTATTTTTGGTCCGAAAATTTTATGTGGTCTTGAGCGTTCCCTCGAGCCAAATTACATATGTAAAATTGCTCCTTTACCCATTAATATATGTCTAAATTGTTAAAAAGAAGTTGGCGTAGATGGTAAAGGATTTGTTCAATTCCTAAAGGGATGTGTGTTCGATCCTCATATTGCGTCATATTTGGGGCTCTTGGTAAGCGATCTCGTAAGTTCTTAAGTGTTCAAAGAGCCCGGTCGCGTCTTTCAACTTAGTGGGGACCGATACAACCCCTCCAAAAGTTTTATATATATAAAAAAAAAAAATATATATATATATATATATATCTATCTAAATTATGTCTATATCCGATGTGCTAGGTGTTACTTAGCTGGCATGCTCACCTACAACATTCATTGATTCCTCACTAAAGTACTAAACCCGCGCCAACCCCGTACCATTTCTTTAGCCCCTTTATCAATCCCTCTTTCACATCTTCACACGATACTCCTGGCCTCAGCAATTTTTTTTTTTTTTTTTTTTTTTTTTTTAAATAAACTTTGGTGAGTGGCACCAAATTAGTGGCGCCATGCATGACGTCACTCAGGAAAAATCAGTATGTTTTGTTGAGTGGCGTCGAATGCCTTATTTCAATTAAAAAAAATTTATTTGTTTTAATTGAATACAATTTTTAATAAAAGTTGCTACTTTAATGCTTTTCCCTTACATATTTCTCTATTACTACAAGCTATTGTAACAATTAAGTACCGTTGCAAAAAATTGAACATTCAACAATAAAAAAGACAGTAATCTAAAAATATAACTTTTAACAACAAAAACATATCATTGTAAAATCTCAACATTTAACTACAACATAACTCGTTACTATAAATCATAGCAGTTTTGCAAGAGACATGTCGTAGCAAAACAAGTGAACATTCAACAACAAAAAATATCATTGTTAAAAAAAATAACAAAAATGATCTCTAATTACATAAAAATATGACTTTTAAGAACAAAAACATGTCATTGCAAAATCTCAACATTTAACTACAACATAACTCGTTACTAAAAATCATAGCAGTTTTGCAAGAGACATGTCGTTGCAAAAAAAAAAAAAAGTGAACATTCAACAACAACAAAAATCTTTAATTACATAAAAATATGACTTTTAACAACAAAAACTTATCGTTGCGAAATCTCAATATTCAAGAACATAACTTGTTATGACAAAAAAAAAAAAAATATTTGGCAACGACATTTATCATTACACTCTATGCTTTTAACAAAAACAAAAACAACAACAAGAACATTTGTCGTTGCAAACTATAATATATATATATATATATATATATATATATATATATATATATATATAAAAAATAAATCTATTAATTAATACTATGATTTATACTAGCTACAACTTGATTTGTAAAACACAAACTTCTTACAATTTTTTTAGAAAAATCATAAAAAATTTAAACACATAAGATTCTCAATCTTAATATTAAATTTATTCCAAAAACTTAGTAGAAAATATATAAATACAAATTTCACAATTTAAAGTTTGTAATACTAAAAAATTGCAAAGAGAAACAAAAAAGAACATAAAAAAATATAGTGTACTTTTCTGTCAATGCCACAATCTCCATCTCAGTTTATCTCATAACTCTACCATTGCATAACCCTTGTCCTGAAAAATACATACAAAAAATAAATAAATAAAGTCAAGGCAACCAAGAAAATTTAAAAATGATAATCGTTTGGCATAACTTTTAAAAAAGATAGATGAGATGGAAAATGATGAGAAAATGGCATGAATCAAATTCATATATATATATATATATATATATATATATAATATGTTGCACAAAATGTGATAATTTGGGATAAAAATTAAAAATAAATATAAATTTGTCAAATAAAATAGTAAAATTACCATTAAAAAATTTATACATTAAACTGTCCGAAAAATGTTACACAAACTGGTTAGATTTTTCTTTTTATACATTAAACTGTCCAGAAAAATGTTTCACAAAATGTTTAGCTTTTTCTTTCTACACATTAAAAAATTTACACATTAAACTGTTCGAAAAATAAAATAGTAAAATTTACACATTAAATTCGTATATATATAATATATATGTTGCACAAAATGTTTAACTTTTTCTTTTTAGGCAATAAATTGCAGAGGATACACATCATGTGAAATTTTTCAAAGAGGAGAGAAGACACACCAGGACCTTGACTTGAAGGAGGAGAGAGGAAAATGAATATGGTTGTTTTGGGGGTGCAACAGTCATTTCTTAAGGGTCCACAATTTGAATTGATGAGAAGCACCTTTGATGGGATCATAAGCCAGTATTTTGGGCTTCAAGTTTCATGGGCTAAAGCACTTCAAATAATTAAACCACTCAAACACCCAATAATTGAGTTTTCCCATTTGATGGACTTTTTTCCCCATCTAATGGGATAATAAGTCCATTAAATGATATCCCAAACAGGCCCTAAATCTATCTTACAAAATCTTCACTAACTTTTACATTTGAACTTTGCACGCTCCTCGGTTATTATAAGACTTTTGGATAATTAAATTCCTTCATTAGAACCTAGTCATTTGCCCTATATATATATTGATTATCGTTTTTAACCGTTAAGTGTTTCTAAACAATAGATAATGGTTCTAAGTGAAAAGCCATTAAGCATTATTAAATAAAATTTAATTGATGTATTTATTTAACTAACATTCATTAGTTTGTATAATTAGTTAAAATAAACTTATAATAAGACCAGAGTTGAAGGGCTGATTCTAAATATCAGAAACAATGTGTTTGTCTATAGATTTGATGTATTTGTTAGATTTTTATCCCTAATTAATTACATGTCTGTCATATCTTTTTCCCACTATTCTTCTCTTATCTCTTTTTCACTCATTATCTCCCTTACTAATCATCTTAATAAAATAAGGGCATAAATGGAAAAAACAATGCATCTCCTACTCAACTTACTTTTTCAATATAGCTTTTGGCGTTACGATGTAGACTACGCCAGGTCCTTTTTAATTATATGGAATAACTACTAAATTCTATGTTTAGAATGTTAATTGATGATATAGATAAATGTGTAAGATATAGATCTTTATTGCCATTTATATCCTTATTTATGAGTATTGTAGAAAGATAATGAATGATATCATGATCTTATTTATAAGTTCATTTTCAAAGGAAAAAAAAAAAAACAAGACATTTCATGGTAAGAGAATTAATATAGTACACATGGTAACTGCATAAATACTCATTAAATATTGAATTTGTGATGACCATCGTTCGTAAAGGTTACACGTTCCAATATTTTAGAGTTAATTATCTTTTGGTAAGGCACTAAGCCTATTATGACAATAAAATAATGATATAGAGTTGATATATACATAAAGCTCATTTAGAATTTAGAAGTTGATCTATTTACAGTGTAATGAGCTTTGGCATATTTCCTGGCTTTACAGCGTAGCACCGACGAATCATTTGATTCTTTTCATACTTAATTTCTTTGCATTTGAACTAATTAATAACATGTGCCATTATTGATCTATTTGTTTACGCTGTCCCATATGCTGCCCTTTATCAAAACATGCACGTATAATCAAAACAAGCATCGATGGCTCTTTTTGACCAAGTGGATTCATAGGAAAATTAAAAGCACGCACCTGCCTTATTGTCTCCTCCATCATTTCTATCTTCTCTTGAAAAAAGAGTCTGGGCCATCTGCGAATAGTTTATTGCTGGGCAACATATATTATTTATAAAATTAAAGTTAATAATCGAATCACATAACAATCACCAATCTTTTAATTAACGCAATACATATAATTAATAAAAGATAGAAATAAATAAATAAATTTATTAAATTTTTAGACAGCTTATATCAGATTGTTATTTAAAAAAAAAAGATAATTTAAATTTTAAACTCTTATAAAAAGAATTGAAGTGCGAATGCTGTCCACAAAGCACGATGGACAACTGGATTAAGAGAGATTAGAAGACTTGTGCTAGCGTTTACTGCATTTAATTAAGGATTTTTTTTTACAAAATGTGAGTAATTTTTTTCTAACAAAACAAATTCATTTAACCCCACATGTCTTGTAATTTAGTGTCCAAAACGATCACGTGCAAAAAGCATTAATAATTTCTCATTCAATTATTAACAGAGCTCTTACAATGGAGAATATTGTAATTAATTTGAAATGTTACGAGTAAATTGTTATAATTTGACATCTAGGGGACACATTAACATTTTTGAAAAACTATAAGGAGTTAAAACCCAATTAAACCTAAAATATTTAAACATGAATTTATTATTTTTTGCATAATACTAGATAGAAGTAGAAGTTGTTTAGGCGTCAAATTCTGATGAACTGCCTGGTCCATAATAAAAAAAAAAAAAAAAAAAAAAAAAAAAAAAAAAAAAAAGAATTGATCATTAAACGAAAACCACAACCAAAAACTTCGTTCGATTATACAATAAAGAAATTTGATAATTGGTGTGATGTTCTATGCGAACACTACAAGAAATTTGATTTTTACTTACACTGAAAGCAATTTTGTCTTGTTAAATTTTTTCTTTTTTCACAACAAAACAAAGTCTTTGTGTATTCCTCCGTTACTGAAAGTTATTGTAACAATTAAGTGCCGTTGCGAAAAATTGAACATACACCAATAAAAAAGACCGTAACTTAAAAATATACTATCTCGGGTTTTAATTATAAGAATATTTTGTATTATAAAAATATTCTTATAATTAAAGACCGGAGGAAGTAATTTTTAACAACAAAAACATACCATTGTAAAATCTCAACAAAAACATGCATGTGCAATTAAGTCAAGGTCCGATGGCTCTTTTTGACTAAGTGGATTCATAAGAAAATTAAAAGCACGCACCTGCCTCATTGTCTCCCCTATCATTTCTATCTTCCCTTGTAAAAAGAGTCTGCGCCATCTGCGAATAGTCTATTGCTGGGCAACATATATTATTTATAAAAGTTTAATAATCGAATCACATAGCATCACCAACCTCTTAATTAATGTAACACATATATTTAATAAAGGGTAGAAATAAATAAAAAAAACTCACTAAATCTTCATTCAAACAACTCTTATTGTACTGACATAAAAAAGACCAAGACAATTTATATTTTAGACTCTTATAAAAAGAATTAAAAAGAGTGTTTGTTTAAACAAATCATTCTTAATCATGGCAAGTGCCCATAATTGTCAAGCACGCTATGCATGCTTATGGAGGACAGCTGCACCCTTTGCTTCCTGTTCAAAGTGGAGATGGCAAAGAGTAGGTATGGACTAGTGCACATAAGATGCTGTTACAATAACAAATATTGGATGAGGTGGTCACAGAACCATTTTATTGGTGGATTGTTGCCAAAGCTGATGAACCTGAGGAAGACCAATCCAAATGATCATGTACATTGTTCAAGACAATCTATGTGCTGCTACTAAAATAGTTTGATTTTTGCACGTTCAGCTTGGACACTATGCATGCTTATGGAGGACTTTTGCACCCTTTGCTTCCTGTTTATTTTCAGGATCAGAAAAATCCTGACAAAGATTCGTGCGATGTCTGCACAATCATCAATTGGGAATCACTATTGATAATTACCAAAATATGTTGCATTTAAGGGCAACCATGGCCAATATCTCAATGCCCATTAGATCGAGGGAGACCAATATCTCCATTTTGCATCAAATGATGTAGGTGATCCAACAATTGGAAATAAGATCTCCACCACTCATAACGGAAGCATCCATGTAAAGTCCAATCACTTTAGTAAATTCTGGAGGCGTAGCCCCAATTTAATAATAATTAAATTGATCATAAACCGTGCAATTTATGAAATAATATTCTAAAAATAATAAAATTTGTATATATGTTAATTTTTTTTTCTAAAATAGATGAAATACAACTTAATAACAAAACAAATTCATTTAACCCACATGTCTTGTACTTTAGTGTCCAAAACGATCACGTGCAAAGGCATTAATAATTTCTCATTCAATTATTAACAGAGCTCTTACAATGGAGAATATTGTAATCAATTTGAAATATAAGGGTTAAGGAGCAATTTGGCCAAGAAACTATTACTTTAGAGTATTTCAAAGACAAATAACTTTTGAGTGAATCAAAAATACCAAAAAAAATTTAAAAATGTGCAGTCGACAAAAAAATAGAATAATTTTTTTTTTTTTTTTTTGTCTTTGGGCACTCTTGAAGTAAAACTTTTTTGTATTAACTGCACATTTTTTAATATTTTTGGTTCACTTAAAAGTTATTTGTGCTAGGTGCTCTTGAAGCAATAGTTTGTTGGCCAAATTGCTTTTTAACCCTTGTTATAATTTGACATCTAGGGGACATATTAACATTTTTGAAAAACTATTAGTAAAAAAAAAAAAAAAACCAATTAAACCTCCTAAAATATTTTAACATGCATTTATTATTTTTTGCATAATACTAAATAGAAGTAGAAGTTGTTTAGGTGTCAAATTCTAACGAACTTCCTGGCCCATAATAATAAATCAAATAAAAAAAACAGAAAAAAGAATTGATCATTAAAAGTTGATTATACAATGGGAAACACTCTGCAAAAACCCCATAAGTGGTGTGATCTTCTATGCGAACACTTCAAGAAATTTGATTTATACTTACACTACCTCTGGAAATTTATTGTGAGTCAGAAAGACTTAATTGAGGAAGGTACTTGCTGGAATATCCGAAATGGTATAAACGTTAAATTCTTCTCTGATTGTTGGCTTTATTTCGCCCTCTGTTCGTTGAATGCTAGTGAACTCAACCGTGCCGTAGCGTACTGGGTGACCATTTATCCCTAGTCTAGTAGTCTTATTGTCAGGAAATCAATCTCAGTAATGCCTACTATGTCTGAAGCAGGGAATGATATATCTAATTATGTGGAAAACAACAAATAGTGGGCTGTTCTCTGTGAAAGGTGCCTATGCTTTACTGGAAGGTTTCAATCCTTAGTCGAGTCATCCACTCTTCAAAGCAGTCTGGTCCTGGCGTGGCGTGGAACGGATACGCGTTTTCATGTGGATGGCTGTTGATGATCGTCTCCCTACCAATAGTTGGAGAAGCACATGGAGTCAATCATCATCGGTATGTCTTTATTGGAACATGGTGAGTGTGACATCCTAAAATTTAGAATTTGAGAATTAAGTATGAATTGGGATTAATTATGAAAAAATTTACCCTTAGTGAAGTTTGGAATTTATTTTAGAAATTAAAGGCATATTTTCTGTAAATTAAGAACAATATTTTAAGGCCTAAAAAAATTATTGGAGAAAGGAATAAACCCAAAGATTAATTACATGAGATAGAGTATGGCCAAATATTTGATTTTTTTTTTTTTTTTTTTTTTTTTTTCTACAAAGGCGAGGAGAGGGGAATCGAACTAAGGACCTAAGGGGAGGATACACATCCCAATACCATTGCACTACATGAAGTGCTGGTAAATATTTGATAGAAAAAGTAGTATGTAAGAGTAAATAATATTTTGTGTGTTGGGCCATTACAAGAAACGCACACGCACACCATGCATCCAGACAATAAAGCAAAAGCCCATTATTTCTTAGATAGCCCAATATACACAACACACCCACTTTACATAAACCTACTCCTCCGGACCCATGTAATACGCACACGCCATCTTCTGCTGATTTTAAATGCATGACGGCTAATTCTTTATTGCAATCTTCCGCCACCTCACACCACAACACACACACTCATATATCCTTCTCTTCCTTCATGCATACAGCCACGTAACCTCCCTCATCCTTCTTTATGCAACAGCACCCACACAAGCCTTCTCCCTCAATTACACAACACTAACAATCCCATTTCATTTCACTCGGACAACAGCACACACCCCCTCACCCCCCCCCCCCCCCGCCCAAAAAAAAAAATAAAATCATTCTCTCATTTTAACTCCCTCTCCCCCGTAAACTCCCTCTCCCTTCTTCCTTAAGCACTTACAACACACACACACACACTTCACATCCAACCTTCCATTCCTCTCCCTCCACGGCATCTTCCCCCTTCCCTCAACCACACAATTAAGACAACATCTTCACTATTACCTTGAGCTGATACACGACAAGAAGAGAAGAAGAAGGAAGCATTACACTTACATGCAACACTTACTTTGGGACTAGGGGAGTCTTCTTTAGCTCTAAAAATAAGTTTTCAACCGTGCATGTTTGATCTAAGAAGCATGGTATCTGATTTCTGGAAGCTAAGGGTCATAAAAAGAAGTTGCATGTTGTGTTTTCACCTTTGTACAGTAGTCCGAAAACAGAGTCTCTTATGCCTGACGTTTTCAAAAGTTAGAGGTTGAGTTTTGCTTTGAAATTTTTACAAGAGATAGTACTATCCTTAAGGTTTAATATGAGCTTTAGATAACCTAAAACGGAGGTCTATAACTCCAATTATGATTTTTAGAAATTGAGTTATAAATCAGAAAATTTTCTAGTGTGTTTCTTAGCTGAAAAATGGCGTTGCATTTCGGCCATAGTAAAAAAAATCAAACAAATGTGAAATTTTCCAGATCAATAGTAGACACATAGAGGTTTAAATTGATAGGTAATTCGTCGAATTTTGATAAGTATTGAAGGAGTTATGGTTTCTCAAAGATTGGTCAGAAAATTTGAAAATTTCTGGACATTGTTTACGTTTTTGAATTTTGGGAATTTTTCTCAGTCATAAATCAACTTGGTGACTTTAATTTATAAAAATAGATTTATCAAGGTTTAAATAGAAATTAGAATTACTCCATTTGAAATTATATCGGTCAAGTTATGAATTTTCCAAATTCCCAGAAAAGTTAAAGACTGAATTTTTTTAATGAGTCTTAGAATAGTCACACAAATTGTTGCTTGTGTTTAACCTTTAAAGTAAAGGTTTCTTTGGATAAAATGAAAAACGGCTGAGATGATAATTATCTTATAGTGAATGATATCAAATCAAATAAGTCTTAATGAGTATACATCCCTAGTCATAAGGATATTAAAAGACATATTTTTGGGGTGGGTCTAGAGAAGTTGAATTTATAATTATGTTTGGATTGGTTCATAGGACTTGAGAATTGTCCAAACTTGAAGGACAAGCATAGTGACAAGAGCTCGTTGGAAGGGGTCTTGTCGGTAAGACTAACAGGTAGTAACTATAATCTCACATTATTTGCATTGCTATATATGTTTTTATATACCATATTGTATGTCCCACCTGCCATGCCAGCACCACTCGTGGCTCGATTGAGCGAAAGGGCTGACCATGGGGCTAGCTTCCAGTGGCTAGGCAGAGCCTAGTGCATTCATTATTTTTGGTATTGAATTGTCAAAATGAATTTTCCTTACGCTAAGGTACTTGAAAATCATTGAATGAACACTTGTATTACAAGCTGCATTATATTTGGTATGTAATACTTATTGTTTGAATTTGAATTTGAATTTGAATTTGAACTTGAATTTGAATGCTTTATATGCTCTATGGACTACTTTGTTTGGTTGATTTTCATATATTGCATATGCTAGAATTTGAGATTAACTTGGTACTCTAAGATTCATTCATTTGAATCTCAGAGCCTTCCTTAAATCTAGGACTTCGGCAGTCCAGTAGCAAAGAAGGATCGGAAGAGCCAAGGGCATAGTAATTACCTGATTTTGAGAAGAAGGTGGTGAAGAAATGCAAATGGAACATTTAGTTTCACTTTTGTCTATGAATTTTAGTACTTCCTTATGACTCGAGTATTATTTTGATATAGCCATATGTGGCTATTGGGATCTATATATATTTAATTAGATACTTATGATCACGTAGAAGTAGTTAAGATATATATACATATATATTGCTAACAATTGTTGTAGGGACGGGCATGTATATAACAAGCCTAAATCATGGTGAATGATTTAGTAGAGCACTAGATTAATTGGAGAAATAAGGAAAAACTCTAATGAATCTTGATAGGGTTTTAAGTATGATGCAATTTTAATGATAAGTTTGAATCACTGATAGAATGTTTTCAAAAGTTTTAAATGTTTCAGAAAAGCCCAACCAAATTTATTTATTATTTTGAAATTTCTCTTTAAAGAAGGGCTTTCTTTACAAGAACCAACTAGCCAATGGTTTAAGTTTTCATTAAATATCATATCTTTATATGATAGATGAAGATGCCACTCTATTCTAGGCTCAGAACAGTGAAGTGTTACAAAGAGCAATAGTGTTATTCACATTTTACACTCTACGTGTGCGCGGAGTATGTGGTATGATCTGATTAGCCCTTCCTTTATCCCACAGTTTTGTTCTGGTTCCCTGCGCAACTGGTTTAGTTTAAATTTCAAGAAGGACGTTGGGAGATGTATGAATGGGAACTGGGATCAAATATGGGGAGTGGCAATTTGGAAGTTGTGGCTATGGAGGAATAAATGCTGTTTTGAGGAAGATTTTGCTAAGCCTATAAACCCAGCAGATCACATTCGTCACTGTTGGAGGAGTTTTTACCAAACTCAAGAACTCCCATGTGCTGCATGTCTGTCTCCGACGGTCCCGTTGATGTGGGAGCCTCCTGGGTTACATTGGATTAAATTGAACGTTGATGATGCGGTATCTCAAGTTACGAATGCTGCTGGGTGTGGGGGCGTTTTGCGGGATCATGAAGGAAATGGATGGCGGACTTTTCACATACACTGTGTTACTGTAGTGCATTTAACAACTCGTTACTATAAATCATAGAAGTTTTGTACGGGACATGTCGTTGCAAAAAAATTGAACATTCAACAACAAAAAAGATCTTTTTTTTTTTTTTTTTTTTTTTTTTTTTTTTTTTTTTTTTTTTTTTTTTTTTTTTTTTTTTTTTTTGATGAGAAATAGTTTTGGAGGGTTGATCGGTCCCACTAAGGCCAGGGCGGGCTCTTTGAGCATTTAATGGGACTTACGAGATCGCTACCAAAGGAGTCCCAACGACGGCAATTGGATCAACACACATCCCTTTGGGACTTGACTAAATCCTTTACCATCTATCTTGCCAACTTCCTTTGGCCAACAAAAAAGATCTTTAATTACATAAAAATATGACTTTTAACAACAAAAACATATCGTTGCAAAATCTCAATATTCAACAACATAACTTGTTATGACAAAAAATATTTGGCAACGACATTTATAATTAATTACACATTATGCTTTCAACAACAACATTTGTCGTTGCAAAAATAAATAAATAAAAAATATATATATATATATATTAAAAATAAATCTATTAATTAATACTGTGATTTATAATAGCTACAATTTGATTTGTAAAATACAAATTTCTTACAATTATTTAAAAAAAATAAAAAAATTTAAACATCTAAGATTCTCGATCTTAATATTAAATGTATTCCAACAACTTAGTAGAAAATATATAAATACATATTTCACAATTTAAAGTTTGTAATACTAAAAAAAATGCAAAGAGAATAAAAAAAGAACATCATAAATATGTTATCCTATTCTGTCACTGCCACAATCTCCATCTCAGTTTATCTAATAACTCTACCATTGCATAACCCTTGTCCTGAAAAATACATACAAAAATAGATAAATAAATAAAGTCAAGACAACCAAGAAAATTAAGAAAATGATAATCGTTTAAATCTATCTTAAAAAATCTTCATTGACTTTTAACAAAAGCTCAAGGATTTTTACACAAATCTACCAAGTTTCACAAAATGTTCATTACTAACTGTTAAGAAAGATAGCAATTTCCTAAATAAATCATGTAGAAAAATATTTATAAGCTAATAATCTGTTGATCATATTGCAAACCCATCCCTATTCTCATAATTTATCTCAAGATTAATATAAAAATTCAAGGCTTAGAGGCTTAATTGAAACATTCTTTTCTATTTTAATTTTTTACTTTATAATAATATTCTCTAAGATGGGGAAGGCTCAAAGTTAAGGTCAATCTCAAACAATGCAAAAATTTTATATTAAAAAAATTCTTTTCAATTGTATAAGTACAAGCGCAAAAAAACAAATTTAAAAAAAAAGTTAATCCCTCCCCGATGTAACACCCCTACTAGCCTCGCCCTTTTCAGGTGACGGGTAGTGTGATTCTAACAACCCATTTGGATCTTCTTTATTTGGCATATGCAGAAGCGTTCTTAAACACATACTCAAAATTAGACACCCTGCCCCATATTATTTGTATGGAAGCGTCAACATTCTTCAGAGCCATCGTCATAGCTTTCAGGGTGTCTTTGCTCTTTGCTCTGTTCATTCTTTCTATGGCAACTTCGAGCAATTCCTTCAGTGTGCCGTCTTCAAGTGACACTCCATTCTGTAGTCTGGTGCAACACTTCTCTATCATGTTCACCCGTCTAATGGTTGGTTGTGGAGGGTGAGATTCTGGGGAATCTTAGTAGCAAACATTACCGAACAATGTATGTAAAATAAATGCTAGTGTATGATATACTTGCCTTACATAGGCTCATGTTAACATAATGACATTTTTGCATGCTTCAATACTTCATAAAATATACTCATGGCCATAGCATGTATAGAAACAGAGCTTCAACCATTCAAATATGTTAAACAAACAAGTAAAGCAATCATGCATATTAACACACAAGCAAATAAATTAATACATGGAAGTAGGGTAAGTCCACTCCCTTAGCCTATGTCCTCCGGTTGTACCTATTCTTCCAATCATTGAAGTTGCTCGCAACATCTTTCATTATATTCTTCTTTCTTTCTTGACTTCTCATGGCCCTAAACATATGGTCATATTATTAGAGCCATATAAAATGGATACCGAATGGGTTATCTTTGCCTCATAGGCTTTCTTACACCCTTGGCGTTCATTCTTATTACTAGGGATGTCCAAAAAACTTGATGTCCGGTCGACCCGACCCAGTTTGGTAGCAAAAAAATTAGCCAGAGACACTTTAAAAAGACCAGACCAAACTGACCTCCTCGGGCCAGACCGGACCTCAGGCCAAGGGCTCAAACCCCTCGATCTGTCCAGTCTGACCCAAGATATATATATATATATTAATACAAAACACAGTCACACGCCATTTTTTTTTTTTTTTTTTTTTGCTGAAAATGAAAACACACCAACAGGCGACGGCTTTGGAAGCGACAAATTTACAAATCTTCCATATAGATCAAAAGTTAAGATTGACAATAGGCGGCTTTGTAACTATGTAAATTAAAAAGCTGAGATCAAAACTTAATCTTCCTTAGATGAGCCAATTTACAGCTTTGAGAGTTGTACAACTTTGATTCAGCCAACTTACCTCGATCTGGGATGTAGTTGACGGTGGGGCGAAGAGGAAGACAAAGGTGGAGAAGTGAGATCAAGGCATTGAGGAAGACGGAGAGTCCGAGAAATGGTTGTTGGTTGCACAGTTACACCACCGGCTCCGACTCCGACATCCACATCCGGTGAGGCGTTGAGGAGTGAGAGCAAGGGAAGAGAGAAAGTGAGAGATGAGACTGAGGAAGGACCGGAGGAGAGAGCAAGGGATGAGAGTGATTTTGGCCAAAAAAAAGGGATGAGAGTGATGAGACATGAGTAGGTGAATGTGGGGTTGCTTCTGAGGAAAAAAAAAAAAAAAAAAGAATGTGGGGTTGCTTTTTGGGGGAAGGGGAGACACGTGATTTGGCAAGAAAAGCAAAAAAAAAAAAAAAAAAAAAAAAAAGACCTGGACTGCTGGACCGAGTCCGAGTGCGTCCATTGGACTAGTGCAGTCCAGCCCGAGCTCGGGCTGGTGCCAGACCAGACTAGACCTTGGACTGGATTATTCAGTCCGAGGTTCTACCTGGATCAGACCTCGAGTTGGGGTCAAACCTGGTCCAGTCTGGTCCATGGACATGCCTACTTATTACTATGGGTCTTTTCTTTCTTAATTTCACTTGGTAGCTAAAAGCTATCAGCATTTTGGCCTAATTTTGAAAAATCATTATTAATTCTATAAAACTCTGATCGGGGTAGTTCAAATTTCTATTTGTCACTTATGAAGTCTAGTTTCATGTAAAAATAATCTCTAGACTTATTTCTTGCTGTATCATTCCCAGATTTTCATTCTTTCTTTGCTGTCCAGAAAAAGGTTCCAGTTTAATAGGTCTACTTCAAAAATTCGTATCTCTCAGGATACTACTCTGATTAAAGTGTATGACCTATCAAATTAAACCTTGTTATGTATAGTTTATTTCTAGAAAATTTCACAGCGAAAATAGATCATTTACTATTTCAAATTGATCACGAAAACCACTATTCATTGCTGGAACCTGACAGTTTCCAGTTTTTCTTTCAAACTTCAGAAATTCATAATTCTCTTTGTACCCATCGGATTTGAGTGTTCTTTGGCTCATATTAAATATTATGATGTGTACTAACTCTCCACAAAATTTCAGGGTCAAATGAGGTCGTTTGCCATGGTTTTTCTTTACCCAAAATTTATTGTTTCTGCTGCAACTCAATTTCCAGATTCACGTCAGTTTATGATTTCATGCATATGACTCATTCTAACACATGCATATACATCATTTAAGCTTCCTCTTTCATTCTTTAATGGTTAGGGTAGCTATCTATACCTTTCATGTGTGAGAAACATACTGAGACAATCTCTACTTCAGCTCCCAAACATAGCAACATGCAGAAGTAACACCACGTTACTTTCCCTTCATCAAGAACCAAATTCCAGTCACCCATCACTCTTAAAATAGTCTTCAAATGGTGAACTATTATGTAGAGAAAGAGCTAGGAGGTTTACCTTAGTTGAATTCTAGCTTGCATGTATTCTTTGGTGCTTCCTTCTTGTTCCTCTTCTCTAGCTCCACGGTCTATCACAGTGACAGCCACTTCACATTCTATTTTCTGTATGCAGCAGCAAGACGAATGAGACTGGGAAGATGAGAAACTATGGGTGCTGCTGAGACGCTGAGTTTCAAGAGACTTAGTGGGGTGTGGGAGTTGCGTAAACGGTGAGGTGTCTCCAAAAGCATGCAACAGCGCTGTGAACTCTCTTTGAGTGTTGGGCTGAAGGAATAACAGCTGTGATCTCTTGCTTTATCTGTGTTGGCTGAATGGATGCCTTCCTCCAACTCTCTTTCTCTCTCAAGCTCACACAGTCTCGGTTTCAGGTTTCTTTATTGATCTCACTCAGCGTCTTTGTTTCTGGATGAATGGCGCAAAGAAGTGAGTGAATGAGATGAGAGAAATGAGGGCGTGCACGCTGCTTGATTTCAAAAAGGAATCGTGGAGCATGCGGCAGACACGAGAGAAGTAGTGGAGTATGGCATTAACATGCTGCATTCCAAGAGAAAATATGTCTGCCTTTGCTGCCCATTTATGCGAGAAGCAGGTGGCTGAAATCTCCCACTCTCAGCTCGTTCTCTGCGTTTTGGTGAGGCTGAAGAGTATTAAATTAAGTAAGGGAATTATGCTGTGTTTTCTTTTGCAGTTCACACGGTTCTGACCGAAGAGGAAAAACACACTAAAGGAATATGAGTTGCACGTGCTTGATTTCTCTGTCTTTGATGTTGGGCCCAAGAGCAATTACGGTTGAGTTGTCCCATAAAATAATGTTTAATGGGACACGTACATTCTGAATATTTAGTCTGATCTTCATATAGGCTGCTGAGGTACCCAAATAATCTAGTGGTTGACCCATAGCGTGCATATTAAATAAATAAACGCAATATGGACTGCCCCATAAAATAATTGAGAAACAAACTCACGCATGTGTGCTGTAATGCATATGAAAAAGGAGTGACAAATAAATAATTGGGAGAGAGTGGAGTATTTATAATAAAATAAAAGTGAGTGGAGGTGGGGCTTTGACCGTGAAATAAGAATGAAGGAGTATGGCTGCCAAATGAAGAATGACTAAGCACATTTGAATGGTTATTTATGACAGGGCCACGTGATTATATAATGGAAGCACTTGACTTGCACAATCACAAATATATATCACAAGTGTATATATAAATATACAACACCCATTTCCCACACTTGTATCCTTTATCAACTTCGTAAAATTGTAGCTCAAGACCCATAATAAGCCTTTCTCCTTCCATCATCTCTGCCCCATTTAATTTGCAAGCTCAGGGTAGTAAAATTACTATTTTACCCTTTCTTAAATTTTTGACACTTGATTGTCAAATAAATTCTGGGAATAAATCCTTAATCCTATATAGGGATTTTCCTTTCTCAATACCTTCTCTTGGCCATAAATTATTGATTCTAAAATTTCTTGATTTTAATCTTTTCTCTAATTTTCATGGAAAATAGGCCTTAAATTCCCAATTGTTCATTCTATAATTATTCAGGCCAAACCTTCACCATTAATTCCATTCAACATTTCTAATTTCCCAATTGCAAAATTTGGGATGTTACACCCCACACTTAAATCAAACATTGCCCTCAATGTTACAAAAATCAATAAAGAGGGAAAGGAATTAGTACTCCCAAGGTTTAGGTCTCTAATTTTGATATAGAGTTCTTCCTCTAGTACCATCCATGACATTTCAAATTTTGAGGGAGGAAATAGTGCAAAAGAAAGACTTTATAGCCCCAAGAGAAGTGATTATCTTTAAACCTAAATAAAAATGAAAGAAAGAAAAAATAATAATAAAAGATGCAAGCAAAATCATTGGGTTGCTTTCTAAGAAGGGCTAAATTTAAAGTCCTTAGCCAGACTTCTCAACACAATCATCTAATCATATGTATCAAACACCATAGTCCCCTTGTTTTCATTTCTTTTCAAGCAACAAGATTTCAAACCAAAACTATGCTTATTCATGTTAATTACCTATATTTTCTCAATCATAGACAATATTGGAGTACAAGCATTCACTGAATTCAAAGAAGGAACAACATGCACATAATTGCAAATAGATATCGGCACTTTCAAAAATTTAGCGCATCCAACAAAATCCTTTCGACTCTGATCAAGAAGAGTCAAAACACCCATAGAAGTATCATGCATAACAAATGTTGAGACATCCACATCAATTTGATCATCAAAATCACCTTTAATTACCCATGTGGATTAGTATCAAGCAATTCCAGAGTACCTTCAATTACTCATAGCAAAAACTCCCTTGCGTTAAATACAAGACAAAGTTTTTTTTTTTTCGGGTATATAAAGAAAGTTAATTAAATTACTTTAAAATTCTATTTATCTTTTTTTCTCCAAACTATTTTGTCTAGCTAACTTATGAAATGATATATAATCTAATAATACATAACATAAGATATGATTAAGGAACTTTTTTAGTTTACTTAATCTCTTAAAGAAAAAGTCAACTCGTCTTATATTTAAAATCGAAGGGAGTATATCAAATTGAATTTTCCCTAAACGAATCACAAATCACAATACACGAGACCAAAATTGTCGTAAGCAAAGGGATACAGCAATTTGGGAATATAATACTATAACAACAATAACAACAAATAGTTATCTCACTAGTTGGAGTTAGCTATATAGATCACCATGCTTTATCAAAAACTAAATCTTTGGATAGATTATTGATCAAAATTTCCCACTTTAAAACCTCATTGAGTGTTGGATTTGGTCTTCTTCTTGACCTCTTTATAGAAGACTCCATACTACTTGATCAACTCTCCTTATTGGTGTACTCAATAGCCGAATTCTTTGAATATGTCTAAACCACTTTAAACAATTTTTCCTAGTTTTCTCTTCTATAAATGCCACACCAACTCATTTGCATACATATATGATCACTATGAATATTATATTTTCTTATATAACCGCACATCTATCTTGAGCGAAAAAAAAATATTGATGAAGTGCTTTTTCCCAATTTTACCAAAAAGAAAAATCAATTTGAGAATATAAAATCTGGCTGGAGGTAATCAAAGATCCAATAATGCACAATTTTGTATTCAATAAAAGGGACTTAATTATTTTTAAATAAAATTATGAGTTTAAATTTCACTGATAAAAAATCATCTTTCATCTTTCAGTTGAGCAATACTTAATTCCAATTTGAATGAATAGTACTCAATAACAATCAATCAAATAGTTTTTTTTTTTAAAAAAATAAACAATACATAAATACATCGCTGTTAGGCTCCTAGGAAAAATAATAGCAGCTAGTTTCTTATATTATTTCTTCTTCTTTTTTTGACAAAATTATATTATTTCCTTGAAAAACATTTTAAATTCAATACCGGTCAGCCTACATCCTGTCGCACTCTTAAGGTCAGAATGTTATTTTTTACAAACGTAACTCCCGATGCCACCTCCCAGATACGGCCAAAGTCTCGCTGTCAAGTACGGGAAAGACGAGGGATGAAGAAATATTCTCATCTATTTTAGATTTATCCTAAGTTTAGAGAAAGGGTAGCTATCCAAAATTTTATATAGTTCTTTTGGATTGGAGAGATTAACTAAACCTTTTTGGTTGGATGGGAGCGGATAGAAAAGAAGGGAAAAGATCATGTGTAATAATTAATAGCAATAACAGGTTGGAGTAAAGCAAAGCACAAGAGTGAGGTTCACTAAGAAGGAGTAGAAGTGATTAGAGAGAAGAGTGAAAATGTCATTGCTAAGGTTTGCGGTGCTCAAATCAAACTACAACAAATACTTGCTTTATATAAAGCAAGATGTGCAGGCGTATAGGTTTCTCCAATTCTCTGGAGACAAGGTTGTGAGCCTATATGCAAAGTTTGAAGTGGAGATGGCAAAGAGTAGGAATGGACTAGTGCATATAAGATGCTGTTATACAATAACAAATATTGGGTGAGGTGGACATAGAACAATCAGTGGATTGTTGCGGGAGCTTATGGACCTAAGGAAGACGAATCCAAATGGTCATGTACATTATTCAAGCCAATCTACATAGATCTTTTGCTAAAAAGCCTTTTTTTTTGCATGTCTAGCTTGGACACTATGCATGAGTGAAGAATGGTGCACCATTTGATTCCTGTTTATTTGCATCATCAGAGAATCCTGACAAAGATTCATGCGATATCTACACAATCATCGATTGGGAATCACTATTGATAAAGCCAAAACATGTTGTATTCAAGGGAGACAATGGCCAATATCTCAATGCTGCGGGATCTAGGAAAACAATATCTGCAGGTTTGCATCAAATGATATAGGTGATCCAACAGTTGGGAACGAGATCTTCACCACTCATGACCGAAGCATCCGTGTAAAATCTGATTACTTCAGTAAAGTCTGGAGGCATTGCCACAATTGGATATAAGCTGACTCAGGTGACACCACCAATAACAATGCTGACACATTGTTTTGGCCAATCAAAGTTGACAACAATGTCGTTGCTCTTTGTACCTTAGGCAACAATAAGTTTTGCAAGAGACTCACCACTGAGGCCAAGACAAGGTGTCTTTATTCTGGAGTTTCCACCATTTCTAAAGAGGCCCAAATAGAGGTGGAAGAGCTTGTTATTTCAAGGCAAATCTCTAATGTCAACTTTTGTCTCTTAGATGCTAGGATTTACAGCAAGAGAGTCTTTACAATGGCCACCGGAGTTGCCACTAACAAGACCCAAGAACCCAATAATGCAGAAGTGAAGCTCTCTTATACAGAAACTAAGAGTAGAACTTGGAATGCCAATGTTTCATTGAAGTTGGGTGTCAAAAATAACTTCAAAGCCAACGCTCCATTCATCGAAGGAGTAGGACAAATTGAAATTTCAGCTGAATTTATTGGAGCATACTAGTGGCGGGGAGAAAGTCAGACATCATCAACTTTAGTGGAGAGTACGTACAAAGTTACTGTCCCACCAATGATGATGGTGACAGTGAGTCTGCTAGCAACAAGGGGTTCATGTGACGTTCCCTTCTCATACACTCAGCATGATAATCTTACTAATGGGCAACAAGTTACCTGTAACATGGATGATGACATTTATACTGGCACTAATTCTTTCAACTTCAAGTATGAGAGCAGACAAGAAAAATTATGGTGTAATTAAAATGCCATGAATGTTTGTGGTACCATCTCTAGAAACCCTCACGAGACTCCACTCATCCACTAAAATTTTGCTAGGGGTTTAAAAGGCTTGTTGCATGTGCTAAATGTAATCGCATTCCCTGGAAAGTGCCATTTTTATTTTTGTTTGTAATTTAGTTCCATAAAATATGTTGTAGTTGCCTTTACTCTTTACTTGGGGACTTCATATTCTGGTTCTATTATATCACTACTGCACAAAGATAGCTAGCTATGTCTTTGCTAAATGTAGCTATGTATGTTGGAGTCCATCTTGATATGTTGATCGTGAACCTAGTTGCCTTTTTGGTGATTCATGAAGTCATGAGTAGTTTGTTCACTGTTTGAATTATTTGGTTCAATGTTGGCGATCGTTGTATGTGAAAGTGAGTTCCTTTGAATTGTTTGTTTTTTATATATAAATGTTCAGGTGGTGGTATACACTGGTAACCCAACAGGGTCAGAGCACGCCATCAGGCTTAAAGAGCGCTTATAGAGGTCCTCACATTGACCAACGGGTATCAAATCTCCTTCATTTTGAGGTGAAGGCTGACGTCTTAGCCAACTTTATCACTTCTTGTTGGCTGGTCCCATTTATCATTACACACTATGCTTTCAACAACAAAATTTGTCGTTGCAATATATATATATATATATATTTAAAATAAATCTATTAATTAATACTATGATTTATAATAGCTACAACTTGATTTGTAAAATACAAATTTTTTACCATTTTTTCAAAAAAAAAAAAAAAAGAAAAATGTAAACATCTAAGATTCTCAATCTTAATATTAAATGTATTCCAACAACATAGTAGAAAATATATAAATACATATTTCCCAATTTAAAGTTTGTAATACTAAAAAAATGCAAAGAGAGTCAAAAACAGAATGCTCAAACTCAGAATCAATATCAGAACCCACATGTAATGCGAATCACCAAGCAAGTTAGAATCACCAAATAATGCAACATTAACCAAGTTAGTGCAAACAGGCACCATTCATTATCAACACATGCACAAATGGTAGAATCACTCTCGATGAAAAGTCGGGATAATCAAGACACCAATCGGCTAGAACATCATCCACAACATCATCGATAACATCAATGCGAGAAAACGAATGCTCTTCCCTAGGATGTTTCAAGGCATCAAAGATATTGAAATTCACCGATATATCACCAAACTCCATGGAAAGAGTCTTGGAATACACATCTATCTTAGTCCTAGCCGTTTTCATGAAAGGCCTCCCTAGAATGATTGGTGACCTACTAATAGAGGACTCATCCTCCATATCCAAGATGTAAAAATCAGCGGGAATAGCAATTCATTAACTTTGACTAATACATCTTCAACCACACCCGAAGGATGAGCGGTACTCTATTAGCTAACCGAACAACAACACCCGAGGGATGCAAAGGACCAAGACCAAGAGATTTATAAATAGATGCGAGGCATGACATTAATAGAAGCACCTAAATCTAGCATGCAATCATCAAATCTATAATTGCCAATAAGACAAGGGATAGAAAACGTCCCTGGATCCTTGCACTTGCGAGGCATGGTAGGCCGGATGAGTGCTGATACATTCTGGTTCAAACTCACTCGTTCACTTCCCTTCAGTCACCTCTTGTTGGTGCACAACTCTTTCAGAAACTTGGCATATTTAGGAATTTGTTTGACCGCATCTAAGAGAGGAATGTTGATCTCTACTCTTCCGAATGTCTCAAATATATCCTTCTCTTGTGCTTTGTTTGCCAACTTCTTGGATTGAACTGCTCTACGAGGAACGGAAGAGGAATAGGAATGTCTTCCTCTTCACCTTGCTGCATTACCTGTTTATTTTTAAAGTCAATCTTCACATTTTATGACTCTCTTTCTGATGTGGAAGTCACATCTGCAATTGGTTTAGGGTCCTCCAATTGTTTGCCAGGCATCAGTAGTGAGATAGCACTCACATTACCCTTAGGATTGGGAATGGTTTGGGAAGGAAGAGTGTTGGATCACCGAGGTTGAAGTGTTCAATGATGTTGCCAACTGCCCAATCGTGTTTGCAAACCCCGAATGGCGGTGTCGGTTTGTTGTTGGAACTGGATGTTTCTTTGTTGAAACTACATATTGGCCGCAACAAATTGCTTCATCATATCTTCAAGTGAGGGACCACCACTACCACTACTACTAGCCTGTCATTGTCGCTTTGTGGAGGTGCACATATGGCTGGACGAGGAGGTGCTGCTGGCAAAGGCAAAGGAGGTGCAGATTGCTGTTGGAAGTTATGTGGTCTGTACTGTCTCTGTTGATAATTCCTAGAATTTTGCTGATATTGGTTACTCTGGTTCTAATTCTGGTTCCAACGGAAATTGGGGTGATTTCTCCAATTAGGATTGTAGGTGTTGGAGAAGGGATTATTCTGCTGGTATTGTGGCTTTCCCGGAAAAGCACCCAGCTGAAGCTACCGACCGGTCTTGATAAGCGGTCATGCAAGGTAGGGCAAGAGTCGATAGAATGGTAAGGGTCGAAACGTAACCCACATGAGTACCCAACCTGAGGAGGAGAAGATTGTATTGTCTGTGTCACTGCCAATTGCCTCACCAGAGAGGTCAGATCATCAAGTCTATTCTCCAATCTCTGAGAATCGTACTGGACTGGAGGTGTTTGAACATGGTAAATAGGAGTGCTATTGGCCCTGGTGCCAAATTGCTGAGAGTTGGCTGCCATCTCAGATATCAAGTCTCGGGCATCTTCAGGTGTCTTGTTACGTAGAGCCCCACTACTAGAAGCATCCACCAAACCTTTGTCTACTGGTAGCAGACCATCATAGAAATGGGTAATCAAGTCTTTCTCGAGAGATCGGTGGTATGGACACTTGCACATAACCTTTTGAACCTCTCCCCGGTACTCATACAAAGTCTCCCCGTTGACTGTCTAATGTTGGCAATTTCCTTCTTGATCGCGGTTGCTCTTGAAGAAGGGAAATATTTCTCCATAAATAACCTCCGAACCTCAGCCTCCCCAATAGATGAAGGTCAAGGTACAACAACCGATCTTTGGCTCCACCTTCCAATGAGAAAGGAAAAGCTCTCAAATTGATTTGATCTTCATTAATGGCTCAACGGTTTCATTGTCTTTTGCACACTAGATGGAATTCCTTCAAATGCTTAATGGCACACTCACCCGAAAGACCATGAAACTTAGGCAAAAGTGTATTAGACCAGATTTAAGCTCAAAGTTAGCGAAAGAGGCGGGATATTGAATGCACAAAGGTTGATAATTAACATCGGGTTCATTCAATTCCTTTAAAGTAAGACGATTTTCTTGTTCTTACGCCATAGTTTCGAGTTAGGAAAATTGCTACTAGAATCAGTGAAAACAACAAGACTATCAGAAGTACTATCAGAAACACAATCAGAAAGATCAACAGAATGGACAATCAGAATGGTCACAATCAGACTCAAGTTCAATGTCTAATTCAGTATTAATCCTACGATTTAGCCTAACAACTCTTCTAGCAGTAAGAATTGTTCTTTCTATTTCAGGATCAAATGGCAATAAGTCTTCTGGATTAGTAGTGCTCCTAGTACTCATGCAACACAAACACAAGGCAGAATTTGCAAATAATCAGAATTACGAAACTGCCACGGAAATTGGAAAAAGTGGAAAAAGCACCAAGACAACACAAAAGCAAAAACACACAAAAAAAAAAAAAAAAAAAGCAAAACAAAAAAAAAAAAAAAACAAAAAAACCCTATGTTAGAAATTGACCAAAACAAGTCCAAAAACACTATCAAATGATTTTTAAAAATTATGGGACTTGGACGGGGGAAACTTCTACACTATTAGGGGAACCCAAAAATGAACAAAAAAAACTTAAAAATTTGAAAACGTGGTCTAAACAATGGAATTTGGCTTGTTCGTCTTAAAATAGGGTTTTCTTTCATTCACCAAAAATCAGCCCAATCGGAGTAAGTCATAAAATTCCTGAAATACCCGTTACGTCCCAACGAGACCAAAAAAAAAAAAAAATGTTACTAATCAAACCGATGCAAATTCCCCGAAGAACGGCGCCAAATTTTGAAAGAGATTTGCCGTATCCCTCAAAATAACCAGATTCAATAAAAGATTTGCAGTTATAGGGAACCTGGATCGTTTTCCCAAAGAATTCACAATGGTCCGATCGAGAATAACATCGAAAGCGAAACGAAGAAAAAGGGGGTTTTTAGTTCAAACTGAATAAAAACAAAATTTAAAAGAAACAGAAACGAAATAAAATATTGACGATTAAAATCGATCAATCCAACATTCGATTCCGAGAGACTCCCATCATTGAACAAAATATAAATAACCCACGTTTGGCTCGACGAACCGAGATCTCGCATTCGCCCGTAAAATCCCTCGACTAGACGATCGCCTAGAATATGTCGAACAAATGCGTCCCACGTGCGATCGTACAGTAAAACTTAAAACCTAGATCGAACTCAGTCCTTGGGATAAACCAAACCGAATATTAAATCTAATATTCGAACTATTTCCAGAAATCGAATCCGATTAGAGGAAAATAGAAACGAGTTAAATTACCGAATAAGCACAAGTTCTCTAGACGAATCATGGAATCCTCACGTTGGGTTAACCATAGAAGTTTAGCCAAGTATGGCTAAGCAAAACGCGAAGAAAAGATGAAGAAGAACATGAAGAACAACTCGGAGAAAATAAAACTTATGTATTTCAATCCAAAATTGTCTAAAACGTGAATGAGAATATTTTGGCGGCTGACCTAACTAAATAAAACCTAGCTGCCATACCAAAACGAAATAGGCCCTCTTTGACCCAAAACAAAAATAAGAAATCTCTAATAAATGGTCTTTATTACAAAATTCGAGCGAGAATAAAAATCCAGAAAAATGGGTCTATTTTTAGCTCCAATTTCGTCCATCTTCTTGTCCAAATCAGCCTTTCGAGTCTTCATAACAATTGTAACCCTCTGAATCATCTAAAAAAGGAAAGAAGAATCAGGCTAATCAGATATCTAGATCAAAAGTTATGGCGAAAATACTAAATCACTGTAAATCTGAAATTTAATCATAAAGAATGAATCAAATCCAATTAAAAGCTTAAAGCCCAATTAAGTAATAAAATCCATTATTTATTAGTCAAACCTCTACATTATCACAAGTATAACTTATGTAACTCAAAATACACAAATTATAATAATATATTATTGTAGTAAAAACTGAAAATAACAGTTTTATTCTTCAAATTTCAAAACTAAATTGATTAAAACTTCAATAATATCTCCATTAACCCAAAATAAATTATTTATACAACTTTTAATTGGTAGAAATATGAGGTAAGATGTAAATCGTAAATTCCTTATATAGAATAATTAATTTAAATTCTTGCAACAACAATTCAATAAAACTAAACCGATTAAAACTAGTTATTAATCATTCTATACATATATACAATCTTCTATTGTCAAAACTCAAAATTTTTCCAAAATCATAATCTCAAAATTTTCACTAATCAACATGATTTTACCTTCATTGAAAAGAAAAAAAAATATTTGGAGCAAATTTCATGAAGGAAGTTTATTAAAAAGAAATTAATTTAACTACTAAAATTATCTTATAAGATAAATAGCATACCTCAAAAATCCCAAATATTCTTCTAATCTTCTCCTCTTCTTCTTCCTTCTCACTTCCATTCACTCTCCGTCACTTCCTCACTCTCACCGCCACAAAGGAACACACACAATGGGCATGTTTGGGCTAGCTTTTTTTTTTTTTTTTTTTTTTTTTTTTTTTTTTTTTTTTATCAACATTAGTGTGTAAAAATTTCATGGCTTTTAAGCAAACAACCCAGTGAGAAAAAAACCCAACGAGTTCTGTTTGGATTACCTAGTGTGTTGGCTGGGCTTATCTGAAAAACCCAAATGCCACCAGGCTTAATAGAAGCTCCAATCCTGAGCTTTTTTGGCGTTACGTTATGCATGCTAGCTCTTGGAGTTCTCAG
This sequence comes from Acacia acuminata, assembly GCA_019022655.1. Lineage (NCBI taxonomy): Eukaryota > Viridiplantae > Streptophyta > Magnoliopsida > Fabales > Fabaceae > Acacia > Acacia acuminata. The sequence goes on along the minus strand of JAFJYI010000163.1, from coordinate 1,660,029 downwards.
CCTGTTCATGTGAAGGGTTTTGGACGTGGGCCCACCACCAATAAATCATGTGTTCCTCTCGGTTACGAGTGGGCCCTTCCACCATTTTTTTTTTAAAAAACACTACTACAAAACAGGATATGGAGTCCTATTTTTGGTACTTTTAGCGTCCAATTCGGGGGGACGTCTATCCGGGGGCGCAAGGGGAAAACTTAAGGAGTCCTATTTTAAAATTAGACGCCTAATATAAGGCGTCTAAGTTCCGGAATTGGACTCCTTAAGTCGACTTAAGGAGTCCAATTCCCGAACTTAGACTCCTTAAGTCATGACTTAAGGAGTCTAATTCCGTAACTTAGACTCCTTAAGTCATGACATTTACGCTCTTTGATGTCACTTAAGGAGTCTAATTCCGGTAGTTAGACTCCTTAAGTCTCACTTTAGGAGTCCAATTTCAGTAGTTAGACTCCTTAAGTCTCACTTTAGGAGTCCAATTCCAAAGAGTTAGACTCAGTAAGTCTCACTTTAGGAGTCTAATTCCAGTAGTTAGACTCCGTAAGTCTCACTTTAGGAGTCTAATTCTAGTATTTAGACTCCTTAAGCATTCTTTTTTTAAAAAAAATAATTGCTTTGTATATTCACTATCCCACAATTCCTTACAAAGAACATCCTTATATAAACAGAATATATGCACCACTAGAATGTGATAATTGCATATAACAACTAGCTATGTGCTAAAAGGTTAGCTCAGCTAACCTTGTACAGAAACAGAATACATGCAGCCACAAGCATGTTTGAAGTGTTAGCCACTAGTGTTGTGCGCTTCATGACAGATTCTTCACGACCATCAGGCAATGTCATTGTAAGTTGTGGAAAGTCCATAAGAACCTAAGGATTTGTTAAATTAGTTTAAATCAACGTGAAAATTAAGTAGATATTTACTAGAAGTAGCAAGAAGGAAACATACTTCAGCCATTTCATTTCCACGTTCCCCACAAGATATACTAGGAGCAAGTTCTCACAAAAGGAACAAATATATGAATCCTTGCAAGCAATCGAAGTAGAATTATGATACCTGTGATTTATGAACCTAACAAATCCATAAGATCTTTGCATCCAAGCAAAGAGCTTCTTTATCATTTACATCTCCCGAATCCCAATCTCGCATCTAATAGAACTGGGTATGTGTATGTTTCATTTTGGGCACACCGTATGTTCCTCTCATGCAACTCCTTGACGGTTAATATTTCTCCCACAAACTCACACACAAATGCACCTTTTGGAAGCTCCTCTAAGGTACGAAGACCCCATCCTTTTCCTTCAAGTAAAAAACACCTAAAATGCAAAAGATTGAGAGAAAAGATGTATGAGTTCAAATGCATTTATGAACAACCGATCCATTAATGTCATGTCAAAGTAGAAGAAAATACATGTGACAACTAGAAGCACTAATTTCACATCGAAACTAAATAGATAATCGAATTAACAAAGAAAACCAAAACCATGCACATTACGGTTCTAGAACTTCTTAATCGATGCTCCAAGTTATTCATATAAACAATTAATGCGAGAAGTAGATATACTAACCAAGTTATTCCCATTCTTGAAGCAAACAAAATTTACAAGATTTCATTGAGATTTCGATAAAAATGGAGATTTCGAATTCCTATACTTACAGTTTCGTCATAGATATCACTGCATGAGAGAAACAAATTAAATCATATTACAGTTTCGTCATTAAAGTGACATACTGACCTCTAATTGTGACTCCTCATCTTGATCTTTCACTTTCCTCTTCCTAATAGACACATCACCGCCTTCTCGTCAAATTCGGTTGCCACAACTTGATGGTAGAATCCCAAGAACCAGACAAATCTAAATACACGAGATAACGAGATGCAACAAAACTAACATCGAAATATAAATTTTGCATCTTTATAAAAGTTATCTATGAAGCCCTAACAAAATGCTAGTTATAAATTTTTTTCTAGTTACCTTCCATAGCATTAATGTTCGATCATTTGAAGCGAGTTGCTAAGATACAAGTTCCTGCATCTAAATACGGTGCGTATATCAATAAATGGGAACAATATAAAATTAATGATATGGGACATTAGGACTTGTGCAATAACAATGACAGACAGATACACCCACAACCAAATCAGAAAGAACGGCAGATAAAATCATGTAGATTTAAAATGATAAATTTGAAATGAAAATATTAATTTTGTACATAGCCGTCAACAACTGCACCTTACAAATAAGAGGGATGAGGGTGTGAAAAAAAGTTGCCACAGATTAACCATTAACTAGGACCAGACATCTTGGAACAAAATTAGGGATTGAACATCATTCTTCAAGTACTTCATCTTTTCCCATTACTCTTCCTTTGTTTTCTCCTCTTTAGAAGGCAGTTTTAACCTACATCCTTGCAATTCTTTCTTTCCATTAAAATTCTTTTACTGCTAAAATATTAACACCTTTCAACCAAAAAAACAAAAATGAAACGAAGCTAGCAGATGCAACAGATATTGGCATGCAAGAGTAAGAGATAACCCATGTCTTTCTTACCTTTTTTTTTAATGACGCTAACAGAAGTGATTGCATCAGTGTGCCCCTCCAGTATATATGTACATAATCCAGTACCTTCCCACACCCTAAGGATTTTTTTTTTTTCATAACATTATAAAAAAAAATGTAAACAAATAAGAGATATAACATAAAATCTTTTAAAAGCCACCAAATCCTAATTCTAAGATAACAAATGAGTTATCTAAAATTGTTACCTCCCTAAACCATCGTAACATCCAGTCAAGAAGAACCTGCAACAACAAAAGCATAACTGTCAACCATTCTTAGTGAAACATAGCCTGATTCAAAATTGATATACTTGCAACACTAGACCAAAGAATTTGGTATTTTATCCAATGTACAATATCAACTGTCCAAAAAAGCTGGCTTTACATGTACAACCATTAATTCTACTAAAAGCAAGACATGTAATGGACCATCAAATAGCAGAATAAGGTTATGTCCTATGATCATTCCCATAAATCATAAGTGAAACCCCTCACACAATTTTTCATCTAATGATGATACTACACTATCATATATATTATATATAGGAAATTATTATACTTTGTCAATTATCAATGTTAACATCATTGAGTATGATCATCACAACATTGTAAGTTCCAAATTAAATGAAGCTAACCAAGTCATCCAGGTCAACTTAATCCAACTAGAATAGCTCAGCAAAATCTTCATTGACCAATATTTGTGTAGCTAACATAAATAGAAACCCAAACTTGGACCACTACATGGTTATGGCGATTGAATCATATAGCAATTCAATATCACATACCACCTAGTTTAACATTTACAAGCTTGCCGAGAAGAAGAACCATCAACTGCACTAACCCAATCATCATGTAAAGCAGGGTCTTCCTCCTTACGTGGGGCCACTACCTTTGAGTATTCTATTTCCAATATCTTTTCCTGCATTTCATCATTAACAAACATTAGATTTTTGAACAATTCTATTGAATTCATTAACATTCAAAACTTCCCAATTCACATAAATACACTTTTAAGACATGAATAGTCATCAACTCAGTTGGTATTATCAGCTCCCAAACTCAATATCCTCAACCATGCATAAATATGTGTTTATATGTATTACATTCACAAATATTTGGCTCCTTCAAGTCTCTTCCTTATTGGTGGCGTGACCTTATATTGAAGTCTGGAGAAATTTCTAGATTCAATAACAAACGACATCCACACAACCACTCATATTCAAATTTGTCCAGCCATAAAGATACTAAATAATGCCTCTTTACAGCAACTCACCAAAACCAAACAGTGTCAACAAACATCAACCGATCAAAGAACACTTCTATCATGCACTTTTAACCATTTATAATTCCTCTTATCCTTTCCTTAGATTAAAAAATAAAGAAAGAAAAAGACGTACAAGATGCTTTTCTGCTTTAAGGGAGCTAAGAATGAAGATTCAAAGCAATAAGCAAAGAGAACATTTAATTTATGTACACATCAATCCTAAAATAGGTTATCAACTATTTTAGGTGGATTAAGAATGGCAAGAATGCAATAATTAAATATGGAATTAATTGTCGTTACTAACTAAAGAAGCATTAAACTACGAAAGATTTGCTAATTAAAGCAATCGCGGAAAGGGGTACGCAATGCATGCATCCGAATTAAATGCGGGAAGACTTACTGGTTCCTTCATTACATATCCATATTTTCTCTCATATCGTAAAAGAGATATAGGTCACATATGGATATTAGCTTATTCAACAAACACAAGATATTGCAATATGAAAATAATCACCTTAAAAGAGAATTCAACAACATCCAGTAGCAACTTTGATTGAAAGTGATGTGCTAAAGCCTTGACAAGGCTTTGTAGGTAAAAATCTGTCCAAAAAATGGAAAAATGAAAATGAAGCAAGCATGAATCAAACCGACATTAAAACCCAACACAATCTTGTACAGGAACGTGCATAAGACATCTGCATAACATACCTGCAGGTCTAGAAAGCAAAATTGCCGCATATATTACTATTAGGAAGAGAAAGCAATTACATAGGTGGTGAACCAACCCAAACAGCAGAAATACAAACCAATAGAGGAAAACAACAACAATACAAAGATAAAAACCAACAAAGAAAAATACAGAACCAAATGGCGTGATAAAACAACATATGAAGGAATGGAAACAATTTCGAAATATGAAGGAATGGAATCAATTTCATCTATAATAAACCATAAACTTAATCCGATTCATGGTTTTAGCGTATCCCGACGTTTCGGTGAAATTCGCGTTTCCGAAACGTTCTAACTGAATTTTTGCGTTTACGTGCTACATAGATTTTGAATCACAAAAGTAGCTCAAAGAATTAAATCAACTAAACTCCAAAAGAAGAAGAAAATAATAGAAAACAAAAGCAATTTCTAAGAAGCTAAGGATTGAAGTAGAAGAAACAAAAGGAGGGAAAGTGAAAAGATGGACTCACAAAACTTCCCTTGTGCTCGCGGCAACGATGGCGGAGAGCGAGCGCCGGTGAGGTTGGGGTTTGAGTTTTTTGAGGACGAAGAAGCCGGCGACTCACCGAGAGAGGCAGAGAGGAAGATGAGAAGAAGACGAAGCCGTGTATGCGCGACCCTTGCCCCAATATAGCTCCGCCACTGGTTGAGATAGAATCCCCTGCGCTTGGTTTGAAGGAACGAACAGAATCAATAATGAAGGAACCCTAGATTAGGAGATTTGGAAGAGAAGAGAGTACCTTTTGACGGAGATCGGAGGACCTACGGTGGAGAGGGGGAGGACGACGGAGCAACGGCGGAGTGAGGGCAGGCGGACCACGGTTGAGAATGAGAGAATGAGAACGATTGATGGCTCCGAGAGAAAGAGTCGATGGCCCGTGGGAGAATGATCGATGGCCGCTCCGAGAGAATGAGATACGGCTCGCGTGAATTGGTGTTTTCGGGATGCCCTAAGGAGTCTAATTCTAAAAATTAGACTCCAAATTTCGACCTAGGGAGTCTAATTAAATTAATTAGACTCCAAACGGTTTGCTTTTTTCGACCTAGGGAGTCTAATTCGCAAACTTAGACTCCTTTTCGTGTGAGAGCTACACTTTTGGCGTTCAAGAAATAAAATTAGACTCCAAAAGTCACCTGCTAATTACAAAAATGCCACCGCGTTTTGTTTAACTTCCTTTTTCTATAATAGGACGCCAATCAGGGACGCTAAAACCAATTTACGTAGTAGTGAAAATTCTTTTCTTTCCTTTTCCTTTTTTTTTTCTTTTTAACAATTTCTATATTTATTCTTTCTCTCTCTTCTAAAAACATAATTTGGGATTCAAAATTTAAATCCTTCCATATAAATTCTTTATATTGAATTAATATATGTAAATTTAAATTTAAATTTAAATATATTTTTAAATAATAAATGCATTTATTTTTCCTTTTTTTCAATTTTAAATATAAATATAAATGTTTATCTTTATTTGTTGTAATACATACAACTAATATTAATATATGTAGTATCCAATAAGACCGATGCCTTTTTTAGTTATTTTTCATCCGAACCGACTTTTCAAATAATAATCCAAATACTCATCATTTAGAAAAAAAATCACTTCGCAAAAAGCCAAATGGACAATCCAAACACAAATCACATTTATAACCTAACTTTTTTCTATTGGGCTTTCACAAAAGTCAGATAGCTTTTAAGCCACCGATTCTACTACTAACCCAAAAAGGCCCAATATACCAACACACACTCATATATTTATATGGACAGAGGGGATGGGGCGTATTAATTACCCCTCCCCTTTTTCCACAACGTGGCGACGTAGCCCTATTATTTTTTATTATTTTTTTCATTTTTTTCTTCTTCCACAAGCAGCTACTCTTTTTTTTTTAAAAAAAATGAACCAAATTACTAAAAAGCCCCAAATTTATTTTAATAATAATATTATATTTTTTGCTCTCACAATTACAATTTAATTACAATAATCACATATAATAATTTTATAGTTACAATTAGATGCTGAAAATAAAATTAGGATGTTACAAATTAAAGCGTGTCGACCTTGCTACAAGCTATATTGGACCATTATGATTTTTCACCAAAGCTACTACACTCATAATCATCGAGGTTGGGGAGCAGTGTGTCACAACCTGGCCGTGGAAGTCCCACATCGGGCAGGTATAATATGTGATGTGCCTCTACTATCTGCTTAAGCTTTTGGCATGATGGTTACAGCCTCACAAGATTGAGCGTGCTCAGACGGGGGAAATATGAGGATAGCTAACCTTCTGGGACAAGAATTCAAAGTACCCCCTTCACCATATCTCTACAAATAGAATAACCTTTTTATACAAAATCGTAAGGGCAACAGACATGCATGAACCATTTCACAAAGTATGCGTCCAGATTTTGTTCTGATAAAAAAAGAACGTCAACGAAGATGTGTAAGTGCACTATTATGTGGTGGTGATTGTTACTTTCCATGAATTTCCCATTTATCACTTAACAACGAAACTTTTCTTATTTCTTTTTTTGAGGATCGATGAATCAAATCCCCATGAATGGAATGGAGCAAGATAGGTGACCTCTTGAGAAGTTCATTCAGTTGTGGTTGCCCCCCTTTGATGGAATGGAAGTTCCTCATGTTGGGAGTCCCTCTCTCATTCTTTTTCTTTTGAAATACTTCTGGTACTTCTACCATCTTGGACTCTTTCTTATTAGGTGAGATTGATTCTTTTCCCAAAATGAGGCAGAAAAAAATTTGATTGTTTTTCAAATATTAATGATCAGTCATCATTGAGAAGAGGGTAACCTCCTGAAAAGTTCCTCGTGCTAAGGCGTTTTGGGCGTTACATGAGGAGTTGCAATTGCAAAATCCTTTCTCAACATCCTCTCTCATTCTTTTTCTATTGAAACACTTCATATTTCCAGTACCTCCACCGTCTTGGACTCTTTCTTATTAGGTGAGATTGACTTTCTTCTTGAACTGAGGAAAAAAAAACATGAATGTTTTTCAAATATTAATCATTGGTCATTATTGAGAAGAGAACTGCTTGAAGGTGTTTTTGTTTTGAGGGGTGGGGGATGGGAAGTGAAGGGGAGGGGAAAAGATCTTTGTTTGATTTAAAAGGAGAAGGACAATGGTAATAACTAATTGACTATTTTACCCTTGTATGTTACTTCATACTTTTATATTTATATATTGTTTAAATTAATTTACATTTGCATTTAAATTAAATTATTACATTAATATTGTAATATGTATATAAAAATGATATTTTTATCAATAGATAATATAATAAATATTCTAAAAACAAAATACTAAATTAACAATTTTTTCTTTTATCCATAAACATCTTCACTTTACCCATTGATTCATTACTTTTTGGGTAGAAGTGTTCAACTTTTGATTATTTAAAGTCTATTCATCCAGATGTTGTATCTACACATTCTTAACTCATGATTTCATTTAGATTTTATATCCCTATGTAATTCATCAATATAATGAAATGAACAAGTTTTATATACTTTTTTAAATAATAAATATAATAAAATGTTTTAAAAATACTAAATTAATAAATTGTTTCTTTTAACCCTAAAAAGTCTAGAGAAGCTGAATGTTTGCAGAGGATTGTATGTTAGAATCCGAATGTTTGTATGTTCTCCTGTGATAAGATCTACTGATATATGCAATAATTATTGCTATCGATCAGCGCATCAAGCATAGAGCCAAACAATCCCCTTGATCCTGAGAGAGTAATCAGATACAAAAATTTAGTTATATATACCTGACTTCCAAAAGAAATCAAAGATGCAATCTTCAAGAAGATCCAGTAAGCCTGCAAACTTTCACCGATCACCAAAACAACATTGAAATCCCCCTAGCAAAAATCTTAACCATGTTGCAATCAAATCAAAATCTATTAAAGTTCAAGGGAAAGAAAAAGCTGGAGGATGAGAAAAGTAGACGGATGCGAAAAGCAGTATGGAGGCAATAAAGACAACAGCCTATTTGTCTACAAATCTATAAAGAAAAAGCTGATAGATTGAGACAGAACAGGACGGAAGAAGCGGGGGATTCAAGAAAATGGAGATCGAAAGGGAATCAATGACAAAAAAGCTAAACATGGGAGGAATTCATAATGCCATAAAGAACATATGCATAGGCGACCACGGAAGCTCGACAGCAAGCTCAGGTTGATTGGAATGAGCCACGAGAATGACAAGCAACAGCAACGGAAGGATGGGTATTATTGGAATATGAATTGTCCATTAGGGTAAATTAGTCAACAAATTTAGCTCCCCTCCAAAACCCTCCATTTGTGGGAACCAAAATAAGGGGAGGGAAGGGAATGAGAGTCAAAATTTTAGCTCTTCTCCCTTCCAAAATTTCAAACCAAATAAGGAGACAGGTTCTTTTCCCTCCTCTCAAAATATCCATATGGGAGGGAAGGGATTCACCGGCTCCATAACCCATTGACCGCTGTCTGTTAATTCTTCGCCGCCACCAACTTCTTTTACTCCTCTGTGTAAAACATTTATGTGTCTCATGTATAATAGGAGTGCTATTTTGATTTAATAAGAAAATGGCAAAAAGGTGATATTGGCATGGGAGTTATTATAAGTCCTAAAGACATAAAGACACGACTGTTGATAGGTACAGTTCTCAAAAAATAAAAAGGCATATATGTTTAGAAAAGAGAAATATAAAAAGTGTAAGAGACCTTCAAAGTTTAACCTTAAAAGTTGTATCACATTCCTATCATAAAAAGATACAATAAGAGAGAAGGTCAAGACTCGAAAAAGTTCTTCATCACTAAAGATCTTCCACAATTATGGATAAAAATTAATAGGTTTAGTTCTATTGAATGTAAAAACATGATATCCTAAGATCCTTTAGGGTTGTGTTCTTGTATAAGAATCTCTTAAATAGAGAACACAGATTTTCTTCTTACATGTGGTATCAAAGTTTGTGTTGAGAAATTCATGTTTTCCATTATATGATTATAAATGAATTTTGATTTTCAAAAGGATGCATCCTAATTTTGAAAAGTTAGGGTTTTTGAAATTTGTGATTATTTTCAATTAGAAGATATTCATTGGATACGTTATTTTTCAAGATTGGACTTCACTGTGATTTTAAATTAGAAGGATTTCATTCTATATTTAAAATCTAAATACAAACAATTATTCACTGGTCTGATCTAATTTCGTCTGGGATATGCATATGAATATTTCAAAATTCATGAAAATTACTTTTTATGCGTTTCGGAATTTCTTTTATATATTTTACTATCCGGGTTGAATATTATGATGTCGCTGTTCATTTTAGTTGTTGTGGTTCTGTTGATGAGATCTACCTCTTATCATGTTTTATGATTGTTAAAAGACATGTTTATAAAATTTTAAAAATAGACCACAAGTGCAAAACCCATAAGTTTAATCTTTTAAAAACTGGCTTATGAGAAAAAAAGTATTTTTAGGCCCTAAAATAGGAGTCATTACGTAAATCTCAAAAAAAGATATAGACACCAAGAACACAAAAATCCGACTCCAGAAACTCCGTAAAAGGAGGAAAGAGGTCGGACCCGACCCAAAATTCATCCAAGTCTATTGTGACCCAGCCAGAGGTTAAAGAAGACAACCTCCAGCAAAACAACGTCGTTTCATTTATTAAAAAAAAAAAAAAAACAGTGTCCCTAGGTTTAAGTGAAACAGTGTGTTTCACTATTTATATTAAAAAAGAAACATACAGGGATGTCTGGATTGGATTGATGAGCTTGGTCCATAATTATTACAGAAAAAAAAAGAAAAGAAAAGGGCTATGGGCCAGTGTGTTTTTGGGCTTGGACCATAATTATTAAATAAAAGAAAATAAAAGGGTTATGGGCCAAACTATTTCTGTTTTGGGCTAGTAATATTTTTGGGCCAAACTGTACGTTTTTGTTTTTAATTTTTTGGGCCGAATTTATTTATTTTTTATGGGCTGAATTTAGGCTCTAATTGTGGGTCATTTAGTTACCTATTACAGATGGCTTTAGGAAAGGAACATATTATTTTTGATAAAACCTTTATGTGTTGATCCAAAAATAAATTACTAAGATGTTATGAATAGAAATTATAAGAATGTTAAACATTTAAGTTTTGAAATTAAATATGTTGAATTTGTTAGTCACTAAAGTGGCCAAATTCTTGTAAATTATTTTAATTCCAATTATTATTATGTTGATTCAAATTACCCATAATCTTGATGCTATGAAATTAAGTTTATGTTGTGGGTAAATTGAAGTTTGTTATTATAAGACGATTATAGATCAACCCAAAGGTTGGTTATTTGTCTTTATAATAATTGATCATTAATGTTGGTATTGTCCATATACTTATAGTTGTATTTAAACATCCAAAGATGATAAATATTTTTAGTTGGGAGATGCATCACTACCAAATTATGTGAAATCTTTATAGCATTATTATGTTTGAATGTTGTGTATTAGTGGGTCCCCAAAGGTGAACATTGATATGCATTGAATGAATTATGTCTGAATTTGTGAAGCATGTTAGTATGACTAAAGCATTATTTTTTTTTCCAAATTTTATTTTATTTTATTCCTTGTAGTACCTGTTTCCACACATTCGCTATTCTCAACTATTGCAATTTTTAATGGACTGAACTTCTCTGAATGGAAGGAGCAAATCGAATTTTACCTTGGGATAATGGATTTGGATTTAGCTCTTAGAAATGAGAAACCCAGTGCTATTACTGATGAAAGAACTGAGGGTGAAAGAGACCATTTTAAGAACTGGGAAAGATCCAATAGATTTGAGTTTGATGTACACGTGAATGATATTGCAAGCAACATTAAGTCAACTCTTTCACAAATTGAAAGTGCTAAAGAAATTATAAAACTTATGGAAGAGTGCTTCCCAAATTGTTGACAAGTCTCTTGCTGGGATACTTATGAGTAAACTAACCATCATGAAATTTGATGGTTCACGTACTCTGTATGAGCATATTGTTGAAATGACAAACATTGGAGCAAGACTAAAGTCATTGGGAATGGAAGTGGTAGAAAATTTCTTGGTACAGTTCATATTGAGCTCATTACCGTCTGAGTATGGTCCTTTCCAAATGAACTATAATACCATGAAAGACAAATGGAATGTGCATGAATTGCATAGTATGCTAGTTCAGGAGAAAACTAGAATTAAGAACTAGAGAACTCATTCCATTAATTATGTGAAACATCAAGAAGTTGAAAAGAAACGTGGTAAGAAGCATAAGAAGAAAGGAAAGGGACTATTAAAGATCAATGAGGACTCCTCTTCTCAAATCCGCAAGAAGGAACATGATGGAAAATGATGTCATTTCCGTGGTAAGGTTGGACACTTTAAGAAAGACCTGTTTGAAACGAAAGGCTTGGTTCGAAAAAGAAAGGTAAGCCTAGTGCATATGTATGTCTTGAATCAAACCTAGCTGAATTTCCTTATAATACTTGGTGGATTGATTCTGGAGGTACAACTCATGTTTCTAATACAATGCAGGGATTTCTTACAACCCAGACCACAAAGCGAAATGAAAAGTATGTCCTTATGGACAATAGAATGAAAGTTCCGGTGGAAGCTGTTGGGACGTATCTTTTGATTCTTGACGGTGGATATTATTTGGACTTATGTGAAACTCTTTATGTACCTAGTATGTTTAGGAATTTAGTTTCGGTTTTCAAACATGATAAAGCTAGATACCTTTCTAATTTTGGCGTGGTAGTTTCAGTTTGTAGAAGCACAATCATTTGATTGGTAATGGTACTTTATGTGATGGATTATATAAATTATGTCTTGACAATTTATATGTTGAAACGCTTATGAATTTACATCATAATGTTTGGCACTAAACATGCTTTAATAAATGAACGTTCTGCTTACTTGTGGCATAAACGTTTAGGACACATTTCCAAAGAAAGAATGAAAAGATTGGTAAAGAATGAAATCCTTCTGGATTTAGATTATACTGATATGAATGTTTGTGTAGATTGTATTGAAAGTAAACAAATAAAACACACAAAGAAATTAAAGGAGCCACAAGGAACACTCAGCTTCTTGAAATTGTACACATTGATATATGTGATCCTTTTGATATTAACACTTTCAATAAAGAAAGATAATTTATCACCTTCATTGATGAGTTTTCACGTTATAGTTATGTCTATTTGCTACATGATAAATCTCAAGCTATAAATGCTTTAGAGATTTACATTGATGAAGTTGCAAGACAATTAGAGAGAAAGGTGAAAATTGTCGGGTCTAATAGGGTGGTGAGTATTATGGAAGGCATGATGAAAGTGGACAACCTCCAGGCCCATTTGCTGAATTCCTTGAAAAGTGTGGTATTTGTGTTCAATACACAATGCCAGGTACACGACAACAGAATGACGTATCAAAAAGGCGTAATAGGACCTTGTTGGATATGGTTAGGAGTATGTTAAGTAACTCTTCTTCACCTATTTCATTATGGACTTATGCTCTAAAGACTGCTATTATCTATTAAATAGGGTTCCTAGTAAGGCAGTTCCAAATACTCCTTTTGAGTTATGGATTGGAAGGAAACCTAGTTTAGGCACCTGCATGTTTGGGGTTGCCAAGCAGAACTTAGACACTACAACCCATAAGAAAAGAAATTGGACAGAAGAACAATCAATGGTTATTTCATTGGTTATCCAAGAAAATCAAAAGGATATAGATTTTACTGTCCTAATCATACCACAAGGATTCTTGAAACTGGAAATGCTGGTTCATTGAGAATGGTGAAGTTAGTGGGAGTGAAATACCATGTAAAGTGAATATTCAAGAAGTTAGAGTACAAGTTCCATTAACTTGTGTCTCTAGTAAAGTTGTTGTTCCTTGTGTTATTGAACCAATTAATAATCATGGAGAACAACAAATGAATGATCCTACTACTCTAATGAAAATATTGTTAATAAACTGAATGAAGTTATTGTAGAAGAACCGTAACAAATAGCATTAAGAAGATCTCAAAGGGAAAAGTGATTCGCTATTTCTAATGATGATATGGTATATCTACAAGAGTCTGAATTTGACTTATGTATTTAGGATGATCTAGTTACTTTTTCATAAGCCATGAATTGTAAAAATGGTGACAAGTGGTTAGATGCCATGAAAGATGAGTTGAAACCTATGAAACAGAATAATGTTTAGGACCGTGTTGAGTTATCAAAGGATGTAAGAAAGTTGGTTGTAAGAGGGTTTTTAAGACCAAACGTGACTCTCATGGTAACTTGGAACGTTACAAGGCTAGACTAGTTGCAAAGGGACTTACTCAGAAAGATGACATTGACCTTAAAGAAACCTTTTCACCAGTTTCTAAGAAATATTCTCTAAGAATCATTATGCCATTGGTGGCTCATTATGATTTCGAGTTACACCAGATGGATGTGAAAACGGCCTTTCTAAATGAGAATTTAAAGGAAGATGTGTACATGGACCAATCAATAGGGTTCATAGAAAAAGGAAAGGAGCACATGGTGTGCAAATTAAAGAAATCAATATACGGACTTAAACAACCTTTAAGACAATGGTACCTTAAGTTCAATGATACTGTTGTTTCCTTTGGATTTAAAGAAAACACTGTTGATCAGTGTATATATTTGAAGGTCAGTGGGAGCAAGTTTATATTAATGGTTCTATATGTTGATGATATCTTGCTTGCAACTAATGATCTTGGTCTTTTAAATGAGACTAAGAAGTTTCTCTCTAGTAGCTTTGAAATGAAAGATATGTGTGAGGCAACTTATGTGATTGGGATAGAAATATTCCATGATAGATTAAAAGAATTGTTGGGTTTGTCTCAGAAAGCATATATTAATAAAGTTTTGGAGAGATTCATAATGGAAAAAATTGCTCATCATCTCCAGTTCCAATTCAGAAAGGAGATAAGTTTAGTTTCACGAAATGTCCTAAAAATGAATTGGAACGAAAAGAAATGGAAGGAATTCCATATATATCATTAGTTAGGACCTTAATGTATGCTCAGACTTGTGCGAGACCATATATTAGCTTTGCAGTTGGAATGTTGGGGAGATACCAGAGTAATCCTGGTATGGGTCATTAGAAAGCTGCAAAGAAAGTTCTAAGATATTTGCAAGGAGCTAAAGGTCACATGCTTACTTATAGGAGGTCTAGCAACCTTGAAGTGTTTGGATACACGGATTCAGATTTTGTAGGATGTGTGGATACTAGAAAATCCACTTGTGGTTACCTATATCTTTTAGCTAGAGGAGCTATATCATGGAAAAGTGTGAAGCAGTCAGTGATTGCTACATCCACTATGGAAGCTGAATTTGTGGCATGCTTTAAGGCCATGGTTCAGGCTAAATGGCTATGAAATTTTATTTCAGGGCTTGGATTGGTCAACAGTATTGAAAGGCTCCTAAAAATTTATTGTGATAATTCCGCATCAATCTTCTTTTCTAAAAACGACAAGTGTTCAAAGGGTGCTAAGCATATGGAATTGAATACTTTGCCGTTAAAGAAGAGGTTCAAAAACATAAAGTGTCTATAGAACATGTTAGCACTGATCTTATGATAGTTGATCCCTTGATGAAGGGATTACTGCCCAAGGTGTTTACTGGTCATTTGTATAGTATGGGTATTATGTTAGTTAATAAATGATGGATCATTATTGTAATTATTGACTATTGACACTTTGAATTCAATGATGTATAAGTTTCTAAAAGTCACCTTGTTTTTTCAAATATATTTTGTTTGCATGCATGCATAAATGATTATTTTGAAAAAAAGGATTTGTCCCTAATGAAGACATTATAGTATTGTTGTGGGACATTATGTTTACCTCCATTAAAGTATCATGTTAGAAAGAAGAACTAATATAGTAGTACATGGAAGGAAATATGTCGTTTTGATAGCATATAATCACCATGACTCATATCAGTCTTATTTCTGATCATGACGTATGATGAAGCCAATGTATAGAACCCTTACCCTTATGTACGCGCATTATAATGATTTTTATTAAATCATGAAGGGACACTTTGTGACATGAGCCAAGTGAGAGAATGTAAAATATTTATGTGTCTCATGCATAAAAGGAGTGTTATTTTAATTTAATGAGAAAAGGGCAAAAAGGTAATATTGGTATGGGAGTTATGATAAGCATAAAGAGATGAATATTGATAAGTACAGTTCTCAGAAAGTAAAAAAGGCATATACGTACAGAAAAGAGAAATATAAAGAACGTAAGAGGCCTTTAGAGTTTAACCGTGAAAGTTGAATCACATACCTATTATAAAAAGATACAAGAAGAGAGAAAGTCAAGACTCTGAGAAAGCTCTTCATCGCTAAAGATCTTCCACAATTATGGATAAAGGTTAGTAGATTTAATTCTAATGAATGTGTAAACATGATATTATCCTTTAGGGTTGTGTTCTTGTATGAAAATCTCTGAGATAGAGAAGACACATTTTTGTCTTACACTCTGTCCTACTACACTATGACATGGCTCAGCATATCGCCTTCGTCGTGATCTCGTTAGTTCTATATGTGTTTTGATGATGTTTTAACAATTGTAAACAAAATGAGAAGTTTTCTCTTGCAAATCGAAGAACTTTGTTTGTCAAGGGAAAACTCCGGTTTTGAGTTTTACGAGAAAATCTCGAACAAATACAAAACCGCCAGTTTTGATTTGAAAACCGCCGATTTGATATCGACGGATTTTTCAAGAGTTTTCACAAATATATGAAAACTCGAGTTTTGGAAGAAAAACTCGAGTTTTGGTCCGCGAGAGCACTCAAGTTTTCACAATTGCAAAACCGCCGGTTTTGATATGTTCACAGGTTTTCAGAGTTTTCATGTTATAAGTGAAAACTCGAGTTTTGGAAGCAAAACTCGAGTTTTGGGCAACCCGAGAGCATCAGTATTCTCTTGATTTGAAAACCTCCAGTTTTGGATGAAAACCTCCAGTTTTGATGTTTTGGACTAAAACTACATTTTCATATCAATAGTCCAAAACTCGAGTTTTGGTCAAAACTCGAGTTTTGAGTTTTTCATCGAAAACCCGTTTGAAGCATAAATCGCGATGTTGCTCTGGGAAGAAGCAAACTCGAGTTCGGATCTTGAAACTCGAGTTTGGTCTTGTGCACTGATTTAAAACTCGAGTTTTGATGAACAAAACTCGAGTTTCCGTCGTTTTTTGAAATTTGATTTACACGATTTTTTAAATCATTCTTGTTTAATCTTAATACTTTCCAGGATTATTCTCTACTATTCTTAGCTATGTTTAATGATTTTATTAGTGAGTTTCAGATGGTTTAGAGAATGATTTTAAAGTGATAAAGCAAAAAGCAAAAAGTGGTTGTGAACATTAAATGCAGTGATCAGAAAGTTGCACAACTTTGGCTAATCCACCTGCACACGGTTGCAAAGCATTAAAGAATGTCTCCTACAACAAGCAACTGTATTTCCAACGGATTAATTCGCAGAAGGTCAACACAGATTCTTGGCCAGCTGGATTAAGCTAAGGACAGAGAGAGAAAATGCCAAAACCACTTCCTAACCTTGGCACAACTTCTCCAACGGATCTATTTGGAAAGCAACGGTCATTTAATGATCTCTGAGTATAAATAGAGTTGCATTCAAGTCTTTCCAACAACACACTCGTTTGAAGACGAAAATCATTCAAGTCTTACACTTATTTCTTCGTTTTTATCTATGTAGTATCTTGTGATACATTGAGCTTCAAATGAGTATCATTATCTACTCTTAGAGAGAGTTTATTTCCTTGTATATCATTCATTGTAAGAATCTCAAGTCGGTGGACTTGGAGATTGGGAAAATCAGTACAACTTGTAAGGGGAGTGTGTCCTAGGTTGAGGAGCATCCTTCGTTCTGAGTAGGTATCGATTGTAAACGAGTCTGACTTGTAAGGGGAGTGTGTCCTAGGTTGAGGAGCATCCTTCGTTTACGAGTGTGTATCTGTTTGTAAGCAATTACGACTTGTAAGGGGGAGTGAGTCCTAGGGAGAGGATCATCCCGAGTACGAGTGTGTAATTGTAATTGAGTGATAGTGGAAAATCCCGAGTGTTTCGGGATCGGACGTAGGTCAAAGAGTTGGACCGAACCAGTATAAATCCTTGTGTCCAGCTTCTTCTTCCCTCACTCTGTTTACCTCTGTTTTTATAGCTTCAAAACAGAGCATTTACTGAAAAGTTTTAAAATACCCAATTCACCCCCCTCTTGGGTATATAGCTCCACTTACATGATCGACACGTGGCTCGACAATTTGGCCTGCATCGTCCTAGTTTTTCTTATGGACAATTTGGTCAAAATTTTTATTCCCCTCTAATGTCCTTTCCTCAAACTAAATACATGTGTGGGTTAAGGCCTTGAGGGATAGGGGAGCGATCCCCTCCCTCTAATTGGCACTTGCTAAAATTATAGTAAGGGGATTTTTTTTTTAAAAAAAAAAACCCACTCTAAAAGATGGGAGATTTAGAGGGGGGTAACATTTTGACATCTCTAGACTATTTTAGCCACAAACATTTTTATAATTCCTAAATTACCCTTTTCCTTTCTTCTTTCTCCTTACAATCTTCATCATGCCTCCGAACTACCAACTCCCATCCGTCACGCATCGTAAGGAACACCAGATACCTTCATAGAGGTTTTTAGATTATTCAAGATTGTTGTAGATACTTGTACATAAGTATAGAAATGTATAGATAATTCTAGAATTCTTATGTAAATATAAAGAGTAAATACCCTTTACGGTCACGACAAAAAACACAGACCCGTTTTGGTCCCTTACAAAAAATCGACCCTTATTCGTCCTTTTTATGGACTAAAAAAGACCTTTTAGAAATTTGTGAGGGATCAAAATGTCAACTAATCAGCCCTTATTCATCCTTTTTATGGATTAATACCCTTTCGTTCGCACCTCAATGTCGAGGAGGAACGAGCTAAGTCTATGAGGTGACTCGAGGCTAAGGTGATAGATGCCATTACCACCATGTAGGATCAACTTAACTCTCTTAAGGCTTCTTTGGAGAGTCAAGCCAGAACTTCGTTGGTAGTCGGTACCAGTAGAGCAAGGGAGGTGAGGCTAGGCCTCCCTAAGCCAAAGGAATTCAAGGGTGTCTGTGATGCCAAGGAGGTCGAGAACTTCTTGTGGAAAATGGAGCGATATGTTGAAAGCATGAACTTTGCCAACGACACAGACAAGGTACGTACTGCTTCCTTATTCCTTACTGATAATGCTATGTTATGGTGGCGTAGGAAGCATGCAGATATAGAAAAAGGCATTTGCACTATTACAACATAGGAAGATTTTAAGAAAGAATTAAAGAAGCAGTTCTATCCTAAAAATGTGGTCTATGAGGCTCGAAAGAAGTTGAGGGAACTCAAACACTAAGACCACGATTTTTGACTATATAAGGGATTTCACTACCCTCATATTGCAAATCCCCAACCTGATTGGTGAAGAAATATTGTTCTACTTCATAGACGGTCTTCAAAACTGGGCTAAACACAAGCTCCAAAGGCGTGGTGTGACGAATGTGGATGAAGCTATTGCCATTGCCGAAAGCCTTACTGAGTATCAGAGGGGAGAGAAAGGTGAGTCTTCCAAGCCTAAGTCTTCTAGACCTAATCAAGGAAAAGGTGGGGGAAATAGAGGCAAGGGGACCACCAAGGGAGGACCTAGCAAATCCTTCCATAAGAATCAATATGAGGAGAAGAAAAAGAAGAAGAACTACACAATCATCTGCTTCGTGTGCAAAAGGCCACATCACATGAGCCATTGTCCTAAGCTCGGTACCTTGTCAGCCATTGTTGAAGGGCAAGATGAACCCAGGGAGGAAAGACCTAGTTCACAAACAGGGTCTCTCAAACTCTTGAATGCTTTGAAGGCTAAAGTTGTGCAACCTGCTCCAAAGAGTAATGAACTGATGTATGTGGAGGTAAAACTGAACGGGAAACCTATGAAGGTGATGGTGGACAATAGGGCAACCCATAACGTTATTACCCCAAAGGAGGCTAAACGGGTTGGCCTCTTGATTACTCAGCCACGACGAGGATGGTTGAAGACTATCAATGGTCCTGCCAAACCCCGCAATGGCGTAGCAAGTGAAGTGGAGCTATGCCTTGACATGTAGAAGGGGACCGTGGATCTATCAGTAGCTCCTATGGGTGATTTTGATGTGGTATTTTGTATGGACTTTCTACGCAAGGCAAAAGCCTTCCTTATATCATGTTACGAATCAGTGTGTATCATAGAAAAGGGGCTCGTTTGTACAGTACCTACGACAAGCAATGATCGAGTTGCTCACTTGTCAGCCATGCAGGTAGAAAAGGGACTTAGGAGAGGGGAAGTCACCTACCTTGCAGCTTTGAAGGAGGTGAACTCTAATGAAGAGGATAGTGGAAGTCTTCCCCCATCATCCATAACGTCCTTGAAGAGAACGAGGACATCATGCCGCCAGAACGTCCTAAGAGGTTGCCAAGAGCACATCCACCCACCATGACACCTTATCATATGGCACCACTTAAGCTGGAAGAGCTAAGAAGACAGTTGAAGGAGTTGCTCAATGCTGGGCATATACAGTCTTCCAAAGCACCTTATGGGGCACCTGTCTTGTTCCAACGCAAGCACGATGGATCATTACAACTTTGTATTTACTATTGGGCCCTTAATAAGGTAACTATTAAGAATAAGTATCCTATTCCTTTAATAGAAGATTTATTTGACAGGCTTGGCAAAGCAAAGTACTTCTCCAAGTTAGACTTGAGGTTGGGGTACCATCAAATTCACATTGCCAAAGGAGATGAACCCAAGATCGCTTGTGTGACAAGGTACGAGTCCTTTGAGTGGTTGGTGATGCCTTTTGGACTAACCAACACACTGGAAACATTTTGCACATTAATGAATGAGATCTTTCATCCTTTTCTCGACCGGTTCATGGTAGTATATTTGGACGATATAGTCATTTACAGTGATACCTTGGAAACCCATGTAGAACACCTACGGGCCGTGTTCCAAACTTTGCGTGAGAACGAGCTAATAAGAAGGAGAAATTTCTTTTGCCAAGGAGGAGGTGCACTTCCTTGGACACATCATTCACTAGGGGACCCTTATGATGGATGTTGGTCGATTTCCTTGATGGCAAGTGAACCAGTCGAACAAGTAATAAAGAGTAAATAGAGTATTGTCCCACAGAGACTGAGATACCGAGGAGTGAAGTGCAAATGCTATGATAGTTGTGTAGAAAGTAAATATAATCAGATTGAGGGGTTTGTGTGATTATGCTACTAGCAAAAGTAAACAGAATAACGTTTAAACGTGAGAAGATATCAGTAAGAGGTTAGGCTGGACTCAGAATCACCCTTAAGTGCATCAATCCCCCAGTTGCTCTACCCAATGCTATAGCATCTATACTGCACAGCTTCGGCAATGATACATCATAGCTACTAACTACAAAGCTATTTGGTTAACCCACCATTATAATCTACCATAGCTTCCGCGTCCGATACATATGATGCTAACTATACTCCTTCCATATTCCTATGGCAACTTTCTAGTTAGATCTACTGTACGCTTAGGGTGTTATGGTTAGGAGAGGTAAACCCATTCCTGAAGTCTATAATAATAGGTCAAGCCACGCACGGGTTGCCTAGCAAACACAGTTTCTCAGAGGTCTAACCTCGACTCCTTGCCAGTAAGTGAGGCCACAAATCTAGCCCTTAACTTCCGTTTATCGACTAGTAATTAAAATACTAATAAGCAAACCAAATTTCTTGAATTAAGAACTTGCAACTGGGTTTATTCAACAACTTAAAGATTCATCCTTGTCCAGCCATATGGAAATCAGTTCATGACTGACGAGGGACACACAGAACAGACACTAGCAGAATGACCCATGATCGAGAAAACAGAGATAAAAAGGGAAAATAGAAAGTCTCAGCGGAATGTCCAACGGCGTGATCGAGGTCCTGTCATGTCACCACTCCACATCTTCTTCGTTCCGTCGTAATGTAGGTAAGGATGCTGGGTTGTCCTGGAAATCTCGTGCTCTTATGAAATCTCTCACTCTTCTCTTGAGTCTGCCAAAAGATAGAATTTCGTTCTAGGGCTCTCCGACTCTGTTAGGGTTGGCTCCGCTGTTTCCTTTTATAATCAGACCATTCTTGCAGCGTAAGTTACAGCGAGCTAGGCCTTTCCTAATCCATCGGGATCTTTTGTATCTCTTGACTCGAGTAGATTGCTTTTGCTGATCCTATGGGATTCTTCAAATCTTTCAGTTCCGATCCTCTGCATCTTCTATTCTATTATGTCAGCAATCTATCTGTCAATATTGCCCTTTTTTTGTATTCCTGAAGTCATTTGGGTAAAAGCGTCAGAAAACATGCCGCATAGCATTGCGTCCTCTACTTTGCTATAGCATTCGGGATGCCTTGTATTGCACTTCGCGATGCTGTCAGAATGCTATAGCATCGTATCGGCTCTGCTATACGTTCTTCTTTAAAAACCCTATAAATTGTTCAATTCTTAGCACATGCAAATGATTTCTACTCTTTAGTCCCTATATCATGATTGTATGCCTTTTTGCTTGGATTATTTGCAGTTACGCTTATAATTCTCATTCAATTCATTCAATAAGTATAGGGAAAACATGGTATGATTTGTGCTCATCAATGGACAAAGAAAAGGTTCGTGCTATCAAGGAATGGGAGCCACCCACTCGAGTATCCAAGTTACAATCTTTTCTTGGGTTGGGAATTACTACAGGCGGTTTATCAAGGGCTATTCTACTAGGGCAGCCTCTTTGACGGACTTGTTGAAGAAAAATAAGCCATGGGAATGGACTAAAGAGTTCCATGATGCCTTTGAAGACTTGAAGGCCGTAGTAATGGAGGAACCTATATTGGCTCTCCTGGATTTCTCTAAGACTTTTGAAGTTCACACAGATGCTTTCGACTTTGCTGTTAGAGGAATGCTAATGCAGGAGAGGCATCCAATAGCATTTGAGAGTCGCAAGCTCAATGATGTCGGGCGGCGTTATACCGTCCAAGAGAAGGAGATGATAGCCGTAGTGCATTGCTTGCGCACTTAGAGGCATTATCTGCTGGGATCCAGGTTTGTGATCAAGACTGATAATTGTTAGTTCTCTATGTGTTTTGATGATAATTAACAATTGTAAACATTCATTTAAATTGGTATTTGGCAAGTTGGAAAACTTACTGTCAAAGCCACACTCGAGTATCGGTTTCAAAACTCGAGTATTGATGTGACAGAGTTGCTCTAAAATCATTACACAAAACAATACTCAAGTGTTGGACAAAACACTCGAGTATTGGACTTACGAAGAGCACTCCAAGTTTTTCAACCCGAGTCAAACTCGAGTATTCCATTGAATACTCAAGTATTGGCCATACGAGAGAGATATCAAGTTGTTCATCTTATGGACACTCGAGTTTTGGTTTTACACACTCGAGTATTGGTCTTTCACAAAGCTTTCATATTTGACATGTGTTTATGAATACTCAAGTATTCATTTGAAAACTCAAGTATTGCATTGTCATCAATTTATCAAAGTTTTCAAGCACCTAGAATACTCGAGTATTGTTTTTGCACACTCGAGTATTGACCACGAAAATCTACAAGCTTTATACATATACCGAATACTCAAGTATTCACTTCAATACTCGGGTATTGGCTTGGCAAAGATTTCACTAAGCTTTTCTAAATCAAATGCACACTCGAGTATTGATTTGAAAACTCGAGTATTGGAGTTACAGAGAGCTTTCATCTTTGACAACAATTTGAACACTCAAGTATTCATTTCAAAACTCAAGTATTGACTTGGGAAAGACTTCACAAAGTTTTCAAAATAAATGAATACTCGAGTATTGAGTTGGAAACTTCAGTGTTGGGCATACCGAGAGCTTTGCTCTTTGTCAATGATCTGAACACTCAAGTATTGGAGTCAATACTCAAGTATTGAGGTTTTGAACTTAAACTTATTTTCATACCAAAAGTTCAAAACTTGAGTATTGACTTAGACACTCGAGTATTGACCTTACTTCAATGATAAGGTCCAAAGTCAAAACTCGATGATTCCTCTCTGGAAGAAGAATATTCAAGTATCAGAATGAATACTCAAGTATTGACTTAAGTGCACAGTGACACACTCGAGTGTTGATGAACACACTCGAATATTGAGCGCTAAGTTTAAAATCAAATCGACGCAATTTGTGAATCCTTAGTCTTTGATCATAATATCTTCCAGGATTATTCTCTACTATTCCTCGCTATGTTTAACCATCTTTGTTTAGTGAGTTTCGAACGCTTAAAGAATGATTATTGAAGGTTAAAAGCAAAAGCAAAAGGTGATGTCGAACATTAAATCTTTGAAACCGAAACTTGCATACTTTTGCCTAATCCACTGCACACGGTTGCAAAGCATTAAAGAATGATTTCTACAACAAGCAACTGCTATTCCAACGGACAAATTCACGAGAGTCAACTCGATCATCTAGCCACCGGTTAAGTGAAGATTGGAGAGAGAAGATGCCTAAACCATTTGCTAATCTTGGCTGAACTTCTCCAACGGATTTATTGGGATAGCAACGGTCATTTAATGATCTCTCGAGTATAAATATGACTGCATTCAAGTCTCTTAAATGACTAGCACATCCGAAAACGCACAAGCATTCAAGTTACTCAACTACCTTTCGCCACTTGTAACTGTCTTTTGACATTATAAGCTTCGATGTTTATCATCACTCACTCTTAGAGAGAGTTTTATCTGCAAATCATTTATTGTAAAGAATCACAAGTCAAGGGGACTTGGTGATTGGGTTCATTGATTACAACTTGTAAGGGGAGTAAATTCTAGAGAGAGAATTTCTCTTGAGTACGAGTGTGTAATCAAATTGACATAGTGGAAATCCCAAGAGTGTTTGGGGACCTGGACGTAGGTCAAGGAGTTAGACCGAACCAAGATAAATCTTTGTGTCTAGCTATTCTTCTCTTCCTCTTCTCTGTTCACCTCTTTTTCTTTGTACAAAAACAGAGCAAAACGAAAAAGTGTTAAAATCCCCAATTCACCCCCCCTCTTGGTGATTTAGCTCCACCTTCGCCTACGAGGTATTTCCAATCTCAAAAGAAGTTGACACCCAAGCAAGCCTGTTGCAAGACTTTCTAGCCGAGTTTGACTATGTGATGGAGTACAAACCCGACATGGCTAATGTAGTAGCAGATGCATTAAACCAAAAAGCAGAGTTAGCATCAATGAGTCAGCCAAGGGTGACTTGATCACAAAAGTCATTGAAGGTATGAACCATGATCCTTGTTGGTCGATTTTCTTGATGGCAAGTGAACCAGTCGAACAAGTAATAAAGTGAAAGTAGAGTATCGTCCCACGAGACCGAGATATCGAGGAATGACGCACCAATCTTTGTGACAGGTTGTGAAAGCAAAAAGTAAATATAATTGGGTTGAGAGGTTTTGTAACTATGCTACTAGCAAACGTAAACAAAGATCTATAAACGAGAGAAGATATCAGTGAGAAGTTAGGCTGGACTCAAAATCGTCCTTAAGTGCTTCACTACCCCAGTTGCTCTACCCCGATGCTATAGCATTTACACTGTACAACTTCCGCAATTGCTGTAAGGAAGTTTGCAATAAATGTTAGACAGGTAACTATTCTTCTATTATACACTTATGCACCCGCTATTTGCATACGTCATATTTTACGGGTAAATCATACGACTTTACACATGATTAAAAATTAAAGATCATTTACATCTACCACTTTAGTCTTATTTAAAACTCTTTTTTAACTAAATCACATATACTAAGAAAAGATAGTTTAACTCATTGATTTTACTCTCATTTATGAACAGGGACGAACAGAGTGAGGACTAGGGTGGACCCCACTGCCCTATTTTTTTTTAAAAAAATATAAAGAATATATATATATATATATATATATAACCACCCTACTTGGTTACTAATTTCTTCCGAGGTGGTCAGGGTCCCTTTGTTTCCTTTCTTAGGCATTTGAAAAAACAAATATTTAATATATCCCAACCCCACTGTTTCCACTTTTCTGAAATCCCTTCATCTACTCGTCTGCCACTTTTTTCAACATCTTTTTGATAAACTTTGAGGATCAAATGAGGTACTCAAAAATCACTTCTTTTCATTAATTTTTTTTAATGAAATTTATCATACTTGATTTTATCTTTCTAATTATACTACTTTTATACATTAAAGAATATTTTAGGGTCGCCAAGCGCCTTGTAGCGCATTGGCACTAGTGCCAGACTTAGGAGTCTGGCCTCCCCCCTCCTCCTTAGGGGTTCGACCCCACTTTGTTGTATAAAAAAAAAAGAATATTTTAGAGTTAGGAATTTGGGCAAATTTTGAATTTTGTTAAAAGATCTTTATCTGCTATGAAGATAATCAAGAACAGGCTTCAAAATAGAATGTAAGATCAATTTCTTGATGATTCTTTGATTACATACATTGAAAAAGAAATTGTTTTGAATTTTAGCACCGATTCAATTATAGATGAATTTGACAATATGAAAACACGTAGAGTAAAAATTAAGTGAAGTAATTTTAATTTTTGTAATAGATTTCTTTTAATTTTTTGTATATTAGGTTTGTATCGTATTTCAAGTACTTTTATTTATGATGTAGAGTTTTTTATTTTCGCCCCCAGTAAAATTCCTAGGTGCGTCCCTATTTATGAATGAATATTTTTCAACTCTTTCTTCTCTATCTATTTCCCTTGTAGAATTAATATGAGCAAAACTATCACAATCTTATTTACCATCATGCCTATAATGACCAAGTAAAAGGGAAGATGAGAATTAATGCTACGACAAAACTGAACAATAAGTATTAATTACCCTGCAAGCTACTTATATTTTGGATCATGCCTTCTTCTCCGGGATATTTATTGGTTCTTTTCATAATTCAATTTTATTCCAACCCCCAATTTGAGGCTTAAGTCTCTACATAAAGTTGAATTAAATGACAATAATTTCGCATGTGAGTTCCTTATGGATGATAATATGCTGAACTAAAAGAAAAATGGCATTTTTTTATTTTTTATTTTTTTTGTTTGAGCTGTACCCTGAATAGCTCCTTCTTTTTTTATAAGATACAAGCAAGCGGCGCTTGAGATAGAAGAAAAAGGCTAGACTACGGGAGTCCAGCACAAAAATACATCAAAAAGAGTAAGAGCTAGGGATGACAAGCCAATCGGTCCTTGAAGACCATATGCTGGCATCTTGCTGGAACAATCGGAGCTAAAAACACATCTACATCAGCAGGCACATCATGACCTTCCTTTGCCATATAGTCAGCACACACGATGTTGTCCCTTAGGGTGTAGTGAAGTGTCACGTCCCAGTCCTAGAAGAGAAGATCTCTAATCTCCCTGATAATGTCCCTCTGGGGGTGATCATCATGACAACAGTCTCTCATAAGGATATTCACAGCATCAAGGGAGTCAAAGTAGAGAAGGATTTTTCGGAATCCCATTTGATGGCCCAGCTTCAATCCTAGCAAGATGGCATATAGTTCCACCTCAATAATAGTACGGAGACCAAGGGATTTGGAAAACCCCATCGCCCACCGGCTCCCCTTCGAGTTCCCGATCACTCCTCCGCATGAGCCGCTTGAACTTGGTGGTGTACCGATCCGTCCATGTGAATTCGAATTGCATTACCGGAGGGGGAGTCCAAGATGCCTCCTCGTGCCTGTCCAGGTGAAAGATTTGGTGAGATAAATTATGATTGATATTACTTTCCATAAGAAGATAGTTACATAAATGGAGCAACTCCCTTATATCTTTGTGAAGCAGCCATCCTTCGCATTTCTCCAAGTGAAACAGTCCGAGGAAGTACCAGAAGGCGGGCGCACTCTCAAGATACTAGCAATAATGCAAGGAGGAAGGATCCCCGCCACTTATTAGTGTCCCAATTTCCATTTATCAGAAGGTGATCCCGCACGATCTCATCTTGATTAATCAATGAGGGGTCGGCAACAAAGGCAACAAGCGGACGGTCAAATGGGAGCCAAAGATCAGTCCAGAATTTGGTTCCCACTCCGTCATTGACTTTTTTCCCGACCGCACCAAGAAATCTCTCCCAGACGTCGACAATCGCTTTCCATGCAGAGGATGAGCTTTGTTTCCTTGAGACTTTAAGCACAGAGGAGTCGCCGCAATTGTACTTAGACCACAGGCACTGGACCCATAAATCTTGCTTTCTGGTCAGGAGGCTCCAACAGAGTTTCAAATGAAAGCTTTATTTTGATGTCAAAGGTTTTTAAATCCAAGACCCCCTTCCCTCTTTGCCTGCGTATTTTTGTTTCAAGCAACAAGGTGCATCTTCCTCACATCCTCATCCTGAGACCAAAGGAATGTCCTGGAGATCTTGTCAATTTCATTTATAGTACAAATGGGGAGGAGGGTTGACTGCATATAATAGCTGGGTAAAGAGGATAGCACAGATTTTATAAGAACGGGAACGCCGAGCAATAGTTAAGAATTTGCTCTTCCATATGGACAACCTTTTTCGAGCTTTTTGGATGATGGGGTGATAAGTATGCTTCGTTACTCTCTTATGAATAACCGACACCCCTAAATATTTGCCCAGGTCAGGAGTAATTCCAATCCCGAGCAAACTGCTTAACTCGAGAGCCCTGTTAAAGTTAACGTTAATGGAGCAAAACATTCTTGATTTTTCCAAATTAATTCGATGACCGGAGACTTCACAAAAGATCTGCATAACTCTGCGAACTTCCATCATTTGACTAGTTGAAGCTTCTGTAAACAAGATGAGATTGTCGGCAAAGAATAGGTGAGAGATATGAGGGCTTCCCTTTTTAAAGGTAAAGGGTTTCCATCGTCGGGCTTGACATTCAGCTTTAATAAGGTTCCCAAGATGTTCCATACAAAGGACAAAGATGTACGGGCTTAGAGGATCTCCTTATCTAACACCTCTAGAGGGAGTAAAGCTCGGGCTTTCGTCACCGTTCCAGAGGATAGACATGGAAGCAGTAGATTTGCAAGCCATAAATGAATCCCCAGTCCAGTCTATGAAAAGCTTTTTCCATATCAATTTTGATGGCAACAAACCCTTTCTTCCTGCCCTTCATCCTCATAGAATGAATGATCTCTTGAGCAATTAGGATATTGTCACAAGTGGATCTGTTCGCAATAAAGCTGCACTGCTCATGGCCTATAAGACGATCCATTATCCGTTTAAACCTGTTAGCCAAGACTTTAGTGATGATTTTAAAGCTCACATTACATAACGATATTGGACGAAAGTCTCTTAGCGTTGAGGGGTTATCGACCTTAGGTATAAGAACAATCTTGGACTTATTAATGTTGGACATATTGGAGGGGTTGCTAAAACAATCTTCAATTAGATCACAAATTTTATCCCCCACAACATTCCACTGTGTCTGAAAGAAGTGAGCGTTAAGACCATCTGGTCCCAGTGCTTTAAACGCTCCCATAGCAAAAGTTGCATTCTTTATTTCGACTCTTGTTACTTTCCTTGACAGCATACGCAAGTCATTAATATCAATCAGAGGAAAATTAGAGCACAACTCGCTAGGGTCTGTAACAGAAGCATCATGTGTATAGAGATTAAGAAAGAAATCATGGGCCATTATTTTTGTCGTGTCATGATCCTCAACCCATTCCCCCTATCATTCAGGATGGCCTCAATTCTCTGTTTTTTTCCTTTTAATCGCTGCAGAAGCATGGAAAAATCTAGTATTTCTATCTCCCCCTGCAGCCATTTGCTCCTAGATCTCTGGAACCAGGTAATTTCTTCTTGGGTAGTTACTTTATGGTATTCCTCCCAAAGTTGTCTCTTTAATCTGTACAAACCCATCTCAGTAAATTCATCTTTCTACATTTATCAATTCCTTCCAGGCGGCGAATGAGCTCTTTTTTCTTTTTCGAGAAATTGCCAACCCTGTTTCCATTCCAATCCGTGGCAGATATTTGGAAGCTTTGAAGACCCTGTAGCCAATCTTTCTCACGTCAAGCTTCCTTGGTGATATTGTTAAAATCATTTTCCAAAGACCACACAACCTGATAGGAAAAAGATTTACGAAAGTTTCTCCTTTACATAGAGGAATTTGAATGCATCACCACAATCCTATGATCAGACTTGAATTTGAGCTCATGGCAAACAATGAAGTTAGGGAAGGAGTTGATCTAGTTGAAATTGGTAAAAACCCAATCCAAATATCTTTCAGCCCCCGTCTTTCCCAAGTAAACCTCTCTCCATGAACCCCAGCCTCAATGAGGTCGATGTCATCAATACAACTCTTGAAATGTTGCATTGAGGCCCAAGGGGGCTCCACTCCCCCGAGCTTGTCATTTGTAGACAAATAGGTATTAAAATTGCCCAGAACAAGCCAAGGGAGATCAGAATTAGAGAGGGAACGAAGAGAGTTCCATAAAGTAGTCCTGCCCATAATGGTAGTTTCCCCATAGACAGCAGTTAGAAGGCTTAAGGTGTTTGTTCTGAGGTCTTTCACTTGACAGTGAAGTAATTGGGTTGAGGATGTAAGGTAAGTAATATCAAAATTGTCACTATCCCACAAAAGCCAGATACCTCCAGTAAAACCGTTAGTCTCCACCCGAATCCAATGGCTAAAACCAAGTTTACTACAAACTCTGTTGGCTTTATGACCACTAATGCGAGTCTCCAGAAGGCAAAGAATATTAATGTAATATTTACTGACAATATCTCTAATATTTAAACGGAAGGTCTGGCTACCGGCCCCCGACAATTCCAAGAAGCAATAATCATAAATAAAAGAAAACTAAATACAAGTGTGAGAATAGAAATACTTACCTGGCTACTCGACATCTCCTCCAATTACTTGGTGGGGTTGAGTTTCAGGCACAAGCATCTCGTTGTCCTCCAAAAAATCAGGTGCAATGTCTTCATTCGGGTCCCATTGATCAGGTGAATGATGATTTTGCTCCATAAGAGTGGCATCGTGGCTTTGCTCCCTTATAGGGATTGGAGTTGGACTCACCGAAGAAGAACCCTATTGAGCTACAGAGCTAATCTTTCCCTGAACAATTATGTGAGTATGTTGGTTTTTATTTTTTGTTTTTTTTCTCACTGGTTTTTTTTGTACCCACATGCAAAACCATTGTATTATTTGAATTGTGGTTCTCATCAATAGGATTTGAAACATCCCTCAAAATAAGAGCCCCGAGTGGATTTATTGAAAGCATTGGTTGAGTCATTGTTAATATTTCCTACCTCCTTAAGTGTGGTTTGCAAAGCATTTATTTGCCCATCTTGGTCCAAAGAATCTGGCACACCCACAGGCCCACTACCTCCATCGGATTTGCTTGGCCCAGCTGTGAGCCTATCCTATTTGGGCTTGTATTACAGTTTGCTCTTGGGCCCAATAGTCAATTTTTGAGGGTTTGCTTTGCCAACTGGATTCCTCTTTAGTGGCTGTGCGTGCATCTTTACCGAGGGAGGCTTCAACAAGTTGCTATCATGGTTCCTCATCTTAGGTCGTATGACACCATCAGATCCAGTCATATCGTCGTCCTCTTGCAACTCCTCGATCACCAAAAATCTGGAAGACTGCCTGACAGTAGCCGTCCACCCACCCTCGGCCCAGACCTCGAGGGAGAACGCTGAGCAAATCGTGGATCGGACCGTTGAGGAAGACGCCCCCTATTCCGACGCGTGACCAGCATCCATGGTCCGAATGAATCTTCCGCGGTTGCCGGTGATGAGCCTGTAGATGGTATGTTGACTGGCTGTTTCGGGATCTGCTGTGGCTGAGTGTGCGTCGGCTGTGCTGTGTTACTGTCGGGAGCATCTGTGAGGGCATTCATCCCGTCTATGGCCATAGCGTCCACAAGAAAAGAAAATATCGTAAGTCCTTCATATTCTACATTGAATATTGCCCCTACCATGATTACCTTTGGAACAAGCTTTTTCTGGAGGTCCAATTCTACACAAATCCTAACAAATTTCCCTCTTTGGATTTTTGGTGTTGCTTCTTGAGAATCCTGTAGGGTGTTCATGTCCACCTTGAGAGTACGGCCAATTCGATCTCCCAACCTTGAGATGCAATGCTTAGTATAGCAATGCATTGGGACATCTGGAATTCTGACCCAGGTTGCCACTCTGCCTAAGGGGTTGTGATACAGGTTAAAATAAGGAGTCCAGCGCTGTATGAGCAGGCAGTATTGCTGATGAGCACAAATAATACCATGTTTTCCCTATACTAATTGGCTGAATTGAATGTTAAATCCAAGCTTAACTATAGATAATCTAAGCAAAAAGGCATACATTCATGATATAGGGACTAAAGAGTAGAAATCATTCGCATGTGCTGGGAATGGAACAAATTACTTTGTTTTTAAGGGAAGTCGTATAGCAGAGCTGATACGATGCTATAGCATTTTGACAGCGACTCGAAGTGCAATACAAGGCATCCTGAATGCTATAGCACAGTAGAGGACGTGATGCTATGCGATATGTTTTCTGACCTTTTTACCCAGATGATTTCAGGAATAAAATAAAGGGCGACATTGACAGATAGGTTGCTGACGTAACGGAATAGAAGATGCGGAGGATCGGAACTGAAAGATTTGAACAATCCCACAAAATCAACGAAGCAATCTACTCGGATCAAGAGATATGATAGATTCTCCCCAGTTAGGAAAGGCCCGGAGCGGCGTAACTTACGCGCAAGAGAAGACGATTATAAAAGGAAACAGCAGAGCCAACCCTAACAGAGTGGGAGAGCCCTAGAGCAAGATTCTAACTTTCGGCAGACTCAAGAGAAGAGTAAGAGATTTCACAAGAGCACGATACTTCCAGGACAACCTAGCATCCTTCCCTGCAGTGCGACGGAACGAAGAAGACGTTGAGTGGTGACGTGACAGGACCTCAACCACGCCGTCAGAAATTTCATCAAGCTTTCTGTTTTTAGTTCTTTTTATCTTTGTTTCATTGATCATGGGTCATTCGCCGATGTAATCGTTTCATGTGTCCCTCGTCGAGTCATGAACTAAACTTTATATGGCGGACGAGGATGAGTCTTTAAGTGTTGAATGAACCCGGTTCGGTTTCTTAATTCAATAAATTTGGTATGTGTATCGGTGTTCTTATTACTAGTCGGTTAACGGAAGTTAAGGGCTAGATCTGTGGCCTCAGCTTACTGGCAAGGAGTTTGGGTTAGACCTCTGAGAAACAGTGTTTGCTAGGCAACCCGTGCACGGCTTGACCTATATTGTAGGCTTTAGGAATGGGTCTAACTCTCATAACTATTACACCCTGAGCGTAAGGCAGGTCTGACTAGAAAGTTTCCATAGGAATATGGAAGGAGTATAGTTAGTATCATATGTATCGGACGCGAAAGCTTAGGTAGACTATAGAGGTGGGTTAACCAAATAGTTTTGTGAATGGTAGCTATGCTGTAGCAATTGCGGAAGCTAACAGTATAGATGCTATAGCATTGGCTATACCAACTGGGGGATTAATGCACTTAAGGATGATTCTGAGTTCAGCCTAACTTCTCACTGATATCTTCTCTCGTTTAAAGTTTATTTTGTTTACGTTTGCTAGTAGCATAGTTGCAAAACCTCTCAACTCGATTACATGTACTTTTTGCTTTCACAACTGTCATAGCATAGGTGCATCATTCCTCGGTATCTCAGTCTCTGTGGGACGATACTCTACTTACACTTTATTACTTGTTCGACTGGTTCACTTGCCATCAAGGAAATCGACCAACAGTTGCCTAATCACCCAAGGCCCATCATATAAAACTTTTCGATAGTGTGATCGCCACGTCTCCTGATCCTGAAATCTAACAATGAAATAGTTATTTGGAACATCAATGAGTTCAAAGCTTGAAAATCCCCAGAGCTTCATCAAAAGTTCTTTCAAAACGAATAGGTTGAACCTCTTGCCCAGTACTGTAAGAATCAAAGCGTAATTCCATGGTTCGCACCACTCATTATATTCCTCTTCTGTGCAGGGTGCTACAGGATATAATTCCATAAGCTTCTTCATCTCGTCTGATTATATTCCTCAAGTAATTTCCAGCATATTTCCTTATCATTGGTGAATAAGTCATCTTCTTCCAATACATGATTACTGTGAGCAATTCCATTAAAACCGATTAGGGAAGCCCTATAGGAAGGGAATTTTGGTGCTTTATCGCTCTGCCTGTCTGATTTTTCTTTTTCATCTAAGTTCATGTTCTGTTCTGGTGGATCGTTGTACTTCGTTATCCAACATTCGATCATCCATAATTGTACGTGGATAACATCCTCTGTTTTCTTCTTCTTTTTCCGGTGATCCTAACCTTCAGCAGGTGAACGATCCGGCGGAAGCTTATGTTGCCCAGAGTCTATCGGAGGGAGAGCAGGGAGAGCGTTTGAAGAGTCTAGCAAAGCCATTCTATCATCGTTGCATTGCTAAATAGCTCCTTCACGAGAAGGAAATTTCATCTATTCCCCTCCTCTCACTTTCAGTGTGAACCAAGATTTTAAGGCAAGTTGTTTCAAGATACCCCATTTTCTTCTTTTTTTCCCCCACTATTGTGGTGTTCTGAGCGCATTTAATTTTTTTTTTTTTGTATTTATTTTTATTTTTTGAATTTATTATTTTCATTTTTCTTCTTTAAGGTGCATGTAGTGGGAAATTTTCTATTTATTTCCTTTTAATTTCTCTCCCTTTTATATATATCAAAATACATTCCGTTTACCAAACATGTCTTTAGTGCTTGATTTAATGATACACGCATCATTTGACAAATGGAGAATGGAGGGAAGGACCCTCCGTTATTGCATGTATCATGAAAGATGTGCCAAACCTAAGAAACACGGAAACATTAATAGTGGGTCTACTACATTTATTTCTTATTGAAATTATATGTCACAGGACCGGTTTGACAAGTCCAAATGAGGCGAGTCTACATAAAAACGTCTACGTTGAGAAATCGATTTCTCTAAGTATAAAAAATATATATAGTAATTTCTCTATTACTCTTGTTTTAAACTAATCATCTGGTATAGCTGTCGTTTGATCTCAATTTATAAATGTTTCGATTATGTTATTTTAAGGTTAAAAAAAAAATTAATTTGTGTTTTTTTCTCCACAATTTTAAGTTATAAATTCAGAGTTGTTAAAGTTAGATGTAAATTAATATAAACCCTTGGTCAGATCAACTTTTCAAATTGAGTATTTCCTGTAAGGGAAAAAAAAATCAAAATGTATATCATTGGCGGAGTTTGAAAAATCAAAATATGTATAGTTCATATAATTAAAATGTTAATTCCCCCTTACTCTTGTTTTAAACCACCAATAATCTCGTATGTTTGGTTTGTTGGTCTATTTGTAATTTATAATCTCATTTTATAATTACTTTCTTTTTAATCATTTTTAATTATGAAATCAAAGACGTGGAAGTCGGGTGCAAATTAATATAAATTTTTGTGGCGGACCAAGTCTTAAGATGTTTCATTCCCTGACAAAATTATGGGAGTCTACTCTTCTTCTTCTTTTTTTGGGGGGTTTTTTTTAATTTTAAGTTATAAATTCAGAGTCCTTAAAGTTAGATGCACATTAATATAAGAGTAAATACCTTTTTTGGTCCTTTGAAAAAAATACGGACCCCATTTTCGTCCTCAGGGACTAAAATATGACATTTTTATGGACTAAAAAGGAGTTTTTTTTTTTTTTTTTGGAAATTTGCGAGAGACCTAAATGCTCATCAATCGACCCTTATTCGTCTGTTCATGGACTAAAAATGGGTTTTTGGAGTGTGAGGGACCAAAATGGGGTCCGTTTTTTTTTTTAGGGACCAAAAAGAGTATTTACTCTTGATATAAACTCTTCCTCAGATCAACTTTGAAAATGGGGCCTTTCCTATAAAAAGAAAAAAAAACTTCAAAATGTATATCTTTGACGGAGTTTGAAAAACAAAAATATGTATAGTTCACATAATTAAAATGTTTTCTATTCAAAATGTCAATTTCCCTATTCCTCTTGTTTAAAACCAATAATCTCGTATGTTTGTGGTTTGTTGGCCCATTTGTAATTTATAATCTCATTTTATAATTACTTTTTTGATCATTTTTAATTATGAAATCAAAGACGTGGAAGTCGGGTGCAAACTAATACAAATTTCTGGGGCACCAAGTCTTAAGATGTTTCATTCCCTGACAAAATTATGGGAGTCTATTCTTTTTTTTTTTTTTTTTTTTTCCTTTACAATTTTAAGTTATAAATTCGAGTCATTAAAGTTAGATGCACATTAATATAAACTCTTCGTCAGATCAACTTTTAAAATGGGGTTTTTCCTGTAAAAAGAAAGAAAAAACTTCAAAATGTATATCTTTAACGGAGTTTGAAGAATAAAAATATGTATAGTTCACATAATTAAAATGTTTTCTATTCAAAATGTTAATTTCCCTATTCCTCTTGTTTAAAACCAATAATCTCGTATGTTTGTGGTTTCTTGATCTATTTGTAATTTATAATCTCATTTTATAATTACTTTTTTTGATCATTTTTAATTATGAAATCAAAGACGTGGAAGTCGGGTGCAAACTAATACAAATTTCTGGGGCGGACCAAGTCTTAAGATGTTTCATTCCCTGACAAAATTATGGGAGTTGAAATGTCTCATTCCCTGACAAAATTATAGGAGTCTACTCTTCTTCTTCTTCTTCCACTTTGAAAAATCAAAGTAAGGGAGTATAATTCATGTAATAAAAAATATTTATGTCCAAAATATCTATTTTCGATAACTCTAGTTTAAATATAACAATCTCCCTTCATCCCATGGTTTGTGATTGATTTCGATTTATATTATATAATCTACAAGTATAAAAATCTCAATTATCTGTTTTACCAAGTTTAATTAAGAATTATTTTTTACCTTGATTTTAATTAAGAATTCAAAGTATATGCAATTAATAAAACAATCTCTTGCGATCGAGTTAAATTTCGCATTCCTTGACAAATGTAGGTGTTTCTCCATCCCATATTCTTATCGAAATTATGCATCTTGGGCCCAGTTTGAAAAATCAAAATAAGGGGGTCTATTAAATATAACTAAAAATGTTTTCGGTATTTCTCTATTATTCTTGTATAAAACCAATAATCTCATATGTTTGTTGTTCGTCAATTTGTAATTTATAATTTGAATTTATAAATATTTAACTACGTATTTTTATCACTTTTTATTATAATCTCTAACTTTTCTAAGTCGTTAAAATTGGATGAAAATTAAAACAAATTTGTGGTGGGTGATCAAGTCTTCAAAACTCCACATATTTCTTTTTGCAATTATATCTGAAAATTCAAAATATGGGGTTCAAGTTCACATAAATAAACATTTTTTTAATCTAAATATCAATTTCTATGGGGTTAATACAACATTGTGTTAACCCCCATCTCTCTATTACTCTAGTTTTAAACCGATAATCATCAAAGTTGTTTGTTTTCATTTTGGAATTTATAATTGGGGGTATCGTAATAGAGTATATATTAGGTAGTCTAACTATTTTCTGTTACTAGTGTGTTAGATGGAAACTACTAGAATTACCTTATTGTAAATACTCTTTTACAGATGGTTATTATGTAAGCCTATATAAACAGATGTACTCATTCATTTCTTATTATCAATAATATTCCATCCTCTCCTCTCCTTTCTTTGTCCCCTCTTAGTCGTCTGTCAGACTGTCTGACACCGTCCTCTCCTCTCTCTGTCCTCTCTTAGTCGTCCATCACAAATCTCCTCTCTTTGCGATCTCCAGTTCTGGTAAGTATTTGCTTCTCGTTAGCAGATCTCTATCCTTGCTCCGTTATTTTATTTGCTTCTGCTTGTTGTTTCTTCTGCTGGTTCAATTTGCTTTTGGGTTCGATTTTCTTTCATCCGTTTTGTTCAAGCATAATGAAAACGTCAACTCATGAAGTGGAAATTGTAGCCCCATGATCTACTACCTTTCCTTTAACCAGATTTGATTGACCTATTTCGTTGGACTTTAATTGTATGGTACCATCCTACTGATCCTACTTAAAAAGTTTAAAAAATACAGGCCTCCTTAACAGCCGTAGGGTTTAGGCTTAAAAAAATGCCTTTAACAGGCAGGCTTAAGCCACCTTCTTACAAAACAGGCATGACCTTTTAAGGGTAAAAAGTCGACCTATTTCCATCCATGGTAAGTTATAATTAAAAATGTAACTTTGTAATATAAAATATTTTAGTAACATAACATGGTAAATTACTATTAAAAATTACATTTTATAATATAGGGTTGTAACTTTCGTAATATAAAACAGTAAATTACGAATAATTTATTTAATTTTTTTAAATATGCAATATGAATATATAAATATTAAAAAAAATATCTTATTCAAAAGTGTTGCATCTGACACAAAAAAAAAAAAAAAAAAAAAAATAGAAGGAAAAGACAATATTTTTTAATCTATGAGACTCTTACCGATTATAAAACTCTAGATTTGGTTCAAAGTGACAACATGGCATCATATGTTGCCATGTGGGGCACGACACATGTGATTGCATATACCATGCCACAAAACAAACGTGCACAATGTAAATTTCGAAAGAGTGTGTAAGAGGGACCACACCACATCTTTTTCATCCTGTTTAATAATTAATAGCTATAACATTTTTCCGATACAAATAGCTATAACATTGTTATTGCTATTTAACAGTTTGGAGTAAAGCTAGCAAAGCACAAGAGTGAGGTTCTGTAATACCCAAAATTTTTGTTTGTCTTAAATATAATATTTTGACAATTAAAGCCTATTTAAAATAGGTGAATATATGGTCTCAAATTTTGAGATGTGGTTATTCTATTTTTTAGGTAATTTTTCCTTAGGATTAGAATAACCAATGATTTATTAAGAGACTAAATTTACTAATACCCTATAATTAATATTTAGTTCATATTTAAATTCATAAAAGGCCATAAAGGATTATCAAAACACTTGGTACAAATTGAGGGGCAATTACTAATAATTAATGAGAAATTAAAATTACACTAATGGAATATTTAGGTAATTCTTTACCATTAATATTAATAGTCATTAATTAGATGTGTATTAGACTAATTAAAAACCAAAGATCAATAAGGGGTTAGGATTAGCACTAAGTGAATTATCAACAAGCATAAATTACTCTAAACACCAATGATGCAATAATCAAAGAGCAATTAGGCCTTGGATTAAGATACTAATTAAGTTTTTAATCAAGCTTTGAAAAGTCAACAATTGCAACTATGATCTACAGGCCAAGATTTAATCTCATAAAGTTAATCTAAAGGCTTAAACAATTAAGAAGCTTAATCCATGTGAAAATAGAAGAACCAATGAGAGGGAATTTAACTCATAATATCTAGATATTATTTATCAAACACATGGGGAAAAATAAGTTAACAAAGGGGGAAGCAAATGGAAGATGATAGTGTACTTAAAGCAAATAGGCCTCATAAATAAAATAGACAAGTGGGAGGAAAAAAGAAAACAAGGGGAGGTACATGTGTGTGTGTGTGCAACGTATATGTGGGTGTGTGTGGTATATGTGTGTGTGTGTGAGAGAAAAAAAAAAAAAAAAAGAGAGAAGAAGGAAATTGATTGATAAATTAAACACCCACATGCAACAAATAGTCATAAACCAACATTAAATACAATGAAGACTTTAAAGGCAAATGGAAGAGGATAAAGTGATGGGAGAAAAATCAAGAGGAAGAGTCAACACATCCACCAATGAGAAAATTACACATGAATTAATTAGATTAATCAATAGGTTTAATTCAAGACTTAATCAAAGGGAAATCTATACAAAATAAATTGTATCTTGAGATCCATTGATCAAAAATCAAATGTAAGAAGTGATTATTAACAAACAAAATTCAAGCTTGAGATTGACTATAATCAAAGTCATTTCCTCAACTTTTGAGGATTATGTCCAATTGAGAAAATGAGAGATTATGGTCTCTAATTAAAGCCAAAAATCTCAAGAGTTCAAAACCAAAAAGGAAATTTGAATCAAACTTCATTAAGGTCCCCAAATGAATTTTTATCTAGTGATTCTAGCAATAGAAGTGGTAGGAAATTCTAGAGAAAGCCAAGAAGTAGTAGGATATTTTGCAAAAGTGTTTGGAAGAGGATATGGTACTTTGGGATAGAACAATTAATGGAAATGGAAGAGGATTAAGGACGAGAGAGAGGGGGGGTCAGATTTGAGGGTTCTAAGGGCTAGGATTTGTGCTTTTAATTTACCTAGATGCAATGGCCATAATGCAAGATGAGGGGTTGTGAATAGTGCCATGGACTTTTACTATAAATAGGGGTTGGGGTCTTCATAATTTCTCACCAATTCACAAAGCAACATCTGAAATAGAGAGAGGTAGTGAGAGTGAGAGCCTTGAAGAAAGGAGGAGCAAATTTCTTGGTAAGTTCTTTGAGTTTTAGTTCTTAAATTCTTAGATAGAAGTAGCTTAGATCTTAAATATGCTAGGATAATTTTATTTACATATTTTTATGGTCAAAATTGGATTTATTTCAAAAAAACGATGAGGGAGGTCATATAGCAAAATTTCTGAAGAAAATCATCAAAGTAACGAAGTTACGCGAAATTTCATCGGTTTCGGAAATCCTGGAGTCAGCCATGAAAACGCCAGAATTTCATATTGAAACAATGATCAAAAAATTATGGGAAAATTCATGGATAAATTAGACATATAGGGATTTTTAAATATGTCAAGAACATGTCAAAATTATTTCTGTACAGAGAGATAAAAATCCTCAAAGTTAGGCTACGAATTTCTGGAAAAATGCTGGGCAGAGGCTCAAAACTTTAAATCTGGGATTGATACGTGAAATCTGGGCAAGGGTGGTTATTTTTTATTGAAAATAGACATCCTAAGAATTCCAAGAAATTTTACGGATCCTCGTTTCGATGTTCCTAGAATTAATTATGAATTTTCAAAGATCGATTAAAATCTGATCAGAATGGCTGGACCAGCGTTTTGAGAAAATTGAAGGAGATAAGTTGAGAAATCAACCTACTAAGGGTAAAAGGGTCTCTAGTGACTAGGATACCCTCTAGAATATTATTTTTGAGTTAATAAATGCGATATTACCATTATAGGACAAACGTGATCATAGTACAGACGCCAACGTACCGACATCAACGACGAAGGTACAGACGCGTACTGTAACACTAACTCTGATGTTTACTATATACCTATATGTGATAGATATGTTCATAGACTGTGACTCTGTTTTTTTAAAAGAATTGTTCATACACATACAGCTTTATACGGGTTATAGTCATGATAACGCCGTTGAGTTTTCCTAGCGGCGAGGACACGGATGTACACCGTGGCACCGGTGAATAGTGCGGATCGTAATAACATTCATATGCGATGGGTTTGTGTTGTTATTATTTATATGTGAATATAGCTGTGATGTCATGAGATAACTGTCATACATAACTGTACATGAACATGAGGTTAACCGTTACCTGA
The DNA here is from genome assembly GCA_019022655.1 of Acacia acuminata. NCBI lineage: Eukaryota > Viridiplantae > Streptophyta > Magnoliopsida > Fabales > Fabaceae > Acacia > Acacia acuminata. Next base: position 1,618,860 of record JAFJYI010000163.1, on the reverse strand, counting down.
GGTTCAATGGGTATTGAACCTCAGCTCTCACCTTAGCTTTAGGTTCCGGAGTGAACAGGGGCGAGGACAGGTAAGCAAATTGTAGGAGACGGCTGGAGGAAGCCTTTTTGATTTATACTGAACAATGATAACATTTGAAAAAAAATTTAACGCTGTTAAAAGCACATATATTACAGTGGATATTTATCAGTTACTTTTCAGTACTATTTACTTCCGATGCTCAACTCTGATCAAGATACCGTGAAAACGCTTTCGAAAATTGGGATGTTACAGGTTCACTAAGAAGGAGTAGAAGTGATTAGAGAGGAGTGAAAATGTCATTGCCAAGGTTTGTGGTGCTCAAATCAAACTACAACAACAAATACTTGCGTCATTTTCAGCAAGATGGGGTGGAGCATGGGTTTCTCCAATTCTCTGGAGATGAGATTGTGAGCCCATATGCAAAGTTCGAAGTGAAGATGGCAAAGAGTGGGAATGGACTAGTGCATATAAGATGCTGTTACAATAACAAATATTAGATGAGACGACCGCAGGAAGAACGGTGGATTTTTGCCGGAGCTAAAGAACCTGAGGAACACCAACCCAAATGGTCATGTACATTGTTCAAGCCAATCTACATAGATGCTTGATGCTAAAATAGTCCAATTTTTTCACGTCCAGGTTGGACACCATTCAAAAGTGAATATTCTTAAATCATATTTCTGTTTATATGCAGAATCAGATGATTCAGCTGACTATGTTCAGCTGGGCTATGCCTTCACAATCATCGATTGGGAAACACTATTGATAATGCCTAAACATGTTGCATTCAAGGGCGACAATGGCCAATATCTCGGTGCGTTTGATCGAGGGAAACCAATTTCTACAGTTTGCATCAAATGATGTTGGCGATCCAAAAGTTGTGAACGAGATCTTCACCACTCATGATGGAAACATCCGTATAAAGTCCAATTACTTCGGTAAATTTTGGAGTGGCATGGATGTCCCCTGTTGGATATGGGCTGACTCAGATGACACCACCATTAACAACTCTAAAATGTTGTTTTGGTCAATCAATTTTCGTCTCTTGGATGCAAGGATTTATAACCAAAGAGTCCTCACAATGGCCACTGAGTTGCCATTAATAGGACCCAAGAACCCAATAATATAGAAGTGAAGCTCTCTTATAAAGAGACTAAGAGCAGTACTTGGAACGCCAATGTTTCATTGAAGTTGTATGTCAAAACTAATTTCAAAGCCGGCATTCCATGCATCGTAGGAGGAAAAATTGAATGTTCGGCTGAATTTAGTGGAGTATACCAATGGGGAGAAACTAAGACATCATCAACTGTAATGGAGACTATGTACAAAGTTATTGTGCCACCAATGACGATGGTTACAGTGAGTCTGCTAACAACAGAGGGTTCATATGATGTTCCCTTCTCATACACTCAGCGTGATATTTGTAAATGGAGCTATATACCCAAGAGGGGGGTGAATTGGGTATTTTAAAAACTTTTCTGAAAGTGCTCTTTTTGACCAAGTAAAAACAGATTATAACGAGGGAGGAAGGGAAGGAAAGCTTGCACAAGAGAAATTATCCTGGTTCGGTCTTATCCTTGACCTACATCCAAATCTCAAAGCCACACTTGAGATTTTCAATCCACTATACTCACAAACGATTACAAACTCGTACTCAAGAGTAGTTCTCTCTCTCTAACTCACTCCCCCTTACAAGTTGCAATCAATACACCCAACCACCAAGTCCCCTGACTTGTGGTTATCTCAATCAATAAATGATTTACAGATAGAACTCTCTCACAGAGCAAATAAGATGAACACTGAAGTACAAGTATCAGATTGATACAATACAGATGAAAGCTGAACACAATAAATAACAATCAATGAATTTTTGCTCTCAGTAGGTGTATCAGCTTGAGAAGAAGTTAATGCACTCTATTTATAGGTAGAGAACATTAAAATGACCGTTGAATGATGAATCCAACCGTTGTAGGTGATTAGTATTAAGTCTGGTCATCTTCTCTCTCTAAACTCCAACTAATCCAGGTGCTAATATGATCTGATGTGGAACTCTGAGGATTTGCCCGTTGGAGAAGAGTTTACTTGATGAAGAAAGCATTCTTGACCGTTGAGAATGCGTGCTCAGATGGATTATCCAAAAGAAGGTTGATTTGCAGAAGTGCATTAAATGCACAACACGTTTTTGCTTTATGGCTTTGACCTTCAATAATCTTCATCTGATCTTAATGAAATTCACTCAACAAACTTGTTAAACATAGCTAGGAATGTGATTGAATGAATTATGGAAGCAATGAGATCAAACAACAATGATTTGTAAATTCGTATAATTCAAAATCGGTTTTTAGCGTTGTAAACTGCAAGTATGTTCATGTAAACTCGAGTATGGCACTTGTTCACAAGTGTCTAAACCGCAGATATCCAATTGGATACTCGAGTTTGCACTTTTTTGAGGCAAACAATCGTGTCTTGTTTTTGAAAGACAAAGACTAAACTCGAGTTTGGCAACGCAAACTGCAGTATTGGTTTAACTTGAAAAATCCATTTGCTCTCTGTAAGTCCAATACTCGAGTTTGGCCATGCAAACTGCAGTATTGACTTATCTTGAAAAATCCATTTGCTCTCTGTAAGTCCAATACTCGAGTTTGGCTACGCAAACTGCAGTATTGACTTAACTTGAAAAATCCTTTTGCTCTCTGGTAAGTCCAATACTCGAGTTTGGCTACGCAAACCGCAAAGATTGACTTAACGTGAAAAATCTTTTGCTCTTCGGAAGTCCAATACTCGAGTTTGGCTACGCAAACTGCAGATTGACTTAGCTTGAAAAATCCTTTAGCTCTTCGGAAGTTCAATACTCGAGTTTGACTATGCAAACTGCAGTATTGACTATTCAATACTCGAGTTTGGCTATGCAAACTGCGGTATTGATTTAACTTGAAAATCTTTAGCTTTCTGGAAGTTCAATACTCGAGTTTGACTATGCAAACTGCAGTATTGACTTAGCTTCAATACTCGAGTTTGGCTATGCAAGTTCAATACTGCGGTATTGACTTAACTTGAAAAACTTTAGCTCTGACGGAAGTTCAATACTCGAGTTTGGCTATGCAAACTGCGGTATTGACTAAGGTTGAAAAACTTGGTTGCTTTCTGGATGGCCTTTACTCGAGTTTGGCCAAGAAAACCGCGATTGAGTGTTCAATACTCGAGTTTGCAAACCTATACTCAAGCGGTTTGCAACTATCGAAATGTTTTTAAACAACTTTGCAAACTTCAAAACATGTTTTACATTTGTTGTTAATCATCAAAACATATTGAGAACTAACATTCTCCCCTTTTTGATGATGACAACACTTGTAAATTATTTTGCAAAGAATTTGAAAGATGTAATTTGTTTTGAAATGAAGTTTTCAAAGTTCAAGGTTGAGTTATCAGAAAACCATCGAATTTTGCATTTCAACACTTGAAGTTCAAAGAATGGCAGCGAAGTGGAATTCAAAAGTTTAAACAAGCTGAACTATATTCAATTAAGCATTCTTTACACAATCAATGAACAATATCAGAAAGGATAGATAGTCTGATAACTCTGATATCACTCTGATAATCAAAACAGGTTCAGAAATAGCAAAGTACAAATGACAAAATCAAACTATCTAGAACAAACTACCTAGAACCAATAGACCCTATAAATGACAAAATCAAACTATCTAGAACAAACTACCTAGAACCAATAGACCCTATAAATGACAAAATCAAAATATCTAGAACAAACTACCTAGAACCAATAGACTCTATACATCTACATCTTTCTCTCCTTCTCCCCCTTTGTCTTCATCAACATACTCGGGATCAAGGATAACAAAAGGAGGGGAATAGAGGACCATGGCAGTGGATGGATCAAAGGTAGGGTCATGGTGAGCTTCATAAGGAGAAGGTGTGGGGAATTTCTCAGTAGACGGGGTAGATGGAGATGGAGGTCGGTCAGGTAGAATCTCTGTGGAAGGAGTGATAGGAGACGATGGAATCACAAGGGTAGGAGTGGAAGTGGAGGCTGGGGGTGAAGTGGTGTGAGGTGGACTGGGAAAGGAGAAGGGAGGTGAGGAAGGTGGGGAAATGTGAGTTTCGGGTGGCTGGGTCTCAGGTATAGGAGAAGATGAGGAGGGACCAGTCGTGAACCCAAACGTGGATGATGAAGAAGCACCAACACCAAAGTGGTCAATCGGACGATCAATCTTATTCCGGGCTTCGGATGCAAGCTCATATGTCATGGATAGCCGGGAGTCTAGATCAATGCCCTGATCAAAAATCTCGCTCTGCTTCTGGTCGTGGCATCCTTCAGCTTCTCCAAGTCGGCCTTCACATCCATGAGACCCATCTTGAACTCGCGCGCAAAGATGTCCAACTCGGCCTTCATGATCGGTCTATGAGATGAGAGGGCAGCTTGATCATCTCTCTCAACCGTTCTTCGAGTTCCAATGATGGAGGAGGATGCGACGAGCCTCGTGCGCATATGACCGTGATGCACGGGCTTGTGACCTCGGAGGAGCCCTCGACGGCCGATCCTTCCGCTCGAATGAAATCTTCATAAAGTTCAATTGAGTCTTGCCGAAGGATGGGATGAACTTCATCTGCTCGTGGTCCCACATACCATATTTTGTAATAGAACATAATGAGGGACGCCAATGAGGCAAAGGGCATATATGATCCCTTTCGGGATGAAAACTTGAATGCGCTGATTTCTTTGAAGAGCCACCGCCCAATGTTGAGGGATGCTTCGGATGAAGGCCGTGAAGAATCTATAATCCTTCCGAGCAAAGTGAGTATAGCTCCCTCCTTTCGCACAAAATTCGAGTGTAGATATACCAAATTACTTGGTGCGGGGATGGCATGTCTCGGGGCTTGATAGATAGATGAGCACGCTGATCATCCGGTATGTCCTGAGTACGCATTAAAGTCCTATACACCTCAGCATTGGTGTATTGTGGTGTGGACGCCGGTGGAGGATGAGTGACCTTGAGGATCTTGTTGATGATGGCGGCAGACACAGTGAATTGGACTCCCCTAACACATGTGGTGATCCTTTCCTCAATCGCACTGCCTTCAAAGTCCAAGAGGTGATTGGTCTCCATATTGAAGTAGAACATCTTGACCAATTCCGGGTAGTAAGCGGCCTCGAGGAGACGAATGTCGATAGGGCCCAAACCATGGTGAGAGATCCACATTGCATTCGCGATAAATTTGCTCCAGTCAACCGAAACAACCGCACGAAGCCACGAGATGAATACGGTCCTTGAACTTGGCATTGAGACCGGGAGGAAGTGGAACCGGGTGACTTTGAATCCGGAGGCGGAGTCTTGTGAAGCTTAATCTCCTCTCTTGCATTGTCGATGAATGGGGAGACTCCTTCGTGCTCATCTTCTTCGGTCTCATAATCGACATAGAGCGGTAACCTCGACGGTGGAGGGAGAGCCGAGCGGGGTGGCCCTCTTGGACCTTGTCTTTACGTGAACAACGGTTCTTTTCCCTTTTGCTTTGCTCGACTCGGCCGTCCTCTTCCTTTTTGTGGCGATAAAGGTACCGGATCCTTTGACGACGAATCCCCTTTCTTGGGGTTTGGAGATTGTGCCTCCGGAATTGTAGAGCCTACGCCAGGAATCCTTGTATCAATGTCTCTCTGCAATTTCTTTGGAATCGATTTGCTCCTTGGAGCTCGTGGAGGAACCAGTTGAGAGGATTGAGAGACTTCCTTAGACATTTGAGCGCTTAAGGTTTAGGCGAAAATGAAGATAGGAAGATTTAGACGAGGTTTGGTGAAGATTTAAGGGGATTGATGAGGGATTGTGACAGTTACAGAAGGAGAAGAAGAGAGAAAGTCGTAACTTTAGGGTTTACTGGAGTAAAGACGCGAGTTTGAAAGAACACGACTATTCAGCATATATATAGACAGACTCCTATACTCGAGTTTAGCTATTGCTTACTCGAGTTTAGTAAACTTTCACTTACAAACTCGAGTAAAGGTGGAAGTTTTGAGTCCACGATGACCATACTCGAGTTTAGCAAACTTTCAGTTTAGCAAACTTTCACTTACATACCATAAAGGTGGAAGTATACTAACCTGGACTTCAAAAATGTAGTGTGAATTTTTGAACCCACGATGACCATACTCGAGTTTAGCATACTTTCAGCATACTTTTTACAAACCGCAGTTTGCCTATTGCAAAATTTCAGGTTTGGCCTCATGCAGGTCCTAAATTGGAGTAAGCCATCCTATACTTGCAAAATATTACAACTTGAAACATCAAAATACCATCCTATAAAAAGTATGACTCAACACTCCGATACCAAAGTTAGTTAAAGATTAATCATCAAAAGCATAACTAACATTAAATTGAAGGAGAAATACTTACAATTCATTGGGATTTACCATTCCCAATTCTCTCCTTATGAAGTTGAAAGGTTCTTTGGCTAGAGGCTTTGTGAAGATGTCGCAAGTTGAAGATGAGTTGGGATGAACATCACTTTGACATCTCTTTTCGGACATGATCCCGAATGAAGTGATGCCTCACATCAATATGCTTGGTTCTTGTATGTTGCACCGGATTCTTGGCCAAGCTTATTGTGCTTGTGTTGTCACACAAAATTGGAATCTCCTTCAAGTAAACTCCCAAGTCTGCAAGTTGTTGCTTCAACCATAGCACTTGAGCACAACAACTTGAAGCAGCCACATATTCAGCTTCGGTAGAGGACACGGCTACAGATGTTTGCTTCTTGCTGAACCAAGAGACAAGTGAGTTGCCAAAGAATTCGCATTGGCCACTTGTGCTCTTTCTATCTGTCTTGTAGCCGGCATGATCCGAATCTAAGTATGCCACCAAGTGTTCCGGTTGACCTTTGGGAAACCATAGTCCAAGAGTCTTCGTGTCTGAGAGATATCTGAATATCCTCTTCACATGTTCAGCATAGGACTCTTTTGGAGCGGATTGGAACCTTGCACACATCCCAACACTGAATTGGATGTCCGGGCGACTCGCTGTGAGATAGAGTAGTGATCCAATCATTCCTCTATACTTTGTGATGTTGAAATCTTTGCCCTTCTCATCAGCATCCAATGAAGCAGTTGAGCTCATAGGAGTGTCAGCTCCATTGCATTGGTCCATCCTAAATTTCTTCAACAAATCATTCGGATATTTGGTTTGGGAAATAAATATCCCATCTTTTCTTTGCTTGATTTGCAGTCCAAGAAAGTAGTTGAGCTCTCCCATCATGGACATCTCAAACTCTCCCCGCATAGTCTTTGAAAATTCTTCACACAAGGCATCATTAGAAGCACCAAATATAATATCATCCACATATATTTGAACCATTAAAATTTCATTAAGCTTATTACTCTTTATGGAGAGAGTTGTATCTGCTTTTCCTCTAACAAAACCTTGATCAAGAAGAAATTTGCTTAATCGCTCATACCAAGCTCTAGGAGCTTGTTTCAGGCCATATAGAGCCTTCTTGAGACGATACACATGATCTGACAATGTTCATTTTCAAAACCGGGAGGTTGTTCTACATAAACTTCCTCTTGTATAAAACCATTCGAAAAGCACTTTTCACATCCATTTGATATAGTTTAAAACCTTTTACACATGCAAAGGCTAGAAGTACTCTTATGGTTTCCAATCTTGCCACTGGAGCATAAGTTTCTTCATAATCTATTCCTTCTTCTTGATTATAGCCTTTGGCAACCAATCTTGCCTTGTTGCGAACAATGATTGCAGACTCATCACGTTTGTTCTTGAATACCCACTTGGTGCCAATGACCGGATGGTCTTTGGGCCTAGGTACCAAATCCCAAACTTGATTTCTATCAAATTGATGTAACTCCTCTTGCATTGCTATCACCCAATCATTATCCGAAAGGGCTTCATCAATCTTAGAGGGTTCTATATGAGAAATAAATGCAGAGAAGGTTACTTCATTCAAAGTACTATTTCTGGTTCTTACACCCTGATTAATATCACCTATAACTTGGTCTAAAGGATGATTTCTAATAAATTTCCAACCTCTAGGTTGAGTCGATCGGATTTTCAATATTGTTTTGGGGATCAGCCTCAAAAACATTATCGATTTTCAATAGAAGCGGAGTAGTTTTTGAAAAGAATTGATTTTTGAAAACATTTTCTTCTTCATTGTCCAAGGCTTTATCGATTTGGATTCACGAGAAAACAACATGTATTGACTCTTCAATAATACGAGTGCGAGTATTAAAGACTCTATAAGCTTTACTCCTATTTGAATAACCAATGAAGATACCTATATCAGCTTTGGAATTGAATTTACCAAGATTCTCTTTACCATTATTGTGCACATAGCACTTGCATCCAAAGACGTGTAGGTGGCTGAGATTTGGCTTCCTTCCCTTGTAGAGTTCATATGGGGTCTTGTTCAGCTTCTTCCTCAAATAGGCTCGGTTGGAGATGTAGCAAGCCGTACTCATCGCGTCAGCCCAAAAACACTTGAGAAGTGTTGTTCTCATTTAACATTGCCCTTGCCATCTCAATGAGGACTCTATTCTTCCTCTCAACCACACCGTTTTGTTGAGGAGTCCTTGGAGCTGAGAAATTGTGATCAATCCCCACATTGTCACAAAACTCAGCGAAGGCGTTGTTTTCAAATTCACCACCATGATCAGTCCTTATACCTGAAATTGCAAAACCTTTCTCGTTCTGGACCTTTTTGGCAAAGGTAACAAACTGATCAAACGTTTCATCTTTAGATGATAAAAATATTGTCCAAGTAAATCTAGAGTAATCATCAACTATGACCAAAGTGTAAAGATTTCCACCAAGACTTTTTACTCTAGCTGGTCCAACTAGATCCATATGAAGTAATTGAAGAGGTCTACTAGTTGAAATCTCATTTTTTGCTTTAAAAGAAGATTTGGTTTGTTTTCCTTTTTGATAAGCATCACAAACTATGTCATTTTTGAAATTCAATTTAGGAATACCAATGACCAAATCCTTTTTCAAAGAACTTGTCAAGTTGAAACATATTAACATGAGCTAATCGTTTATGTCATAGCCAACTCTCATTCAAGTTACTAACAAAACAATTTTCGAAACTGAAGCATTGCTAGAGAGGTTAAGGGTATAACAATTTCCATCTCTAGGTGCTCTAAATAAGGCTTTAGTTTTCAAATCATCAATGGGGACTAAATCCTTTCTAACAATCAAACATTCATTTGAATCAAAGATAACTAGGTTACCCTTGTCGGTGCTTTGGCTCACACTTAGGAGGTTGTGACACAATCCTTCTACTAGGTAGACATCTTTGATGAGAGGACCTTCATTGTTTCCTATCTCACCAATCCCAAGAATTTTTCCCGATTGGTCTCCTCCAAATGTGACTCTACCACCATCCTTTGATTTGATTGAAAGGAATTTAGATTCATCTCCAAATGTGTCTTGAGCACCCACTATCAATGTACCACTTGTTGGGTCTTGATGCTCTAAGACAAACCTGCAATTCACAAGGGATCAAGCCTTAGGTACCCATCTTTTCTTGGGTCCTTTGGAGTTAGTTTTGACCTTAGGAACATAAGTTCCTTTCGGTACCCATTGATAATTTCCCACAAAGCTTAATTTTTCTTTCATTTCTATGAAAGCAAGATGAAGTAGAATGACCCTTCTTATTACAATAATTACAATGTGCAAAGGGATTTGAAGAATGAACTGATTTTGTGAAATAGTTCATGTACGTTTTTTGACCACTCTTCTTCTTGCCTTTCTTTTTATCAAAATCCGGTCTCAGCCAATGCCTGATCTATCATTTATAAATCGTTGTTGTTTCAAAATCACATCAAGCATTTCACTTCCCTTAGTGAATTTTTCGAGTGCTTTTGTAAGATGTAAATTCTTTTTCTTCAAGTTAGGACATTCTTCACAAGCAGGATTTTCTAAAGAAGAGAGTTTTTCAATTTGCAATTCAAGAGTAATATTTCTGTTTTTCAATTTGAAATATTTTTCAGCAAGTTTTTCAAATTCAAATTGCACAAGTCATATACTCATCAAATAGATCATCATAAGGAGGTTTGCAATCATATACCTCTTCAAGTTTAGCACGTTGCTCTTCTTCTTCAAAGCAACTAGGCATATATTTGCATTTTCTTCCTCATCCTCATCATCTTCATCGATGAGCTATCACCCCAAATGCCGGAGACATAAGCTTTCTTCTTGTATTTGCTGAACTTCTTCTTTTCTTTGTCTTTGTTGTTCACCAAAGGGCATTCGTACTTGATGTGGCCAGGCTTTTGACATTCATAGCAGATGACCGGCTTTTTGCCTCATAGCCGGAGCTAGCTTTGTGAAATTTCTTGAAACCTTGGTCCCTCTTGTAGAATTTCTTGAATCTACGAACCATCATGCCTATTTCCTCATCTTCGTCTACATTCTCATTTTCCTCATCTCGAATCTTTAACTTCTCTTGCAGCCTTGAGGGCAATTCCTTTGTTCTTGCCATGAACTTCATCAAGTCCCTTCTTGAATTTGAGTTTAGCCTCATATTCGAGAGACTTCCGAATAGAGCAAATCGACGTCATTGACTCTCCTCGAGCCTCTTCAATAGTCGTGACTTTTGCTTCCCATTCCTTGTTAAGGATATTTAAGATCTTCCTTACTTGGACGGGTTGGTCATATTCTTTTCCCAAGGCAGCAAGTTGATTGATGAGATGAGTGAACCTCAGCTGGAACTCACCAATGGATTCGCCATGCTTCATTCGCAGAAGATCATATTCGATCATAAGAGTATTGACTCTGTTTTGCTTTACTCCAGCTGTTCCTTCATGAGCTATCTCCAGAGCATCCCACATGGCCTTAGCTGATGATAAAGTGCAAATACGAAAATATTCTTGTTGACTTAGAGCACTTTGGAGTAGTAGCATAGCCTTGCTGTTGAGTGTGACATTTCTTCTGTCATTATCATCATATTCTTCTTCTAGCTTAGGAACTCTAACTCCATCTTCAAGGGTTGATGGCGCATAGTCTCCTCTCTCAAATACTCTCCGAGACCATACTGCTGTTGCCATGACGAAAACTTTGAACTTTGCTTTCCGAAGGAGTAATGTTCTCCATTGAAACCGGGTGGTCTGTGATAGAAGCTCCATCGGGTAAGATACCTTCCATATTGATCCTTCTCGAGATGTTAAGCTCTTTTGAGAAGACCTTGCTCGATACCAAATGTAAATGGAGCTATATACCCAAGAGGGGTGAATTGGGTATTTTAAAAACTTTTCTGAAAGTGCTTTCTGTTTTGACCAAGTAAAAACAGATTATAACAAAGGAGGAAGGGAAGGAAAGCTTGCACAAGAGAAATTATCCTGGTTCGGTCTTATCCTTGACCTACATCCAAATCCCAAGCCACACTTGGGATTTTCAATCCACTATACTCACAAACCGATTACAAACTCGTACTCAAGAGTAGTTCTCTCTCTAGAACTCACTCCCCCTTACAAGTTGCAATCAATACACCCAACCACCAAGTCCCCCGACTTGTGGTTATCTCAATCAATAAATGATTTACAGATAGAACTCTCTCACGAGCAAATAAGATGAACATCAAGTACAAGTATCGATTGATACAATACAGATGAAAGCTGAACAAAATAAATAACAATCAATGAATTTTCGCTCTCGGAGGTGTATCAGCTTGAGAAGAAGTTAATGCACTCTATTTATAGGTAGAGAACATTAAAATGACCATTGAATGATGAATCCAACCGTTGTAGGTGATTAGCATTAAGTCTGGTCATCTTCTCTTTCTAAACTCCAACTAATCCAGGTGCTAATATGATCTGATGTGGAACTCTGAGGATTTTCCCGTTAGAGAAGAGTTTACTTGATGAAGAAAGCATTCTTGACCGTTGAGAATGCGTGCTCAGATGGATTATCCAAAAGAAGGTTGATTTGCAGAAGTGCATTAAATGCACTGAACACTTTTTACTTTATGGCTTTGACCTTCAATAATCTTCATCTGATCTTAATGAAATTCACTCAACAAACTTGTTAAACATAGCTAGGAATGTGATTGAATGAATTATGGAAGCAATGAGATCAAACAACAATGATTTGTAAATTCGTATAATTCAAAATCAGTTTTTAGCGTTGTAAACTGCAGTATGTTCATGTAAACTCGAGTATGGCACTGTTTACAAGTGTCTAAACTGCAGTATCCAATTGGATACTCGAGTTTGCACTTTTCGAGGCAAACCATCGTGTCTTGTTTTTTAAAGACAAAGACTATACTCGAGTTTGGCAACGCAAACTGCATTGGTTTAACTTGAAAAATCCATTTGCTCTCTCGTAAGTCCAATACTCGAGTTTGGCCATGCAAACCGCAATTGACTTATCTTGAAAAATCCATTTGCTCTTCGTAAGTTCAATACTCGAGTTTGGCTACGCAAACCGCAGTATTGACTTAACTTGAAAAATCCTTTTGCTCTCCCGTAAGTCCAATACTCGAGTTTGGCTACGCAAACTGCGATATTGACTTAACGTGAAAAATCTTTTGCTCTCTCGGAAGTCCAATACTCGAGTTTGGCTACGCAAACCGCAATTGACTTAGCTTGAAAAATCCTTTAGCTCTCGGAAGTTCAATACTCGAGTTTGACTATGCAAACTGCAGTATTGACTATTCAATACTCGAGTTTGGCTATGCAAACTGCGGTATTGATTTAACTTGAAAATCTTTAGCTTTCTGGAAGTTCAATACTCGAGTTTGACTATGCAACTGCGGTATTGACTTTTCAATACTCGAGTTTGGCTATGCAACTCAAGCGTATTGACTTAACTTGAAAAACTTTAGCTTTCGGAAGTTCAATACTCGAGTTTGGCTATGCAAACTGCGGTATTGACTAAGGTTGAAAAACTTGGTTGCTTTCTGGATGGCCTTTACTCGAGTTTGGCCAAGAAAACTGCAGTATTAAGTGTTCAATACTCGAGTTTGCAAACCTATACTGCGATTTGCAACTATCAGAATGTTTTTAAACAACTTTGCAAACTTCAAAACATGTTTTACATTTGTTGTTAATCATCAAAACATATTGAGAACTAACAATATTCTTACTAATGGGCAACAAGTTACCTATAACAAGGATGACGACATTTATACTGGTGCTAATTCTTTCAACATCAAGTATGAGACCAAAGAAGAAAAATTATGATGTAATTAAAATGCCACAAATGTTTGTGGGTATCATCTCTAGAAACCCTGACGAGACTTCACTCGTCCACTAGGGCTACCTAGGGGTTTAAAAGGCTTGTTGCATGTGCTAAATGCAATCGCGTTCCCTGCGAAAGTGGCATTTTTATTTTTGTTTGTAATTTGGTATAATAATATGTGTTGTAGTAGCCTTTACTTTTTACTTGGGGACTTCTACTTCTACTATATCGCTACCTGCATAGGCGCATAGCTACATACTGCTAAATGATAGCTATGAATGTTGGAGTCCATCTTGACATGTTGATGGAGAACCTAATTGCCTTTTTGGTGATTCATGAAGTTATGGGTAGTTTGTTCATTGTTTTTATTATTTGGTTCAATGTTGGTGATTTCTTTTGCCTGCTTTAGGGTTAATGAATAATTAATTGCATAAACAAAATCAATTATCAAGCTTAACAATCTTAGCTAACGGACAAATTAAACTATATCACTGGCCTAGGCTGGCCTTCCACTTATTCCTTCATACATTATATTCCATAAACTCTTCTCTCTGTGCATATATATAGGATATCCAATTTAATGGTTAGATTTATTATAAAAGAAAATTGTAATTTCATTAATTTTGACAACTCTTGCATAAAATATAAGAACTGCTCTCTTATTTATTAACATGGTATAAATGTTTCTTTCAAAATAAAAATTAGATAAAGTGATATTATAAAGTTTATGGGGATAAACAACTAACCAAAAGACTATGAAGCTACAGGGAGATGAGACCATTGTCGTTGCTGTGATCCACATATATAAATATTCTATGGTTGATAATGATCATTGGATTACTAAAAGGGTTAAGATACAAAAATATACATGTGTTTTTCTCTTAGGAAATGCTTCGATAGCAAATGTTTTTTTAGGTGCAAAAGTACTATGTGGTTACAAATTAGGTGCAAAAATACTGTTTGACCATTAAGTTTGACTTTTTCTTGTGACGATGATGACGTGGCATTTCAAAGATGCAAAAAATACACATGTGGTTTGTCAAAAAGAGCGTTAAATACCAAATTTATTTTTAATTTAATAATTTTATTTTAATTACTACCGAGTGCTAAAAGGATATTCAGGATACTAACCTATACGAAAAAATACTCCATGATCTTAAAAATTATTTTAAAATCTAAAAAAATATTTCGGGGTATTCACCGGTACTAAAAGATACTTTGAGAATACGCTTTAGTACGGAAAAAAATATTTCATGATCTTGAAAAATTATTTGAGAATCTTAAAAAAAAAAAAAAAAAAAAAAAAGTCTGAAGTATATTTTTAGTACTAGTCAAGACCTTGAAATATTTTTTAGTACATCGATGTCCTTTTAGTACCAATCAATAGCTTGAAATATTTTTTCAAGATCCTAAAATAATTTTTCAAGATTATGAAGTATTTTTTTGTACCATTCAATATCCTAAAAGTACTTTTTAATACTAGCCAAGATCCAAATATTTTTTCAAGATCGGTCAAGATCCTTTTAGTACCGGTCAATACTTGAAATATTTTTTAAGATCCTAAAATAATTTTTTAAGATTATGAAGTATTATTTTTTATACCAGGTCGAAGATCCTAAAAGTACTTTTAGTACCAAATCAAGATCCCAAATATTTTTTTCAAGATCGTCCAATATCCTTTTAGTACGGCCAATACCTGAAATATTTTTTCAAGATCCTAAAATAATTTTTCAAGATTATGAATGATTTTTTTGTACCAGTTAGTATTTTGGAAGTACTTTTTAGTACGATCAGTATCCCGAAATATTTTTTTAGTATCAATCAAGATCCTTTTAGTACCTAGGTCAATACCTAAAATATTTTTTTCAAGTACTCAAATATTTTTTCAAGATCAATCAAGATCCCTTTAGTACGGGTCAATACCTGAAATATTTTTTCAAGATCCTAAAATAATTTTAATTGAAATAAAATTATTAAATTTTAAAAAATAATTTGGTGTTGGGCGCCTTTTTGACAAATCACATGTGTATTTTTGCACCTTTGAAATGCCATGTCATCGTCGATCGGCAAAAAAAGTCAAACTTAACAGAGAAACAATATTTTTGCACCTAATTTGTAACCACGTTTGTACTTTTACACCTAAAAAGCACTTACTACTCGGACGCCCCAAAGAAAAAAACACATGTATATTTTTGCACCTTAACCCTTATTAAAATAGTTTTTCATGTGTATAGAAACAATAATCAAATTACTTACCAGAAAATAATACCAATTAATTTGATTGTGCAATTTATGAAATAATATTTTTAAAAATAATTAAATTTGTATATGTAAATTTTTTTTCTAAAATAGATTAGATACCAACTTGATAACAAACCAAATTCATTTAACCCACATGTCTTGTACTTTAATGTCCAAAACGATCACGTGCAAAAGCATTAATATAATTTCTCATTCAATTATTAACAGAGCTCTTAAAATGGAAAATATTGTAATTAATTTGAAATTTTGCGAGTCAATTGTTATAATTTGACATCTAGGGGACACATCAACATTTTTGAAAAACAATAAGGAGTAAAAAAACCAATTAAACCTAAAATATTTAAAAATGCATTTTTATTTTTTGCATAATACCTGATAGAAGTAGAAGTTGTTTACGTGTCAAATTCTAATGAACTGCCTGGTCCATAATAGTAAATCCAAAAAAGAAAAAAGAAACGATCATTAAACGAAAACCACAACCAAAAACTTTGTTAGATTATACAATTGGAAACACAGTGCCAAAACCCTTAAAATAGAAAAACCCGAAGAAAAAGATATAAACTTTACTTGCGAAATCTGCATCGAGCCCATGCTATCAATCAAGAAATTCAAAAACAATAAGATGTGTATGCATCTGGTTTGCTTTGATGCATAACTAAGTATATTGAAAAATTGAACATTCAACAACAAAAAAGATCTTCACGACTTCACATAAAAATATGACTTTTAACAACAAAAACACATATCGTTGCAAAATCTCAATATTCAACAACATAACTTGTTATGATAAAAAAAAAAAAAAAAAATTATAGTAAAGGACCTAGGATAAATAATATTTATTAAAAATGACCATAAAAATAATAATTATTTTGAAGGGCCATAAATTAAAATATTAAAAATAAAAAAGACTGAATTGCCCATATGTTATCTCTATATCCTCTTATATTCTCTCTCCTCATACGAATGCAATCTCACTATGTGATTAGCATCATCTTTTAATTCCGAACCTACCTTATTGATTTTTATCTATTTTATTGAAAGTCTTTAATTGATATAAGACTTGATCTTATTATTCCTTTTTCAAGAAAGATGCTAATGTTAGCTACCATGGCTTCTCTACTCTATCTCTCTACTAATAATTGAAGAATAGAGAACTCTCAGCATCGATCGATTTTACCAGGATCCTTCCCTTTCTTACATAGTTCACTGCTCTTTTTGTCGCCCCACCCCCATGCTGATACCAACAATTGATAATCATGTATGCATGTATGTATGTATCTATTATGAAGGGCTTGATTTGGAATTGTATATTTGACTAAAATTATATTGATGAGATTGTAAACTATTCCAGCATGCTTATGTGTATTAGAACTCATGGTCATGTATTTTGGAAACAATTTAAGCATGCTTATGTGTTATGATGAAAATATCGTTTATTATAAATGATTTTAAAATAACGCTATATATTTCAGATGATGTTATTTGTTATCTTAAAGATAATTGAGGATTAATTATTTGATCAATCTTCTTTGGAACTATACTCATGATTTGGAACTTGTATGTACATGCCAACATTGTGATTGTTTAATTTGTCATTGATGTATATGGATGGTTGTGGAGTTGTGATGGGTTAGAATAACTAGTAAAGAAAAATTTGTATGATGAGATCTCTTACACCATGTGTTATGACATCACTCGGAGCACAATAGATGGTACTTGTAAAGGCCCATTCTTCCATGTTTTCTTTTGGCCGAGATTGCATTAGAGCTGTAGGACATGTGTTCCCTCCTTAGTTGTGTTTTTTCAAGGAGGGGAGCCATAGTCCAAACTTGAATACACCTTTGGCCGAGTCCATCTCAAGAACTAGTGAACTTTGAAAGTGGAGCTAAATCACCAAGAGGAGGGGTGAATTGAGGATTTTAAAAATCTTCTCTAATTGCTCTGTTTTTGAACACTAAAACAGAGCTAAGCAGAGTATAGGGAAGAAGAGTAAGACACAAGAAATTTATACTGGTTTGGTCCAACCTCTTGACCTACCTCCAGTCCCCAGACACTCTGGGATTTCACTATATCAATTGATTATACATTCTGCAACTCAAGAGTAATTCTTCACTAGAACTTACTCCCCTTACATGTTGCAATCAATAACCTAATCTCCAAGTCCCCAAACTTGAGATACTCACAATAAATGATTTACAATAAATGAACTCTCTCTAAAAGTGAATAAATATGAACACTGAAGAACAATGTATCAAAAGATATTTTACAAGTGAAAACTGAGAGTGAAGTTGGTAAACTTGAATGAAATTCGTTTTCAACAGATTGGTTGTTGAGAAGAATTGAATGCAGCTCAATTTATATTAAGAGAGCATTAAGTGACCGTTGAAATCCCTAATGTAACCGTTGGAGACATTCAGGAAGGATTAGGACGAGCTTAGGTCTTCTTCTCTCTCTACTCTTTGGTTAATCCAATTGCACAAAAGTTTATGGTTGACTTCTTGAATATTAATCCGTTGGAAGAGTAGCTATTGGATGTGGAAAGGGAACATTAATCCCTTTGCAACATGTGTAGAATGATTATCCAAAAGGATGCAAGTTTTATGGACTTTGCATTTAATGTGCTAACGTCACTTTTTGCTTTTGCTTTTAACCTTCATTTAATGTCCTCTAAATCATCTAAAACTCACCAACAAAGTGATTAAGCATAGCTAGGAATAGTAGTGAGTGATGTTAGGAAGTATTAAGATCAAACAAGAAGATTTCATAAATTAAAATCGATTTGAATTTCAAACTTAGTGACACAAACTTGAGTTTGTTTATCGAACTAGAGTTTCCAACTATGCTCAGAATACAAAACTGGAGTTTCCATATGAAACTCGAGTTTTCTTCTTCCAGAGACAAACGTCGTGATTTTATCTTTGAAGTACATTTTAGCACACGAGTAAAACACGAATTCATTAATGACAAATTCAAGTTTTGGACTTTTGTAGTGTAAAACATGTTTAAGTCCAAAAGCTCAAAACTGGAGTTTTCAAAAAACACTAAAATGAGCAAAGCTCTCGGCTTTGGCAAAACTCGAGTTTCTAAACATAAACTCAAGTTTTCATTTAAAGATGAAAAGCTTTGAAAAATCTATCCAAGTAAAAACTGGAGTTTTCTACACAAACTGGAGTTTTCTTAAAGTAGTTAAAAACATGTAAGCTCTCTGTCAAACCAAAACTCGAGTTTCCATATTTAAACTCGAGTTTTCTCAAAAGTTTGGAAAACTTAGAAAATTCTTGGTCAAGTGTAAACTAGAGTTTTTTTATGCTTAAAACATCGAGGCTCTTTATATGCCCAAACTCGAGTTTCCAATTGAAAACTGGAGTTTTGTTTTCTTTAGAAAATATTGTAGAGTCTCTATATAGTGAAAACTGGAGTTTGTCTAAATGTGAAAAACTTGGAGTTCTCTCTGTAAGACCAAAACTCGAGTTTGCCCATGCAAACTGGAGTTTTCTTTAGTTTATAAAAATTGAGCTATTCTCTAAGAGTCAAACTCGAGTTTTGAAACCAAAACTCGAGTTTGCCTTTGACATAAATTTTTTCAACTTAATAAGGATAAACTACAACTTATATTTACGGTTGTCGATTATCATAAAAAACATTGAGAACTAACAAGCTTGAGAAAGTCCAATCAAATGAATGGGTTTGTTAGACTATGTGTTAGCGTATGACTTCAGTTAACCGTTATAAAGCGGTTATAAGGTTGGTTAGGGGTGATGAAAATGATCTATGCATCAATCAATTGTTTGATATGTTATATACATGATTATGATTTGAATGATAAAGCTTTTCTATAATAATTTTTATAACAAGGTTGAGACATGTTTTATGGAATCTCTTGTGAACGATATTTAGAAAATGAATTGATGTTCAATCATTCTAGAACCTTTTTGGAAGGGGGCTTTGGTAGCCAAATCGAGAATTAGTTTGTAAAAGTTTTTACGTTGATAATATTAAATTGTGAGTTGAACTTTATTTTTTGAACTCAGTATGTTCTCGATCTTGGTTTACATGTATATTTCTAAATAACCAATGATTATTGAGATCTTTAGATCTTATGGTTGCAATATTAATTTTTTTTAGGTGATTATTTTAGTAGAGAGCAAGGGAAGATACCTATGAAGAGAATCTCGAAGGTTCTTTTGTATTCCTAGAGTTCATATTATAACATTTGTATTTGTCATGACCCTAAGACTTCCGCATTTTTTTAACTCAAATAATTTTCAGATTTTATTTTGACATTGTAAATATGTGTTTTCGTTGAACAAATTTTGTATTTTGATGATTTGCATTATGAGCATTCTTAATGGCAATATTTCAAATACTTTGGTTAAGTATTTTGTTATTGGATTTGAGGTGTTACATTTTGTACATATCATATATACTAATACATAAGACTTTCCATACAAGTTTGACACTCACCAACAAATTTATCATCACCAACAGATGTAGCATAAGCAATCATACCATAATTAATTAAAACAATCCCTAGGATTCTCATTAAGGTTTAGAAACCTTGCTAGTTTTCACATTATTCTCTTTACACGATCCCTTGCTAGGGTATAATCAGATAAAGGGTTCGAGTTAACCCCGAGTTGCTCAGATTCAGAGAAATCATCATTATACGGAGGATCTTGATCATCAAAGTGTGATCATCTATCTCAGCCACAATAGTGTTACAAATTATCTTGCCACGGTGGATTTTGTAGCAATTAGTCTAACCGCTACAAATGTCGTTAGTAGCGCCAAAGACCGCTATTAATATGCCATTTTGACTACTACTAATGGTCTTTTTTTTTTTTTTGTGTGTAGTGTGTTCATTACTAACAGTTAAGAAAGATAGCAATTTCTACAAGAAAGAACACATAAATTTACTTGGTTCAGATCCAATGTGATCCTACATCCAAGGCTGAGCCAGAGCTCAAGAATTTTCACTATTTGAAAAAATCGATTACAACCCTCAAGAACAACCCTGACCTAAACTACTGGAACAATCTCTAACAATCATAGAAGAGATTCAACACACAACCCAACAATGACAATGATTTCGAAAATAGAATATGGTGAAAAAAAACTCAAAAGTTATGTAATAACCTTTTATACTGGTCACTTTAACATGAAATGACTAAAATACCCCCTATTCCAAGATGAAATTACAAATATGCCCACATATCTCCACCTTGACTCTAGTTTGACAGCAAAAATATCTCAAGCACTCAGCAACTATCTAAATCCTAGACTCTGGACACCTTAAGCAAATCCAGTACAATATTGAACCTACTTACCGGTACGCCCTTAGTCATAAGGTGTGCTGTATTCCTTTTGGATGTTGATCTTTTCTATGGACACTTAAGCTACTATATCCGTTATAAAGTGAAACTTCACATCGATGTGCTTTGTCCTCTCGCGAAACATGTTGTTCTTGGATTGGAATATTGCACGCTGAGTCACTATGAACATGAGTCTGATCCTACATGAAACCAAGCTCTGTTAACAAGCCTCTAAGTCACAACGCCTCCTTAATTGCTTCAGTCAGTGCTATGTACTCAGATTCTATAGTTGACGGTGCTACGACATGCTGCAAGGAGGATTTCCAACTTACCAAGTTGCCTCCCACGGCAAAAACATAAGTTGTTATTGATATTCTCTTATCTAAATCAGCTGCAAAATCAGAGTCACAATAACCCTCAACTTGTATGTTAGTTTCATGATTTTTACAATATAGCAAACCAATATCAAAAGAATTTCTCAAGAATCTCAAAATCCAATTAACAGCATCCCAGTGAGAACTATTAGGATTACTCAGAAACCTACACACAAGTCCTACTGCATAGGCTAAATCAAGTATGGTACATATCATATAATACATAAGACTTTCCATACAAGTTTGATAATCACTAACAGATTTATTATCATCAACAGATATAGCATAAGCAATCATACCAAAATTAAAACAATCCCTAGGATTCTCAGTAAGGTTCAGGAACCTTGCTGGTTTTCACATTATTCTCCTTACATGATCCCTTGCTAGGGTATAATCAGATAAAGGGTTAGAGTTAACCTCGGGTTGCTCAGATTCAGAGAAATCATCATTATATTGTGCATCTTGATCATCAAACCCGTGATCATTTATCCCAGCCACAATTGTCCCTTGTTTAGGACTTAGGGTGTTATGCTCCACCTAGAAGACCTTGTCAGGACCTTCTTGAAGTATGTTCTCGAGACTTATCCTGCAAGTTAATCTAATTTCTTTTTTGCTGAAATACTCCATATTTGTTGGACGTCACCTTCTAGTCTCTGGCTAAGTTGAGTAATTGACTTATACATTGAAGGAGAGCATAGTTTTATGAATAGAGTAATAGGTGTTTTCACTTTTAGTTCCCAAAATATTTCTGAATAATTACAAAGAATTAAGAAACAAGTACAGACAAACAATTGACCAACAACTTCAGGAATTCAAGGAAATAAGATTGTGGTACAACAGCTTCATAAATTCAATTGATCAAACACAAAACAAATCCTGCTATATATCTTTCTGATACATTGTACAAGTTTTCCAAAACATGAAAAAATTGGAGAAAACAGGACAAACACAAATGCCCAGAAAGTACATTGTCAGGACGAACATAAAACTCTGGCATTGCCTTCGGCATTTGCTGCTGCTTCAAATTCGCCGTTATCTCTTTGTCTTCTTCTCTCCATAAGCCTCGCTTCATGATCTTTTTAGTTCATTTTCTGCTATCCAGGCCAGAGCCTTCCTTGCTTTAGAGTTCCAACGCCGCGTTTCTTCTCCTTTAAAGAATCAAGGTTGTCAGTGCGGCGGGGTAATCCTCTAATTGATTGTCACTCACCCTTCTGGAACATGGATCGGACCCCAACCCGATTTAGAACTTGGAATCCAGTTCCTGCAAGATGTAGACTCCAACTTCTCAGGTGATGATTTCTCCTCCATTGCTGCCAACCCTTCCATCTCTCCACGTCTAGTCCTTGAGACTGAACTCGACCCTACAAACTATATTGAACCATTATGATTCGTCACCAAAGCTCCTACACTCAGAATCATGGAGACTGGGGAGCCGCGGTTGTGGAGGAGTGCAGTTGCACAGTGACTACGTAGGAATTGCGCTTTCAGAGCGGCTATGGAGTCGCTGACTGGAGTAGCTACGAATATATATATATATATATATATATGGGTAAAGGGCAATTTTACACACGTAATTTGGGCAGGGCCAAAACCACGTAAAATTTTTGACCAAAAAAATACACATGTAATTTCATTTTAGAGCCTTTATGGCCATGGCCGTTAGTTGGCCGATTAACTTGGATGGAATCTTGACGTGCTTTGATTTGAAATGGACATGTGCGCGTGACGATGACGTGGGCGATAACGTGGACAATGTGACGTGGAATAAAAATTTGAAAAAATTTAAAAAATTCGAAAAATTACGAAAAAAAATTTAAAAAATTAGAAAAAATTTAAATAATTAGGAAATTTTTTTAAAAAATTAGAAAATAATTCAAATAATTAGAAAAAAATTCAAAAAATTAGGAAAAAAATAGAAAAATTTATAAAATAATTTAAAAATTCAAAAAATTATGAAAAAAAAAAAAAAAAAAAATTAGAAAAAAATTAAAATAATTAGCAATAAATTCAAAAAATTAGGAAAAAATTAAAATACCCCCGCTTAGTGAACCCCACAACCGACCCTAAATTCAATTGTGGCCGTTGTTGGCTGGGTGGCCGATTCTTGATGATGGGAACCCGACCACAAAATTTTAAACTTTATTAATTCTATCACAAAATTTAACAATTTTTTTAACTTTAAAGCTATTTAATTATACATTTTTTTCAAAAATAATAAATCATTATATATGAAGCATTCAAAATAATTATTATGTAGATAATTATTTTTTAAAAAAAAAAAAAATGTATATTTAAATAGCTTTAAAGTTAAAAAAATTGTTAAATTTTGCGGTTCTCCCACCACCCGCAAGAAGCGATCAAATGTCCGCCAACCAACCGGCAAATGACGGTAGGGTGGCGGTTGTGGGGCTCACTAATGGGGTATTTTAATTTTTTCCTAATTTTTTGAATTTATTGCTAATTTTTTTCTAATTTTTGTATTTATTTCTTATTTTTTTTATTTTTTTGAATTTTTAAATTATTTTATAATTTTTTTTCTAATTATTTTTTATTTTTTCCTAATATTTTGAATTTTTTTCTAATTTTTTGAATTGTTTTCTAATTATTTGAATTTTTTTCTAATTTTTTAAATTTTTTCCTAATTATTTGAATTTTTTCTAATTTTTTTAAAAAATTTCATAATTTTTCGAATTTTTTTCAAATTTTTATTCCACGTCATCGCTCACGTCATCGTCCACATCAAAGATCGGTCAAATCGGTTAGCGTCGCGTCCATCCAAGTTAACGAACTAATAGCCGAATAGTCTTTGGCGCTCCAAAATGAAATTACATGTGTATTTTTGTCCCGAAAAATTTTACGTGGTGGCAGGCTCCCTGGCCAAATTACATTTGTAAAATTACTCCTTTACCCTATATATATAAGTTGACTAGGAAATGAACAATGTTTCCTAGAAGTTTTCCTAAGTTTAGTGTGACTCAGAGAGTTTTAGTTATGATATGATATTATTAAAAAGTTTATGTTAACCACTAACTTTCAAATAAAAAATGGTAATATTATTACGTTTTAAAATTTTAGACTTAAAAAAGATCTTTAAGACAACATTACTTTTAGAACTAAACGACAGATCGATTTACTACTAAACTCAATAAAAAATTAGGCACAATTTTTAGGTTGTTTGATAAGGCAGAAGTTTTAGAGGGTAAAAAAAAAAAAAAAAAAAAAATACAGGTGGCAATATACTGACCATTAAATATCTCAACGGTTGAGATTAAATCAAAATGACAATGCTGTTAAAATAAATAACTTCAGAGGATCCTTATCCGATCCTCTACTGTTATCAATTTTAACAGTATTGTCAAGTTTGCTTAATCTCAAGCGTTAGGATTTTTAATATTTAGGATATCGCCACATTTCTATTTTTCTCTTTACTTCAGCGTCTCTTTTCCATTTTCGCTTTTTCCTTGATGTTATGCTTCAACGCCCTCTCTCATTCTGTTTCTACTGAAATACTTCATATTTCCAGTACCTCCACCATCTCGGACTCTTTCTTAGTAGGTGAGATTGACTCTTTTACCAAACTGAGGTGGGAAAATATTTTTGATTGTTTTTGAAATATTAATCATTAATCATCATTGAGAAGAGAAACAGCTTTGGTCAATGTCTCTTTATAGTTTGAAGGGAGCGGGTGGAAAAAGAAGGGAGGGCAAAGATCATTTGTCTAGTTTAAGAGAGAAGAGGGAGGATGGTACTAATTAATTGACTATTTTACCTGTACATGTTACTTTATACTTTATAATTATAGATTGTTTAAATTAATTTACACTTAGATTTAAATTAAATTATTACATTAATATTATAATATATGAATAAAAATAATGTTTTTATCAATGGCTAATATAATAAATATTTTAAAAATACCAAATTAACACAATTTTTTTCTTTTATCCATAAACATCTCTTCACGTTGCCCATTGATTCATTATTTTTTGGGTAGAAGTGTTCGACTTTTGATTATTTAAGTTCTGTTCATCTAAATTTTACATGTGCTCATTCTTAACTTATGATTTCGTCTAACTTTTATGTCCCTATGTAATTAGCCCATGTAATGAAATGAACAAGTTTTATATATTTTTTAAATAATTAATATAATAACATGTTTTAAAAAGACTAAATTAATAATCTTTTTCTTTTAACCCTGAAAAGTCTAGAGAAGCTGAATGTCTGCAGAGGATTTTATGTTAGAATCTGAATGTTTGTATGTTCTCCAGTGATAAGATCTACACTGATATATGCAATAATTATTACTAACAGCACATCAAGCATCGAGCCAAACTGTAATACCCGGATAATTATCTATCTGGAATATTATATTTTAGGAAATAATACCTATTCGGAAATAGGTGAATATGTGGTTTTAAAACCTTGTAGGATACTTATTCTATTGTCTAGGGAAATTTCTAATGAAATTAGAGGGATTAAAGTGTCAAAATCCCTAAATGCAATTATGGGCCATGAAATGCCCTGAAAATATTATGATAAATCCCAAGAGACAATAAAATATTTATTGAAAATTAGAAAGTATGTTGTCTCTAATTTTAGGAATTTTTGGGATTATTTCCCTTGAAAAATAATGAGGCAAAATTAAATATAATTTTGGGGAGCATAAGTTGCCCCATGATTTTTAATATGATATGTGGGACATAAAATACCAATGTCAATGAAATAGTTGTGAGAAAATAATTAATCCAATTAAAGGAAATTAACAACAATTAGTGGGCAATTAAATTTGCGCTAATTAAATGTTTAAGTGATTCTTCAAAATTCATCCAGAGGCAAATTAGAAAGCATTAATTAGAGAATGTCTTAATTTAAAAATGAAGGGCCTAAAGAGATGAAATTAAGTTTGCTAATAATACTCTAATAGCCTTGATTAAATAGCAAATCACTTAACCTATGACATTTGCAATAAAAAGGGACAATTAAGCACATGATTAAGGGAATAATTAGGCTTAATTAAATCAGCCCCTAGACTCATGAGAGAGATTAACAAATGGAAGGCCAAGATTAAATCTAATAAAGCTAAATCTAATGGTTCTAATTAATTACACAATTAATCTAAATCCATGTGAATTTGTATGAGCCAATGAAAAATCAAGGAAATAACCTTAATCCTCATAAAATTAAATCAACCAATTAGAGAATTAAGCTATTGATTTTGCATGGTAAATGAATTAATCAATCAACCCCCAAAAGTCAACAAAAGGGGCGCATGAGTGTTGGAATAAATCAGATGGAATTTTGGGCATTTAATAAACATTGTTTTTGGCTATTTAAATACTTATTAAATGACTATTAAAAAAAGAGGTTGTCGGCACACTAGATAAGGTGTGGGTTTAAATATAATAAGTGAGATATTTGGCAATTGAAAAGCAACATAAATGATTATGAGAGGGAGGTGCATGTCGACCATGGTGAGAGAATTTTGGATAAAACTTATTGTTTAATAATCAATGGTATATTTAATTAATAAATGGAGAACATTAAATGGCTGAACAAGAGGGATGTCGGCCAGCTCTATGGAAGGTGAGGATTAAGTTTCAAAAAGTTGTTTTTAATCTAATGGTTTAAAGGAAAGAAGCAAAATTAAATTACTTTATAAATGACTATTTTAACCTTGAAATTTCCTCTATAAATAGAGGTGCTTGCCCTCCTCATTTCTTCATACCAAAATCACAAACTCAGCTGATCCTAGTTGAGAGAGTGAGAGTTCTTGAAGAAGGGAGAAGGAGTTCAAAATCCAAAGGTAAGTTCTTGAGCTCTAGTTTTAGTTCTTGAATTTAAGCTTTTGGTTTTTAGTAAAATAGTAGTTTAGTCTAGGAAATTGTTAGAAATATTCCTTTTCATGTTTGGAAGTCTCCATTTCTTTTAAAACGCAAAATGGAGTGGAAAACATGCTAGGAAATAATTTTTAGAATTAATAGATCATTGTGGAAAAAGTTTGGAAAAACTGCCAGTGTAAATCCTTTGCTGGCAGCGAACATTGAAGCTATTATTTGATGCATGAAATGAAGTCATTAAATCATGAAATTTTACATGAATAAATTAGACATGTAGGGCTTTCTAAATATATAAAATATGTATCCTTTTGAGTTCTGCACCAGGAGTAACATATTTTTAAAGTTAAGCTATGTTTCTGAATGAAAATATGGGCAGAGTTGAGAAAACATTAAACTGGGAATGATTCTTGGTGTTATAGGTTCTTGTAATATTTTTATTTGAAAATAGACATGTCAAGGGTCATGAGAAATTTTACGGAACCTCAAAATGATTTTTCTAGAATTAATTATGATTTTTCAAAGTTACCGAAAAATCTGCCCAGAAAATTCAGTATTGCGTTTTTAAATAAATGTAAGGGCAAAATTGTAAATAACAAATCCACCAAGGGTAGAGAGGTAAATAGAGGTGAAAATATCCCTTAGGATATTATTCTAAGTACTATGGTGATATGTTAGGATATCCGGGAAGTCCAGGTCGATCAAAGAGTCGGACATATTGCTAACTACACGGTGAAAGGTACGTTCGCGTCTTTATAACACTAACTACGATGCTTATTGTATGCTTATATGTGATAGACTATTTCATAGAGTCATGGACAGGACTTTGTCTTGGGTCATGCACCGTGTCTAAGACTCTGTCTTAGTTCACTTTTTATACATTCAGCTTTGTTTATACGGGTTACCGTCTTGGTAATGCCGTTGAGTTTTCCTAGCGGCGAGGACACGATGGGCCGTCGTGGTTAGTGCAAACGTGGGTAACTTTACATGTCTTTGTGTGCTATGTCTTTGTTGATATGTTAATCTTGCATCTGCTGTGTGCTTATGTATTGATTACTGTTGTAATGTCATGAATATCTGTCATCTATATACTGTATTACTTGAGCATGAGGTTAACCGTTACCTGAGGTTCATTGGACATTGAACCTCATCTCTTAACATAGCGCCAGGGTCAGGAGAACGAGGATCGAGGAAAAAGGCAAGCGGCACGCATAGGGACTCAGCTGAAGACTTTCTTCTTTTGTTATTTACTTTGAAAACACTTGGTATAACGTCTCATCACATGTCAATCGGACTTACGGCATTTTGAATATAAATATCGATTCTTAC
Source organism: Acacia acuminata (assembly GCA_019022655.1). Classification (NCBI taxonomy): domain Eukaryota; kingdom Viridiplantae; phylum Streptophyta; class Magnoliopsida; order Fabales; family Fabaceae; genus Acacia; species Acacia acuminata. The sequence continues at coordinate 1,590,529 of JAFJYI010000163.1, read as the reverse complement.
TCAATCGCTCCGATGCTCTACTCTGATGAAAAAAAAATATATACTGCTTTTGAAAATAGGATGTTACACAAACAATCCCCTTGATCCTGAGAAAGTAACCAAACACAAAAATTTAGTTATATCGATCACGAAAACAACATCAAAATCCCCCAAGCGAAAATCTTAACGATGTCCCAATCAAATCAAATTCTACTAAAGTTCCAGGGAAAGAAAATGCTGGAGGATGCGAAAAGTAGACGGATGCGAAAAGCAGTATGGAGGCAATGAAGACAACATATTATTTGTCTACAAACCTATATTCTATGAAGAAAAAGATGATAGATTGAGACAGAACAAGGCGAAAGAAGCGGGGGATTCAAGAAAATGGAGATCCAGAGGGAAGCAATGACAAAAAAGCTAAACATTGGAGGAATTCATAGTGCCATAAAGAACATATGCACAGCAAGCTCGACAGCAAGCACAGCTTGATTGGAATGAGCAACGAGATCGACAATCAACAGAAACGGAAGGATGGGTATTATTGTAATATGAAATGTTCATCAGGGTAAATTAGTCAACAACTTTAGCTCCTGCCAAAACTTCCCCATTTGGGGGAACCAAAATGAGGGGAAGAGAGGGAATGAAAGCCAAAATTTTAGTGCCACCCCCTTCCAAAATTTTAAACCAAATAAGAAGAAGGCTCATTTCCCCTCCCTTTGAATTGTTTGGTTTTAGGAGAGAGAGAAGGGTTTGTTACTTTATTTGTTTGTTAGCGGAATGGGAGAGGAAAATGCTCATTCGTTTGATTTAAAAGAAGAGAAGAAAGGTGATTTAAGATTTTATTTCCTCTTCTCTTCAAAATTTTAAACAAAATGAAAATGAAGAGAGGAAATCATTTTCCCTCCATCCCATCTCACCCCCTCCCCTCAAATAAAACACACCTAGGTGTGGTGTATTTGATTTGAGGGGAGGGGATAGATGATGTGTTTGGTTTGACGAGAGAAGCGGGGTGGGAGAGAAGAGAAATTTGTTACGTCCTCCAATAAAGTAATTCTTGTGTACACTGTGTGCACCACGTAATCTGTAAATGAGCCAATCAGAAATTAACAAATCGTGCAATTTTACTCCGATCTGGCGCTTATATGTATCGTGTCCTTTTTATCTTTTTGTGAGAAAAAGAGTGAGTAGAAGAATAATAAACAACCTTCCATATGCCTTGTTCTTCTTCGGCTCTTTTTCTCATTTTCTCGTTCAGCACGCTAATTAGAGGATGATGTTACACTCCATTGCTTAGTACCACATCTTTTTCACTCTTTTTTATTTTTTCATTTATATGTGTATACAGTGTCATGTACTTTTTATCTTGAGTGAAGGAGTAATTTTGCACATGAAGTTTGCTTTGGGGAGCACTTTCGAAAGACCACCAATTTTGAAAAGAAAAAAAGAACAAAAAGATTCTACGTTTTGTTTTGAAATACGTTTTTGGGACCACAAAATTTGTTAGTTGACCGTCAAATTGGATCGACGAGTACGCGACTGACACGACATGGACGAAGTGGAAAAAAATAGAAAAAAATTAAAAATTAGACAAAAAATTCAAAAAATGAGGAAAAAATTAAAAAAAGAAAAAAAATTAAAAAAATTAGGAAAAAATTCAAAAAATTAGAAAGAAATTAAAATACCCCCACCATTTATTATATATACTCCATCCTGCCTAATTATAAGACAACATTTAAGAGTTTTTTTTTTGTCATAATTATAATACAACGCTCTAATTTTTGTCAATTTCTTCCTAAAAGATTCCTATTGATATAAATAAGGGATTATATTAAATCAATAATGTAGTTGAGGTACAAAATTTAATTTTTTTTCTAATTATTTTAATTTTTTTCCTCATTTTTTTAATTTTTTTTCTAATTTTTTGATTTTTTTTTCTAATTTTTTGAATTTTTTCCCCGTCAAATCATCGCCAACGTCGCCATCCATATCGGCGTGTCCCGATCGACGTCAGATTCCATCCAACGGTTGATTAACGGCCAGTAGTCTTTCTCCTCAAAAACGTAACTTCGTGTGTCATTTTCTTTCCTTTTCAAACTTGGTATAGCGCGCTCCCGAGAAGAAACTTTCGTGTCAAAATCGCTTCCTTCGCCCTTTTATCTTTTATTTTTACATTATACACAAAAATTTCTCTATTGGACGGCTTTCCCCTCCCCCTAATTGGCACTAGTAAAATTATAGGAGATGAGGGAAATTTTTTTAAAAATTCCACTCGAAGGTGGGAGGATTTGGGAAAATCCTTCTGTGGGACATTTTTGGTAAAAAAAAAAACCTAAAAAGGACCTAAGAATCACGACCGTCCTGAGAAAAGTCCCCTTGGTCCTTTTTGGGTTTGTCGAATTTTGGTGAGTTGTAAATGAGGCGATATAGTTGTTAACCCGGGATCGATATTGTTGTAAATGAGACCGATTTAGTTGTAAAAAAAATTGTTGTAAATGAAACTCGATTTAGTTGTAAATTTTTAACGAATTTATCCTTGAGAAAAGGAAAGAGCTTTTCTCGGGATTGTCAAATCTTAGGTTCGCTTTTTGGGTTTTTTTCGCCAAAAAGGTCCCTCAGAAAGATTTTCGCGGACGATTTGGAGGGGATAACATTTCGACATCTCCAGACTATTTTAGCCACAAACATTTTTATAATTCCTAAATTACCCTTTGCCTTTCTTCTCTCCTCCTTACAATCTTCACCACGCCTCTGAACTACCAGCTCCCATCGTCCCCTTCATTGTGACCGGCGATCTCATAGTTATGACCACCTTTTCCACTGATCCCCAGCAGAAAAATCACTCGTTCTTTACCTTCAGTTGCGATAACCTTCATCACCGACGTCTCCCTCTCTATCACTTTATTTCATTGTCTTGGCTTTCGATAATGGTGTCGATAACTCTTCACCTTTATTTTCTTGTCTCTTATGCCATTTCACAGGCACCGTTCCCAGCTTGATTAATGCCGTTTCTGCCATTCCAACTTTTTTTTTTTTTTTTTTTTTTTTTTTTTTTTTTTTCAACGTTTTAATAATCATCTCTGTTACTCTGTCTCCCAGTGTAATCTTTTTCTTTTTGGTCATGTGTAATCATATCTTATATATGTTATATGCCGTTTCAACCATCACTAATAAGTTTAATTATTATTTTGACCGAAAAAAATAAGTTTAATTATTATGTAAACATATATTATAATTATAATATTTATAATGTTATTTACTAAATTTTAATAATTAAAAAATTATAATTTTATATATTAAATCTCATTTATAATTATGTTTTATTAAGCACTCTCCCAAATTTAAATAACAATATATAGAATAAGGTAAAGTTATCCATATAAAAATGTTTTCCTCTCATTTCTTCTTGAACTAAATAATATAACATTAAAATCTCTAACTTTCCCTCACATTTTATTAATCCAAACGAAGTAATACAAACATCTCTCCTCTCTCCTCGTCAAACCAAATAAACCTTTAAGAAAGCTTGCAATAAATGTTAGAGGAACCCATTTTCAAATACAGGTAACTATGCTTCTATCATAGGCTGCACACCAGCTATTTACATACCATTCTGGTCCTATTTATAAGTCTCATTTTGACCAAATCACACATACCAAGGAGAGGTAGTTAGCTCAATGATTATGAGGTGAATTTTGAACTTTACCCTCATTTATGATTGGGTACCTTCAACTCTTTCTTCTCTCCCTATTTTCATTGATACAATTAATATGGGCAAAATTATCACAATCTCATTTATTTGGTCAAAGGACTTATAAATAGGACCAAATTTTTTAGTCAAAATTTAATTATAAATGACCAGGAGTGGTAAACCTTTAAGAAAGCTTGCAATAAATGTTAGAGGAACCCATTTTCAAATACAGGTAACTATGCTTCTATCATAGGCTGCACACCAGCTATTTACATACCACTGTCCCTATTTATAAGTCCATTTTGACCAAATCACACATACCAAGGAGAGGTAGTTAGCTCAATGATTATGAGGTGAATTTTGAACTTTACCCTCATTTATGATTGGGTACCTTCAACTCTTTCTTCTCTCCCTATTTTCATTGATACAATTAATATGGGCAAAATTATCACAATCTCATTTATTTGGTCAAAGGGACTTATAAATAGGACCAAATTTTTTTAGTCAAAAGGGACATAAATGGGACATGGTACGTCATATTTTATGGATAAACCCATGACTTTACACAAAATGAAAAAGTAAACATCATTTACATCTACTACTTTGATTCTATTTATAAATCCTTTTTAACTAAATCACATGTACTAAAAAAAAATAGTTTAACTCACTGATTTTGTGTTAAATTTTCAACGTTACTCTCATCTATAAATGAATATTTTTCAACTCTTTCTTCTCTCTCTCTATTTTATTTGTATGATTAATATGAATAAAACTGTCACAATCTCATTTACTACCATGCCTATAATGAGGGGGTAAAATTGAAAATGAATATTAATGCTAGGACAAAATAGAAAAATAAGTATTAATTATCCTACAAGCTACTTAACTTTTGGACCATGCCTTTATTCTACGAGATATTTATTGATTCTTTTCATAATTCAATTTTATTGCAACCCCAAATTTGAGGCTTAAGTCTCTACATAAAGTTGAATTAAATGACAATAATTTCGCATGCAAGTTCCTTATGGATGATAATATGCTGAACTAAAAGAAAAATGGCATTTTATTTTTATTTTGTTTGAGCTGTACCCTGAATAGCTCCTTCACGAGAAGAAATTTTCATCTATTCCCTTCCTCTCACTTTCAGTACGTGTGAAGCAAGATTTTAAGGCAAGTTGTTTCATGATGCCCCTTTTTTCTTTTTTTCACTATTGTGGTGTTCTGAGCGTATTTTATATTTTTTTAATATTTATTTTTCTTTTTTGAATTTATTATTTTCATTTTCCTTCTTTTACATATCAAAGGTGCATGGTAGTGGGAAATTTCCTATTCATTTCCTTTTAATTTCTCTCCCTTCTATATCAAAATACATTCCGTTTACCAAACATGTCTTTAGTGCTTGACTCAATGATACATGCATCATTTGACAAATGGAGAATGGAGGGAAGGGCCCTCCATTATTCCAATCCGAAAACAAACAGATCATAACAGATGTACCACTTCTGGTCCCTATTTATATATATTTTTGGAATCAGTGAAAAAGGTAGTTAGGGAATGATTATGAGGTGAATTTTCAACTTTACCTCATTTATGATTGGGTACCTTCAACTCTTTCTTCTTTCTCTATTTTCATTGATACAATTAATATGGGTAAAATTGTCACAATCTCATTTATTTGGTCAAAGGATTATAAATAGAAAACAAACAGATAAATGGGACAGATGGTAGTAAGAAACACGGAAACGTTAATAGTGGGGTCTACTACATTTATTTCTTATTGAAATTATATATATCAAAGTTAGATGCACATTAATATAAATTCTTCGTCACATCAAGTTTTCAAATGGTGCATTTCCTGTAAAAGAAAAAAGAAGGGAAAAAAAAACTTCAAAATGTATTGCTTTATTTTCATATATTAAGGGATATAGTCTTCAAATGTTGCATTCCAACGAATAATTAAGGGATCGAGTCTACTCCACATATTTCTTATCGTAATTATATATTTTGGGCCCACTTTGAAAATTCAAAATATAAGTTTTTTTTAAAAAAAATATTAAAGTTTTTTCCTGTTGAAAACATGCATCAATTTATATATTACACTTGTTTAAAATTAATAATGTCATACCATATGTTTGTTTTAAATTTTTTATTTTTAATTTCAATCTATAAATATTTTAATTACATTTTTTCTCAGAATTAATTACGAGTTTAGAGTCTGCAAATTGGTAAAAAAAACCTCTTGTGGGATCTAAGTCTTCAAAATTCATGTTTCCATACAAAAACAAGGGGTCCACTTCACATGGTTTCCGTTTAATTAGGAATCCAGAGTCAATAAAGTTGGAAGCAAATTAGTAAAAAAGCTCTTGTGCGATCTAAGTGTTCAAAAGTCATGTTTCCAGACAAAAACAAGGGGTCCACTTCACATGTTTCCGTTTAATTAGGAATTTAGAGTGTGGGAACAAGTTTTAAAACTAAGGGGTCCGCTTCATATGTTTTGATTAAAGTTATATAACTTGGTACAACTTTGAAAAATCAAAGGGTTGGCTCCATAGCTAGCCATATTCAGAAAAGTTTTTTACTGACAAGATCTATCTTATAAAGTTCACATTTTCAAGATTCCTATATCTCTATAGTCTTTTACAGTTTGTTTAAATGCCCTTGTATTTGTAGCTATTCGTAATGAATGAAATCCCATTCCAATCTTGCAGCAATGGTGGGCCCTATAGGGTGGGTGTCTCAACCAACACCCTCTTTGCTTTCTCTTCTAATGTTGGATGCAAATCAGGCTTCTCTGGTCATGAATGATACCCTTCATCCCAGCTGTGGGAGGAGGGACGAGTAAGCTGTGCTGTTGTATTTTTTTGGTGGCTTCGGCCTGATTATTATGTTGTATTATGTCTTTTAATTCTGCTGCTGTACTCTTTTGTATCGGTGTACCATTATGAAGTGGTAATAGAATACCTTCTTCGAGCAAAAAAAAAAAAAAAAAAAAAAAAAAATCAAAGTAAGGAGTATAATTCATGTTATAAAAAATATTTCTGTTCAAAATATCTATTTGTCGATAACTCCTGTTTAAATATAATAATCTCCCTTCATCCCATGGTTTGTGATTGATTTCGATTTATATTATATAATCTAAAAGTATAAAAATCTCAATTATATGTTTTACCAATTTTAATTAAGAATTCTTTTTGACCTTGATTTTAATTGAGAATTCAAAGTATATGCAATTAATAAAACAATCTCTTGCGATCGGGTTAAATTTCGCATTCCTTGACAAATGTAGGTATTTCTACATACCATATTCTTATCGAAATTATTTATCTTGAGCCCAGTTTGAAAAATCAAAATAAGGGGGTCTATTAAATATAACTAAAAACGTTTTCGGTATTTCTCTATTATTCTTGTTTAAAACCAATAATCTCATATGTTTGTTGTTCGTCAATTTGTAATTTATAATTTCAATTTCTAAATATTTAATTACGTCTTTTTACCACTTTTTATTATAAACTCTAACTTTTCTAAGTCATTAAAATTGGATGAAAATTAAAACAAATTTGTGGTGGTTGATCAAGTCTTCAAAAGGTTCCTTTCCAGACAAAATTAAGGGAGTCTACTCCACATATTTCTTATCGCAATTATATCTGAAAATTCAAGATATGGAGGGTCAAGTTCACATAAATAAACATTTTTTTTGTTCTGAATATCAATTTCTATGGGGTTAATACAACATTGTATTAACCCCATCTCCCTATTACCCTAGTTTAAAACCAATAATCATCAAAGTTGTTTGTTTTCATTTTGTAATTTATAATTGGGGAAATGGGGAAAAAGTTCCGAACTGAAAATTTTATTATGAGGATTAAGGATGACCCAAATCTTAATGCTGATACTCTATATATGTATATGTACAAAATCTCTAGAGTATTGATACTTTGTGTTTGTGAGTATATATAGTTTCGGAAATCCCTTCGTCCACTCATCCACCACTTTTTTCAACATCTTTTTGATAAACTGAGGATCAAATGAGGTACTCAAAAATCACTTCTTTTCATTAATTTTTTTTAATGAAATTTATCATACTTGATTTTATTTTTCTAATGATATTACTTTTATACATTAAAGAATCTTTTAGGGTTAGGAATTTGAGCAAGTTTTGAGTTTTGTTAAAAGAGCTTTATCTGCTATGAAGATAATCAAGAACAAACTTTGAAATAGAATGGAAGATCAATTTCTTGATGATTCTTTGATTACATACATTGAAAAAGAAATTGTTTTGAATTTTAGCACCGATTCAATTATAGATGAGTTTGACAATATGAAAACACGTAGAGTAAAAATTAAGTGAAGTAATTTTAATTTTTGTAATAGATTTCTTTTAATTTTTTGTATATTAGGTTTGTATCGTATTTCAAGTACTTTTATTTATGATGTAGCATTTTTTATTTTCGCCCCCAGTAAAATTCCTAGGTGTGTCCCTATTTATGAATGAATATTTTTCAACTCTTTCTTCTCTATCTATTTCATTTGTACAATTAATATGAACAAAACTGTCATAATCTTATTTACTACCATACCTATAATGAGCAGGTAAAATGGAAGATGAGTATTAATGCTAGGACAAAACTGAAAAATAAGTATTAATTTCCCTTAAGCTTCTTATATTTTGGATCATGCCTTCTTCTCCGAGATATTTATTGGTTCTTTTCATAATTCAATTTTATTCCAACCCCCAATTTGAGGCTTAAGTCTCTACATAAAGTTGAATTAAATGACAATAATTTCGCATGTGAGTTCCTTATGGATAATAATATGCTGAACGAAAAGAAAAATGGCATCTTTTTATTTTTTATTTTTTGTTTGTTTGAGCTGTACCCTGAATAGCTCCTTCACGAGAAGGAAATTTCATGTATTCCCTTCCTCTCACTTTCAGTGTGAAGCAAGATTTTAAGGCAAGTTGTTTCAAGATACCCCATTTTCTTCTTCTTCTTCTTCTTTTTTTTTTTTTCACTATTGTGGTGTTCTGAGCGCATTTAAATTTTTTTGTATTTATTTTTCTTTTTTGAATTTATTATTTTCATTTTCCTTTTTTTACATATCAAAGGTGCATATAGTGGGAAATTTTCTATTCATTTCCTTTTTATTTCTCTCCCTTTTATATCAAAATACATTACGTTTACCAAACATGTCTTTAGTGCTTGACTCAATGATACATGCATCATTTGACAAATGGAGAATGGAGGGAAGGACACTCCATTATTGCAATCCCCAAAAAAAAAACACAGATCATGAAAGATGTGCCAAACCTAAGAAACAGGAAAACGTTAATGGTGGGGTCTACTACTTTTATTTCTTATTGAAATTCTATGTCACAGGACCAGTTTGACAAGTCCAAATGAGGCGAGTCTACATCACATGCATAAAAGCGTCTACGTTGAGAATATCGATTTCTCTAAGTATAAAAAAAATATATAGTAATTTCTCTATTACAGTTGTTTTAAACTAATCATCTGGCATAGTTGTCGTTTGATCTCAATTTATAAATGTTTCAATTATGTTATTTTAAGGTAAAAAACAAATTAAGGTGCCTTTTTTTCCTTTACAATTTTAAGTTATAAATTCAGAGTTGTTAAAGTTAGATGTACATTAATATAAACCCTTGGTCAGATCAACTTTTCAAATGGAGTATTTTCTGTAAGGAAAAAAAAATCAAAATGTATATCTTTGGCGGAGTTTGAAAAATCAAAATATGTATAGTTCACATATATAATTAAAATGTTAATTTCCCCCTTACTCTTGTTTAAAACCAATTATCTCTTATGTTTGTGGTTTGTTGGTCTATTTGTAATTTATAATCTCATTTTATAATTACGTTTTTGATCACTTTTAATTATGAAATCAAAGACGTGGAAGTCGGGTGCAAATTAATACAAATTTCTGGGTGCGGACCAAGTCTTAAGATGTTTCACTCCCTGACAAAATTATGGGAGTCTACTCTTCTTCTTCTTCTTTTTTATTTACAATTTTAAGTAATAAATTCGGAGTCGTTAAAGTTAGATGCACATTAATATAAACTCTTCATCAGATCAACTTTTAAAATGGGGTTATCTCTTTGACGGAGTTTGAAAAATCAAAATATGTATAGTTCACATATATAATTAAAATGTTAATTTCCCCCTTACTCTTGTTTAAAACCAATAATCTCTTATGTTTGTGGTTTGTTGGTCTATTTGTAATTTATAATCTCATTTTATAATTACGTTTTTGATCACTTTTAGTTATGAAATCAAAGACGTGGAAGTCGGGTGCAAATTAATACAAATTTCTGGGTGCGGACCAAGTCTTAAGATGTTTCATTCCCTGACAAAATTATGGGAGTCTACTCTTCTTCTTCTTCATTTTTATTTACAATTTTAAGTTATAAATTCGGAGTCGTTAAAGTTAGATGCACATTAATATAAACTCTTCGTCGATCAACTTTTAAAATGGGGTTATCTCTTTGACGGAGTTTGAAAAATCAAAATATGTATAGTTCACATATATAATTAAAATGTTAATTTCCCCCTTACTCTTGTTTAAAACCAATAATCTCTTATGTTTGTGGTTTGTTGGTCTATTTGTAATTTATAATCTCATTTTATAATTACGTTTTTGATCACTTTTAATTATGAAATCAAAGACGTGGAAGTCGGGTGCAAATTAATACAAATTTCTGGGTGCGGACCAAGTCTTAAGATGTTTCATTCCCGACAAAATTATGGGAGTCTACTCTTCTTCTTCTTCTTTTTTATTTACAATTTTAATTAATAAATTCGGAGTTGTTAAAGTTAGATGGACATTAATATAAACTCTTCATCAGATCAACTTTTAAAATGGCGTTATCTCTTTGACGGAGTTTGAAAAATCAAAATATGTATAGTTTACATAATTAAAATGTTTTCTATTCAAAATGTTAATTTCCCTATTCCTCTTGTTTAAAACCAATAATCTCGTATGTTTGTGGTTTGTTGGTCTATTTGTAATTTATAATCTCATTTTATAATTACTTTTTTGATCATTTTTAATTTTGAAATCAAAGACGTGGAAGTCGGGTGCAAATTAATACAAATTTCTGGGTGCGGACCAAGTCTTAAGATGCTTCATTCCCTGACAAAATTATGGGAGTCTACTTCTTTCTTTTTTTATCTTTTTTTTTTTTGACAATTTTAAGTTATAAATTCAAAGTCGTTAATGTTAGATGCACATTAATATAAACTCTTCGTCAGATCAACTTTTAAAATGGAGTTTTTCCTGAAAAAATAAAAGAAAAAAAAATTCAAAGCGTATATCTTTGACGGAGTTTGAAAAATCAAAATATGTATAGTTCACATAATTAAAATGTTTTCTATTCAAAATGTTAATTTCCCTATTCCTCTTGTTTAAAACCAATGATCTCGTATGTTTGTGGTTTGATTGATTATCCATTGTTGGATGATTGATTATTATTAGTATTATTCGTAAAGACCTGGCTCCTGGAATATGCGTAGATTATTGAGTGGTAAGAAACAACTTTAAAATTCCCCATTATTTGATGGATTTGAATTTTTAGAAGTGCTCTCCACTAATAAGTGCTACATATGTTTTTTAAAAAATAAAAATAAAATAGGTGCTACATATGGGAGCCATTGTGTAGGCAAGGATGTCGGGCACAACTGAGGATATTGTGGTTGCTGGAGAAGAGAGAGGTAGGGAAACTCAACCTCCTCACCAACCTAAGAAGGTTCGAAGCACGAGCAAGTCTCGCCAAGCGGCAGATGTAGCCACCTTGACGGTAAAGGTGAAGGCTCTGGAAGAGGCCTTACAAGAGGTGGTTACTAGGATGGACAAAGTGGAAAGTGACTTTGCTACTCTTGCAAGTCACACCCTACAGTAATTAGACAATGTGAGGTCGGATCTTGATTTGCACCTCAATGTCGAAGAGGAACGAGCCGAGTCTATGAGGCGACTTGAGGCTAAGGTGACGGATGTCATTACCACCATGCAGAATCAGCTTAACTCTCTTAAGGCTTCTTTAGAGAGTCAAGCCAGAACTATGTTGGTAGTCGGTACCAGTGGAGCAAGGGAGGTGAGGCTAGACCTCCCTAGGCTAAAGGAATTCAAGGGTGTCTGTGATGCTAAGGAGGTCGAGAACTTCTTGTGGCAAATGCGATATACTGAAAGCATGAACTTGGCCAACGACACAGACAAGGTACGCACTGCTTCCTTATTCCTTACTGATAATGCTATGTTATAGTGGCATAGGAAGCATGCAAATATGGAAAAAGGCCTTTGCACTATTACAACATGGGAAGATTTTAAGAAAGAATTAAAGAAGCAGTTCTATCCTGAAAATGTGGTCTATGAGGCTCGAAATAAGTTGAGGGAACTCAAACACAAGACCACAATTTCCGACTATGTAAGGGATTTCACTACTCTCATATTGCAAATCCCCAACCAAACTGGTGAAGAAATATTGTTCTACTTCATAGACAGTTTTCAAAATTGGGCTAAACACGAGCTTCAAAGGCGTGGTGTGACGAACACTAGTGCAAAAAAAGGCTTTAAGACCGCCTCATTTAGAGCGGACAACGGACACCCGGTCTTAAAGGAATGACCGTGCGCCCGTAAATATAAAGAACTTCTTGCACCGGACCAATTTTTCACCGCTCTTAAAATCATTATTGAGACCGACTAAAATACCACGGTCTTAAAAATTGAACTGAAATTTCAATTACTTTCTAAATATATCTCATATAGCCGTACTTATATTTTTTCGCGGTAAAACATAATAAGGAAAAATTTAAATATAAAAAGTCTAAAGTTTTAAGACCGAACTTACCAACAAGACGGTCTTAAAAGTTTTCTTTCAAGACCGGACATATGATACTTGCGGTAAAAAGTTCATTAATATTAAGACCGGCGTTTTAAAAGGAACGGTCTTAAAGGTTAAACTTTTAAGATCGGACGTTTAATATGACCGAGATTAATGTAAATATTAAGACCGTCTCTTTTTCATCCGGTCTTAAAAATCCAAGCAAGTTATACATTTCTTCGTGCGAAAGCTTTTGTTACTCTGTGGAGAACCTCATTCGCGTTAAAACCCTTCCCCGTTGCATTACCTCTCTTCCTCGCCCACGTTTCATCGCCCCCTGTTACTCTCTCATTTGCTCGGGCATTCCTCTCTTCCCGTCTCGAAAATGGACGGTGAAAACGAATCTATTCGTGTTCGCAACGCCCGGTTCCTGGTGTGGCGGGTGAGTGAGAACGAACCCTCTTCATCTCACAATGAGGCTCGTAATCGCCCTGCACGCCGTGGTAGAAAAGGCACACGAATGATGGAAGTGACCCTAAGTCGGACTTAAGGGTCAAAGCTCGAGATTCAGTTTGATGCAAGGTTGGAACCCGTCGGTCCTAATAAAAGCAAATATAATAGTTTTGTCGGGTCCTAGCACGCAGCAAGGTTAGCATCTTGATAGATGAGTGGAAAAGTGTGGACTATAAGAATGTAAAGGATCCTATTTGGGAGACTATCCGGGTTACATACACCGTCCCGTCGGAAGTTGAAAGACAAGACATTGTCTTATTGTCTTGATCGGTGGAGGAAGTTTAAGACCTTTCTCGCTAACACGTATATTTTCTCCGATGTTCCGCCGCCAAACATCCTTGGGAAGTTTACACATTTATTGATGAACGAATTTGGCGACAATTTGTTCTTCTCATGGACCACTCCCGAAGCTTTGGTGAGTATATATTTAGTTTTGTTTTCCCTTTTGTTTGCTTATTAACCGTGCGGATATGTGAATGTTATTGTGTTCATCTAATCCTGTTAGTTATATAATAGTTCGGTGTGTGAATAGAAGTATACATTTCCGCCTTTGTCTATGCAAGTCGATATGTCAACCACCGAAAAGGTAAATTACGATGAGAAGGTATTAATTGTGTAATGGTTTGTCTTGCAAAGGAGGAAATGAATAGTCTTAAAAGGGGGAAACTTTATATACCCAATTGTTACTATCTAATGGGGACTTGATCCCACTTGGATGCCTTAAAAAGGATCAAGTTTGTATTATTCGTAAGCCTTTGTCTATGCAAGTCGATATGTCAACCACGAAAAGGTAAATTACTTGATGAGAAGGTATTAATTGTGTAATGGTTTGTCTTATGCAAAGGAGGAAATGATCGAATAGTCTTAAAAGGGGAAACTTTATATACCCAATTGTTACTATCTAATGGGGATCTTGATCCCACTGGATGCCTTAAAAAGGATCAAGTTTGTATTATTACGTAAGCATAATTCTCTTTTGTTTCTTAACCTATCTATCTAGCTAGCACTACAAAACATAGCTCCAATTTCTTTTACAATTCTACATCTTCCTTAAATAAAATGTTGAAACTTGATGAAGTGAAGAATTTGACTACTTTGTTTGATTGACGTTCATATGAAGCGAAGTTCTCTAATTTACGTTAGTGACATGCATGGTGGAATTCATAATTAATAGATGTTTTCTATCCCGATTCACGAAAAGAAGGGAACAAGCACGGGAGATAGGTAGAAAGAATGATTGCCCTCATAGGGCTTCTCGTGGATATCAAAAGGCCGAAAAAGATTTGATGGTCGCCACGGAAGAGATTGGATGATGAAGCGAAATCCAATCCTTACGTGATACATGCTCCTCCATCTCCAATACGTCGCGAGGAGTTGTGGTTGCATATTCGGCAAAAGCCAAGCGGCGCCTACACGAGTGAACAAACTCGTCTAGTTCTTGAAAGAATTGTAAGTATCGTTATTGTTATTTTTTAGTTACTAAACATGTTTCATTACTAAGCTTCTCGTTATCGTATCTTACGGGAAGATCTTAAAAACAAAGAAGCGAGAGGGATCTTTTGTGTCGGACGGGAGGAATGATGTTCGGCCGTTGCGGCCGGAAAACTGGATCACCGGGCGTGTAAGGGGGATTGGAGGACGGGTAGGCATAAAGCAAGTCTTTAGTACATCCAAACGCCATAGACAAAGTATGGTTACCGGGAGGAGATGGACCGGGCAATGGCTGCTAATAAAGCTTCAATGACGCAATGTTTCAATCCGAGATGAGCCGGATGAAGGAGGAACTGAGTCGGTGAGGCTGCTTTTGAGCAATCGTCCGAGAGACCGGTGTTCCCTTCACACACTCACTGCAACCGTGTGCAGCGTGAGCACTAGAGGGAGCTGCATTGATGGAGAGTCGAGCAACCTTATGACCTTTATGTGGAGCATCCCGATCATCATGATGGACGATTATTGGTTGCAAAAGGGACTGTTCACAACTTGGGATCAACCGTACACCACCAACAAATGCCTCGATGATGAAGTCGAGTGTCGGTTGAAAAGGTGATCATTGATGCACGGCTCCTCTCCAAACCGATGAGTGAAGCTTGTGAGTGATGTCAAGGAACCTTCATCCCTTGGCCGGTGAAGCTTGTACATGTCTCTACTTGCTCCCGAAGCTTCAACCCTCCTCCTCAAGTTCCATCCCCTCGTCGGGCTCCATCCCCTCCTCAAGCTCTATCCCCTCGCTAAGTTGGGCTGCAACCGAGGAAAAAATATCCGATCTAATGAAAAGTGGATATTTTAAGGATAAATCGTGGCTTTGTCGATGAAGTAGTAGGTGTCCCTCATCCTATGCCCGTTCAAGTTGACACCGTTGATGTTGAGTCCTTGCTTGCTTCCTCGACGGAGCTTACGATGCGGTTGTTCAACTTTTTATGAAGTAAGTATCTTAAATCATGAGTACATCATTTAAATGCATCGTTTAGACATACATACATATATATATTTCCCGATCGATGTCATTATGGTAGGTTCTTGCATCATGAATTGGTTCAAAGGTGCGGGATCAACGATTTTGGATTCTTGTGCCCGTCTATTCAAGTCAAACAACCATGGAGCAAAGACAGAGTACATATCAAAGAGGTTGTGCTCAGTGATCAGAAAGTTGTACTTTTTGCCATTCTTCCACAGGTACATATCAAAAATCTTGTCCGCAATTCACTTAATTCTGCTACATATATATATCACTCGAGTATAGTTTATCGATGTGAATTTTCAGCCGCCACGGGCGCTTGGTCGTCATGTGCATGGAGGAGCATAAAGTTATCTTCTTATGCTCCACTCACACCGAGCCATTGGCTACGTTGGTGCGACCGTCAACGAGTAAGCATGTCATTTTGATTCCCTTGTCGACATCTCTGCTTGTGAATTTTAAGTGAATCATTGATAAATTTGTGATTTTGATGATAGTGCCATGAGGACCTTCCAAAGACTAGAAAAGAAAAGGCGTGCTACTCGGGACAAAGACCCCATATGGTACAAACCAAAGGTTGGTACAATATTTAATTTGTAGCACACCGCTTGTGAACTTGGTCACCGAGCTATATATATGCTCTTATATATATTTCTTGTTCTTTTTAGACCCGTCGGCAACCACCGGCGTCCAACTTATGTGGCCGATACGTCATGAAACACATGTATGATATTACAAGGCGAGGGGATACTAAATTAACTGCAAAGGTAAATGTATTTGATGTTACATATTATGCAAGTTAATTCAGTTTAAAACTTCTTGTTACAAATGAAATATGCACGCAAGTTAATTCGATTCTTGTCTTTGATGTTACGAGATGTTTCAATGCAAAACTCCCTTTCGATGATGAACTGGAGCACATACGCAATGTGTTTTGTGAATATCTGTATGGTCGATCTTAGAGTCACAAAAAGGACAATAATTAATGTCCTAAATTCATTTGTAACTATAATCTGTAGCAACAATAATCGATCTTCGTAAATTTGTTTATTTTTTTGAACAATTCATTTGTAAATATACATAGGCAATGTAAAATTCAATACATAAATGTAGTTAATTTTTCGAACAATTTTCTTGTGTCCATTTTGGGTTTCTTAATGTATTATTGGATGGTGGATATAGCTATTTAATTTAGTGTTTGAAATCGAGACTTTTAGGACCGTTCATTAACATCATGTCCGGTCTTAAAGGTCCACAAAATCTTCGTTCCTAAAGTATGAGACTTTTAGGACCGTATATTTCTCTAGTGTCCGCTCCTAAAAAATTATAAAACTTCATGAACTTTTAGGTCCGGACGTATTATAGAAGAGCGGTCTTAAAAGTCTAACTTTTAGGACCGTACGTTTTTATTTATGCGATCTTAAAAGTCAATTTTAAATACATCTTTTCGAGACAAATTAAATGGATAAATTTGAAGACAACCGAGGTTACGCGATCTGCTCAAGCTAGGTCCTTCATTATCATCGTTGTTACCTCTCCATGTGTAGAAGCGGCATTATCGGTGTCCCTTTTATTTTGTCTTTTGTCTTTTTGTCGGAAAAAGAAGGAAGATAATGAAAAGGACACTTTGTTTCTAACATGGGGAGGTAAAACCGACGACAACAAAGGTCCAACCTTGAGACGAATAGTCACTTTTTTTGCTCTTATCCGAATAAGGTAAAAGCTCCTTTTTTTACGTATGTTCTTAACGTATTCTCGAATTTCTGTTGTTGGATTTACACGAGGACAATGTTTTGTTTGTTTCCTTTTTGTCGGAAAAAGAAAGACGATAATGAAAAGGACAAGAGGCAATCGGATATGGAAACCAAAGTGACAAAAATGGAAGTGTTTTTAGGACCGTCGATTTACTAACTAAAGTCTTCGTTCTTTTAATTTAGGTTTTTTAGTCGCCATTATCCGTCCTTCATAGTTGCCTTGTTTATTGCTTTCCGGGTTCGGATAATGGGCTAAACTCGCACGAGAACAAAAATTAAAAATATTTTATTTTGTATTAGGGCCGTATATTTATTTAGTGTCCGCTCCTAAAAGCTTAAAAGATACATGAACTTTTAGGTCCGGACGTATTATAAAAGGTCGGTCTTAAAAGTCCCCACTTAACTTTTAGGACCGCATGTTTGTATTTGTGCGATCTTAAAAGTAATTCCCCTATAAATACTCCTTTTCGGACAAATTAAATGGTTAGGGTTGAAGACAACCGAGGTTCGACGTTACGCTCAAGCTAGGTCCTTCTTTATCATCGTTTTTACCTTTCCATGTGTAGAGGCAGCATTATCGTTGTCCCTTTTATTTTGTCTTTTGTCTTTTTGTCGGAAAAAGAAGGAAGATAATGAAAAGGACACTTTGTTTCTCACATGGGGAGGTAAAACCGACGTCAACGAAGGTCTAACCTTGAGAAGAATAGTCACTTTGTTTGTTCTTGTCCGAATAAGGTAAAAGCTCCTTTTTTTTGTATGTTCTTAACGTATTCTGCGAATTTCATTGTTGGATTTACACGAGGACATTGTTTTGTTTGTTTCCTTTTTGTCGGAAAAAGAAAGACGATAATGAAAAGGACAAGAGGCAATCGGATATGGAAACCAAAGGCGACAAAAATGGCGGTGTTTTTAGGACCGTCGATTTACTAACTAAAGTCTTCGTTCTTTTATTTTAGGTTTTTTAGTCTCGCCATTATCCGTCCTTCATAGTTGCCTTGTTTATTGCTTTCCGGTTCGAGATAATGGGCTAAACTCGCACGAGAACAAAAATTAAAAATATTTTATATACTAATTTTTTTACGCTGCCCTATAGGGCGCGATCACAAAAAAAAAAAAAAAAGCAAAATAAAAAAGCAACAAAAAAAAACTAATCCCTCTCGTAGTCGGAAAGGGAGGGGGCGTCGGAGTCGTCGGAGTTGTCGGATTTGTCGGAGTCGTCTTCGGCGGGATCGTAGTTCACGTCATTGGCGTGGAGTACCATGTTCGGCTTGTTGTTCATGGTATGAGCAAGCTGAACCAATTGGCCCAAACGTCGATCGATTTGATCGACGCGGGCCACCAGTGACTGCACTAACTGCTTCACAGTCGGATTTGGAGGAGGCGGTGGTGGAGTGGGCTGAGGTTGAAGAGGAGGAGGAGGAAACGGAGGACTGGGGGAGCGGCCATTAGAGTGGGGGCGAGGTTGAAGAGGAGGAGGATGAAACGGAGGACTGGGGGAGAAGAATGTGAAGAAAGTACAGTAACAACGGGTTTAAATAGAGAACCCGTCCTGAACAATGTGAAACGCCGGAAGCTTTAACGAGGAGACGCATTGTTCATCAGAATACGAGGAGACGCCTAGTTGGGAAGTTTATCTGGAAGCCGAAGAGACTCTGCATCATTCATTTGAACGGTGTGTAAGTACGGGTAAATGATAAAAGGTCGGTCTTGAAGGTAAGACTTTTAGGACCGGACTTACTATAAAAGATCGGTCTTAAAAAATTAAAAAATAGAATTTTATACCGCACACCTATGAGTACGGGTTAATGATAAAAGGTCGGTCTTAAAATAAAATGAATTTCAAAAATATTAAATAATGGAATTTTATACCGCGTACCTATAACTCCTTATTAATTCCTCACTACCTCGTAACTCCAAACTACGTACGTGGCTATCGAGAACAGCTCTCGCCTATTAATTAACTCCTCATACCTCTCGCCTAACCGTCAAACCATGGTTAGATACAAGAGAACCGCTCGTAGGGGTGCTCTTAGTCGTGATGCTCGTGCCTTCCGTCGATCGTTATACGGTGCGCCTCCTCCATCGAGAGTCCGTCCTATTGTGACGAAAGAGTCTCGGGTCGTTGGACCCATTGTTATTTCTTCGGATGATGAAGAGATTGCGACACCCCTCCATCCTGCTCCCCTCGCCAACCGGTTGGCCCCTGAATGCCTCCCGTGACCCTCTCCTCTTTCCTCTAGTGATGCATTGTGGCGATGCAACGAAGACGGAACTTGCGATCTCCGGCGGGAAATTAATGCTTGTTCACTGTAGAAATCGCCAAGGCTTTGGAGGATAATAAGCTTTAGGAGATGTTTAGTCGATTCTTGTTTTTGATAATTTTACTCGCTTGTTTTTGTTTTGTATTTTTTCTTGTGTACGTGCATATGCAAGTAATATATGTAATTAAAGAAACTCCGTTTTCCTTTAATTTTTATTCATTCGATTCTTTGCGCTCGCCAAATCCTTTTTGAGAAATCAAAAAATAATTTTAGGACCGGAGTATTATAAAACGGCGGTCTTAAAAGGTTGTATATATAGAACCGTGTTCTTTTAATGAACCGGTTTAATTGTCTCAATTTAGGTCCGGAGGATTATAAAAGTCCGGTCTTAATAAAATCCCAAATATAAAACATGTCTCGCTACGTCGCGCGGAATATTAAATTTCCCTCTCGAACTTCTCTTGTCGCGCCTAAAGTGTAACTCGGGTTACGTCGCCACTTCGTCGGGTTCGCGTTGTACCTCTCGACAATCACTTTACGGTTCCTTAGCTAAACGTCTATAGACCAAGCTGTAAGAGGTGTTTCGGTTATATAACTTTATGATTTTCCCGCTCATCGTTACGGGTTTTCCTGGGTTGAGCGAAATCGATCAAATGTTCTTGTGGGTTTTTGTGTTGTTAATGGATATTGTATTTTGAAGATTATAATTGCATTTTAGACCTACCCAACTGACCAATAAATGTTTTTAGGGTACTCTTTACATGCCTTGCAACATCAACGTTCGTGGCGGGAGAAGAAAGACTAAGCAAACGCATTTGAATTTATATGATACAACGGTGAGTCCACAAGACCTTCACGCGGTGCATTTAATTTCCTCGTCATGCATTTATTTTGGTTCTTGGATTCTCTGCGATACATTTATGACCAAAAGTTATTCTTCGTTCGCATTTAATGAGCAAGTTTAGCCGAAAAAAAGGAAAAAAAAGACATAACCGACATTTGAGCATATATATGTATGTTAAATCTTTCCGTCTATATATATAGGAATTCTACTATGGATCACGGTTGGATAAATGCTAAACGGACAAGTGTTGAATATCGAATGAATGGGGTGAGGGATTTGTATAAAATTTGCTAAACAAAATGGCCATGCGAGGTGGGAAGTTTTATTGCCCTTGTGTAAAATGTTTGAATGAGAGGCGACTAAGTCCGAAGTTATACACACACATTTAATTTGTGAAGGAATTTGTAAGACTTATACGGTATGGGTATGGCATGGTGAAAAAATACCAAATGGGTCTCAACATAGGGAAGTGGCATTTGATGATAATGACACGGATATGGATGATCACATAGAGGACATTATCCGTGATGTAGGAGAAGAGGCTTTTCATCAATCACATGCATATGGTAATATGTGCGGTGATGCGAGACCCTCTATACCGTGGGTGTAAAAAATACCAATTGTTGAATCTTTGTATTGAAATTGGTAAGCTTGAAGGCACGTCATGGATGGAGCGACAAGAGTTTTTCGAAATGCTTGAGGCTTTTAAGGACATGCTTCCGGATGATAATGTGTTGCCGCATCGATACTATGATGCTAAGAAAATGCTTTGTCCATTTTATTACATTAATATTTAAAAAAATATAAAAAACTTGTTCATTTTATTACATTAACGAAATTACATTTACATAGGGATATAAAATCTAAATAAAATTATGAGTTAAGAATGAGCAGACACAAAATTTAGATGGATAGAGTTTAAATAATCAAAAGTTGAACGCTCATACACAAAAAGTAATGAATCAATGGGCAAAGTGAAAGTGTTTATGGATAATTTATTTTTTGTTAATTTAGAATTTTTAAAATATTTATTATATTAGTTATTGATAGAAATATCATTATACATAGATTACAATATTAATGTAATAATTTAATTTAAATCTAAAGTGTAAATTAATTTAAACAATCTATAATTATAAAAGTATAAAGTAACATGTAAGAGTAAAATAGTAAATTACTCCCTTTGATCTTTATTATAAGGCATCAACTAACAATTCTCATAAACCAATAACAACGGTTAAAGTGAATAAAATTGTCCTATAATTTAAGTAACTTCCAATATTACCCCTACTAATTGCACTAAACTCTAATATTATATTAATTATTACTTTCACTCACTACCTTATTAATTATGGCTATACATAGAAAAAATAATTAATGCGCTTTGGAAACAAGCAAGTACTTTATAAAAAAAGACTAAATACAATTCTTTAGTTGGTGCGCTATAATAAAAGCTAGAAAGAGTAGTTATTACCATCCCCGCCTCATAAATCAAATAAATGATCTTTTTTCCCCTCCTCCTCTCAAACCAAAAACATGTGGATCAAAACAGTTTCTCTTCTCAATGACAACTGATGATTAATATTTGAAAAACAATAAAAAATAAAAATAAAATTCCCGCCTTAGTCTGGGAAAAGAGTCAGTCTCAACTCTCACCTAACAAGAAAGAGTCCAAGACGGAGGAGGTACTGGAAATATGAAGTATTTCAGTAGAGAAAGAATGAGAGAGGGCATTGAAGCATAACACCCAAAAAAAGCGGAAACGCAAAAGAGACGTTGAAGCAAAGAGAAAAATAGAAATGTGGCAATATGCTAACTATTAAAAATCTCCACGCTTGAGATTAAGCAAACATGACAATACTGTTAAAATTGATAACAGTAGGGGATTGGATACGGATCCTCTTAAAGTTATTAATTTTAGGGTTAATGTGCAAAAATATACATGTGTTTTGGTTAGAGGAGCGCCCGATAGCAAGTGTTTTTTTTTGGTGCAAAAAACTATGTGGTTCTGAAAAGTAGGTCGCAAAGTCACATATCACCGTTAAGGTTAGATAACTGCCGTTAATTTTTATAATTCTAGCCAGATGGTGTGCACGTGTCACTCCTTCTTTGAATGGCGATGGACGTGGCAGCTGGGGCAGGAGTATAGAGAAAATCGGTCAAACATCTTGGAGAGAGAAGTATAGAGAGAATCAGAGGAGACACAGCGTCGACCACGACGACGAGGGTGGCGATGGATGTGATGGAGGCAGTAGGTGGGTGCCTCTGCAGAGTTTCTGGCGAAATCAAACTAGTTAAGAAATTCAGTTCAGGCAACAAGCTAAAACGATTATCTTTCACCACTGCAGATTTCGAAAAACCAGTCAACTTCAAAATCTGATCGAAAACTTAAACATGTACAACATAAAAATATCTGTGGAAGGAATTGGTTTGGTGCCTTACCTTTGCAGGGAGAAATTTTGAGCAAGCGTTCGACGACCTTATGATCGACATGACTGTCATCAACAGCGAGAACATGGAAGTCTTGAGAACAAGAAGGCGAATCGGAATAGCCCTTCCCAATTAACCCTGAGTATCGTTGCCTCCCTTTTTATTTCTTTAATTGGCTGTCTTATTCTGTTGCATTCTGCTATGTCGAGTGTATTGTTGATATTTACCCCCATTCCAGTTGATGGCAGGGTCTGAAAGGAAGAAATATGCCTCTGAAGACAGATGGAGGAAATTCGGCGTATGTTCCATATTCCTTGGAATCTCATATACCTGAAGATTCATTAGATCCTCCCGAAAGTTATCCTGTTCATGTTGCTCCATTGCATGTGATGAGTGGATCTGCTTTGTCTTCTAATCCCAGGAGCCTATCAGTTGAAGAAAAGAAGGAGCATCTTGTCATTGCTCGAAACAGTCTTGAATTACTCTGTACCATATTAAATTCTGGAGCATAGCCAAAATTGTTAAAGGTAAACTTTCTGAAGTCAAAGGAACATGGCACTCTATGAGTTTTAATGCTTCATGCATGCTTGTTCTGGTGTACTGATGTCTCCTCTTAACAGATGTTTGTATAAACATATGCATGAAATGTAAATCCAAGAAGCATTATGGGAAGATGGTGAAATTCGTTTTGTACATAGGGGGTCTTTTGTTTGTAAACTTTTGCAGAGTGAAATTATGGGAAAGTAGCTACATACTTTTCAAGGCAAGACTAATGTTTAAATGCAGATAGTTTGAGTGCTTAAGATGTCAAATTAGTAATGATAATGGCGTCATTTTTGTAGGCATGAAAATTACATTAATATATGGTTATGAATCAGTACAATCCTTCAATAGCTACTCCTGACCAAATATCTCTGGAATCCATACCCTTCTCGCCACTTCCACTCTATTCTTCTTCTGCTTCTCTCTTCCACTTTCCTCCACAGAATCAGAAACCAGCTCCGGCAATGCCGTTCCCTCCTGATCGCAGACACAGGTTTGTGAATCCGATAGGTTCTCTTTCACGAAACGGGTTTTCTCTTTCATGAGTGAGCAGTTTTCGTGGATGGAGTTGAGGTTGAAGAAGAAGTGATATGGGGAAGGGAATGAATGTCGGTGTAGGGGGTAGATTTAGAATTTAATTGACTACATTATTGCCCAGCTAGTATGTCCTAGACATTCAAAGAAGGAGTGACGCGTGCACTCCATCTGGCAAGAATTATAAAAGTTAACGGCAGTTATCTATCCTTAACGGTGATATGTGACTTTTGCACCTACTTTGTAATCACATTGTCACTTTTGCACCTAAAAAAAACACTTGCTGCTGGG
Source organism: Acacia acuminata (assembly GCA_019022655.1). Lineage (NCBI taxonomy): Eukaryota > Viridiplantae > Streptophyta > Magnoliopsida > Fabales > Fabaceae > Acacia > Acacia acuminata. The sequence goes on along the minus strand of JAFJYI010000163.1, from coordinate 1,566,407 downwards.
CGTTCCTCTGACTAAAGCACATGTGTATTTTTGCACCTTAACCTTTAATTTTAACAGCATTGTCATGTTTATTTAATCTCAACCGTTGAGATATTTAATGGTCAGTATATTGCCACATGTATACTTTTCTCTTTCCCCTCTAAAACTTGGATCCAGCTTCTCTTCCCTGCTCCTTAAGTCTGTTACCCTCATTTTCCTTAAAATTGCACCATTTTGGAGTTACTAACTGGTAATGAAAAAATACTTTATGATTTTGAAAAATTATTTTAAGATCTTGAAAAATTATTTTAAGATCACTAAAATAATTTTTCAAGATCATGAATTATTATTTTTTTTTCTTTTTTTAGTATGTCAGTATACTGAAATATTTTCTTAGAAGTCAATGCTGAAGAAAAAGGAGGGTAGCGGAATGAGGGAGCAGAGGAGAGAAGCGGATCCCTAAAACTTCTACCTTATCCAAAAACCTAAAACTTGTGCCTCATATTTCATGGCTACTCCAGTCAGCGACCCCATAGCCGCTCTGAAAGCGCAATTCCTATGTTGCCACCATGCAACTACAACTCCTCTCCACAGCCGTGGCTCCCCAACTTCCATGATTCTGAGTGTAGTAGCTTTGGTGACGAATCATAATGGTCATTCCAGTCTGGTCGAGTTCAATCTCAAGGACTAGACCGGGAGAGATGGAAGGGTTGGTGGAAATGGTGGAGAAATCATCACCTGAGAATTTGGAGTCTGCATCTCGCCAAGAACTGGATTCCATGTTCTAAATCGGGTTGGGGGTCCAATACATGTTCCAGAAGGGTGAGAGACAATCAATTTGAGAATTACCCCGCCACCCTGATAACCATGATTCTTTAGAGGAGAAGAAACGCGGCGTTGGAACTCTAAAGCAAGGAAGGCTCTAGCCTGGATAGAAGAAAATGAATAAAAAGATCATGAAGCGAGGCTTATGGAGAAAAGAAGACAGAGATAACGGCGAATTTGAAACACTAGCAAATGTCGAAGGCAATGCCAGAGTTTTGTGTTCATCCTGACAATGTACTTTCTGGGCATTTGTGTTTGTCCTGTTTTCTCCAATTTTTTGATGTTTTGAAAAACTTGTACAATGTATAAGAAAGATATACAACAAGATTTGTTTTGTATTTGATCAATTGAATTTCTGAAGCTGTTGTACCAGAATCTTATTTCCTTGAATTCCTGAAGTTGTTGGTCAATTGTTTGTTTGTACTTATATCTTAATTCTTTGTAATTATTCAGAAAATTTTTGGGAACTAAATTTGAAAATACCTATTCAGAAAACTGTGCTCTCCTTCAATGTATAAGTCAATTACTCAACTTAGCCAGAGACTAGAAGATGATGTCCAGCAAATATGGAGTATTTCAGCAAAAAAGAAATTAGATTAACTTGCAGGATAAGTCTCAAGGGAACTTACTTCAAGAAGGTCCTGACAAGGTCTTCTTTGAGGTGGAGCATAACACCCTAAGGCCCCATTTAGATCAAAGAGTATCAGGGAGGGAAAAGAAAAATTCAAATTTTCTAGTGGCGGCGGCTATTTGGATCAAATTTTCTCTAGAAAATATTTTTCTGCTGTGCGCCATTCTCCCTTGTTTAAATGAAAATGGGTTCCCACAAAAAATGGTGGGAAGCCATTTTCCAGCACCAATGAAAATCCATTTTGCCCTGACCACACGTCCCACTTGTTGGTAATTATACCCATGGAGCTGGCGGTGAATGTTTTGGTAGCGCAAGGAAGCGAAGGAAATTGGGGAAGAGTGATATGGTTGCGGATGTTTTGACGGAAACCATTTCCTCCCTTGATTGCATAATAGAGAAATTTTTCAAAAATTTGGGAGCACGTTTATCTCGCGATGCGCATGATGCTAAGATGGAAGTCAAGGAAGCTGACCTGTTTCAACATTTGTTGGAAGTTCCTGGTCTCACCGTGGACGAGCTGACTACCGCCCATATTAAGATTGTCTCTTCGCAACAGCTGCTCAATTTGTTTGAGAAGATTCCTATTGGATTCAAGGCAGCATGGATATGGGCATTGCTAAGGACATAGATTTGGGTGGGTTATCTTGAATCTTTTTGAGAAAGTTTGTCCAATCTTATTTTGAATTTTTGGAAAGTTTGATGGGTGGATTATATTTGTTCCCCATTTGTAATTTTGTCAAAGGCAACTGTAAGAGTGCAATTGACAACAAACACGACAGACAATATCTTGTATTTAACCAACGTTTAATATAAAGTTCTAAAGTTAAAGTTATGTTCTTGCATTTTGGTTTCCTCCCTCATCCATTGTTCAATGATCTTGAAAAAGAGCTAAACAGAGAGTATGAATAATATGTTTTACTCGAGTGAAATGATCCATACTTGAGTGCCCATAGTGAAAATCCATGAAAAAGAAAGGTTGAAACCTTGGCATGTCGTGGAAACTTGAGTGTGATAACTTTACACTTGAGTGGACACTTAAGTGTGAAGTTATCACACTAGAACGTGCACGATTTGGACATAATCTGCACTATGATCCAATCGACACACTGGAGTAGGAAAACCTCACAATCAAGTGTACACTCGAGTGTGAAGTTTTCACACTCAAGTGTCCAAATTATTTTGCACACCGTTTTTGATTCTGTGGACATTGGAGTTCACACTCCAATGTCATATTGTGGGACAAAATAAATCTTTTTAGTATTTATAATTTAATTTGTACACATAAATTTCATTTTTTGGGAAAATATTTTTTTATGAGTTTTAGGTTTCTTATTATTAATTCAATAATAATAATAAGATGATTATTTAAGTTTCGTGACATAAGTTGAGCATGCTCAGCTTCACTCTTCTTCGTCTTTTTCTTTCTTTTACTAAGGGGTGTACGTTAAAGTGGTGAGGCCAGAGACTTTAACAGATTCTAGTAAAAATACGTATGAAACTCTCGATGCCACCTACCAGATACGGCCAAAGTCTAGCTGTCAAAAGCTGGAAAGATGAGGGTTAAAGAAAGAAGACAATAATTTCACACGTAATATCATGTTCTCATCTATTTTAGATTTATCTTAAGTCTAGAGAAAGGGTAGCTATCCAAAAGTTGATACACGTATTGTATACATTTGTTATGATGATGCTTGCCTTGGAGATTCAAACCCCTTTGTTATTCTGACCAAGTTGATCTCTCTTTTCAGTTTATTGGGCTGGTGGCATATATAAAACGCTTAATCTTGGAGGCTTAAGATGGATGTGCGATCATACAAGTGAATATAAGATTCATTATGATCACATATGCGAACAAGTTGATGTGTGTCTATAGAAAAGAAAACAGAAGAAAATTAAAGAAAAATTGTTTAAGGTGGTTTGGGCATGTTCAAAGAAGTTCATTGAATGTGCCAGTGAGAAGGGTAATTGATCAAGCGATATGGAGTCTTTTAAAGGTCAAAGAATACCAAAGCAAATTAAATACTCAATGAAGTTTAAGAGTTGGATCTTTTGGTCAATAATCTACTAAATATTTGGTTTTTGATAAAGCACAGTATTGTCGTGGGATCTATACAGCCGACTGCCCGACTCCACCTAGCGGGATAATACTTTGTTGTTATTGTTGTTTTTATGGCATTATATTCCCAAATTGCTATATCCCTTTGCTTACAACAATTTCTGTCCTGTGTATTGTGATTGGGTTAGAGAAAAGTCAATTTGATTTACTCCCTTCAGTCCTAAATATAAGACAGAATTTACTTTTTCTTTAAGAGATTAAGTGAGCTAAATAAGTTTCTTAATCACATCATATATTGTGTATTATTAGATTATATATCAATTTATAAGTTAGGCAAAATAATTTGGAGAAAAAACGATAAATATAAATATTTTAAAGTAATTTAATTAACTTTTCTAATATATCCAAAAAAAAAAGTAACTTTGTCTTATATTTAAGGCTAAGGGAGTATTTGCTATGAGTAATTGAAGGTACTCTGGTGTTGCTTGATACTAATCCACATGAGTAATTGAAGGGTTATGATTTTGATGATCAAATTGGTGTGGATGCCTAAACAATTATTATGCATGATTCTTCTATGGATATTTTTACTCTTCCTAATGAGAGTCGAGTGGACTTTGTTGGATGCTCTAAATTTTTGAAAGTGCCTATCTATATCTATTTTAATAATGTGCATGTTGTTCCTTCTTTAAATGCTTTTACTTTAAAATTGTCTATGATTGAGAAAGTATATGTAATTAACATGAATGAGCATCATTTTGGTTTAAAATCCTGTTGCTTGAAAAGAAATGAAGACAAGGTGAATCTGGTGTTTGATACATATGCTTAGATGATTGTGTTGAGAAGTATGGTTGAAGACTTTAAATTTAGCGCTTCTTAGGAGACAACCCAATGATATTGCTTGCATCTTTTATTATTCTTTTTTTTCCCTCACCTTCAACTCTCTTCATCGTCGGTGAAAACTTCCACCTTCAACCGTTGAAGAAGTCAAGACATTGATAGCAGCGAGAGTGGGGAAAATTGTCGGCTGCCATGTACCATCCCATGACATTGATAGTGGCAAGAGAGAAAACCGTCGGAACCCACGAGTGTCACCACCAGAGCAGCACCACCGTTGGAACCCACGATTGTTTCCTCGATCTAAAGCTTTGGATCTAAATCTTTTTATTTTGTGCTATGTTGGGATGTTAGGGAAGAAGAAGGAGGGATTTTTTTTTTTTTTTTTTTTTAAAAAAATTTAAGGGTTATTTTGGACATTTCAAATCTTATATTTTCACTTTTTTTAAATTATCATCATATTTCATCTCCACTTTTTCATGTCTACCAAACAACATTATTTTAAGTTCCTTCCCAATCTTCATTTTCTTTCTATTCATCACTTCCCTATCTTTCCTTTCCCTCTTTAAACTTTCCTTATACTAATACGCCCTAAGGGCCCATTTGGTATGAGGAAGATTTGATTATGGAAAGGAACTTATAGAGAAGGGAAAGGAATGGAAGGGAAGATTTTGAGGGATATGGAAAGATGGCTTGAGGAAAGATGCTTTGTTTAGTAAGAAGAAAATGAAGGGGTGGTAGTTGATAAAGAATAAAAAAAAAAATACTTATTTTACCCTTAAAGTAATTAATTCAAAATGAAAAGGAAAAATAATTTTTTAAAAAATATCCTCTTATCAAGTTTGATTTTGTCTAAAATATTCTTCCGCCAAATTCGAATTTGTCTAAAAAAATTTCCCGCCAAGTTCGAATTTGCCCAAAAAAGTTTTGCCGATTCAAACTTTCCCAATTTGAACTTATCACATAAGTTTGACTTTAATCCTATTTTCTTGCATTACAAAAAAGAAAAAAATTGTGAGGGGTAAATTTATCCAAAAGTGTGATTATTCATGTGGAAACTTAAAATCCCACCAATTTTGGTGGGATCTTATCTTCCCACGTATAAGGGAAGATCGGAGGACCTAGCGTGGGCTTGAGAATTTGGGTTTCCGAAAAGATTTATCTAAAATGCGTACTAAACAAGGGAATTAATTAATTTTCCTTTCTTTTCCCACTAAATCCATATACCAAATAGGCCTAAGGTATAATTGGTTTGAATGAAGGGAATAAGAGGGAAGGGAAAATGAGCTCGTCCCTCATTGGTTTGAAATTTTGGAGGTGAGAGAAGTTAAAATTTTGGCTCTCATTACCTTTCTTTCCCTTATTTTAGTTCCCCTCAAATGGGGGCTTTTGGAGCGGAGCTAAAATTGTTGACTAATTTACACTGATGAACATTTCATATTCCAGTAATACCCATCCTTCCATTTCTGTTGATTGTCGTTCTCGTTGCTCATTCCAATCAAGCTGCGCTTGCTGTCGACCTTCCGTGGTCGCCTATGCATACGTTCTTTATGGCACTATGAATTCCTCCAACGTTTAGCTTTGCTTCCCTCTGGATCTCCATTTTCTTGAATCCCCTGCTTCTTCCGCCTTGTTCTGTCTCAATCTATCATCTTTTTCTTTATAGAATATAGGTTTGTAGACCAATAATCTATTGTCTTCATTGCCTCCATACTGCTTTTCGCATCCGTCTACTTTTCGCATCCTCCAGTTTTTCTTTCGCTGGAACTTTAGTAGAGTTTGATTTGATTGGGACAATGTTAAGATTTTCGCGCTTGGGGGATTTTGATGTTGTTTTCGTGATCAATATAACAAAATTTTTGTATCTAATTACTTTCTCAGTAGGGACGGAGCTTGGGAGAAAATATTTTTTTTGGGGGGGGATATATACTCTCTCGATCCTTATTATGAGACACTAAGTGACAATTCTCACAAACTAATAAAAATAGTTAAAGTGAATAAAATTGTCCTGAATTTAAGTAACTTCTAATATTACCCTACTAATTACATTAAATTCTAATATTATATAATTATTACTCTCACCCATTACACTTATTAATTAGGGCATATCTGGAAACAAATAATTAATGGTAATTGGGAACAAGCAAGTTCCTCATAAAAAGGACCAAATAAAAAACTTGCTAATTGGTGCTTATAATAAAGACCAGAGGGAGTACTCATTAACTAATTAAAAAATTTTATGATTATATAACATTTTTAATGAAGCTAGGGCCTGTATACTCACTAACTAAATAAAATTTTATATTACATTTTAAAAAAAAAAGTCTAAACAAATTTTTTTTTTTTTTTTTTGGGGGGGGGGGGCACAAAGAAGATCCGTCTATGTTTCTCAGGATCAAGGGGATTGTTTGGATCGATGCTTGATGTGCTGTTAGTAATAATTATTGCATATATTAGTGTAGATCTTATCACAGGAGGACATACAAACATTCAGATTCTGACATAAAATCCTCTGCAGACATTCAGCTTCTCTAGACTTTCCAGGGTTAAAAGAAAAAAAATTATTAATTTAGTCTTTTTGAAAACATTTTATTATATTAATTATTATTTATATATACACACACACATAACTTGTTCATTTCATTACATTGCCTAATTACATAGGGACATAAATTTAGATGAAATCATAAGTTGAATGAGCACATGTAAAATTTGGATGAATAGAGTTAAAAAAATCAAAAGTTGAACACTTCTACTTAAAAAGTAATGAATCAATGGGCAACATGAAGAGATGTTTATGAATAAAAGAAAACAATTGTTAATTTGGTATTTTTAAAATATTTATTGTATTAGCTATTGATAAAAATATTATTTTTATACATATATTACAATATTAATGCAATAATTTAATTTAAATCTAAGTGTAGATAATTTAAACAATCTATAATTATAAAGTATAAAGTAACATGCAATGGTAAAATAGCCAATTAATTATTATCATCCTCCATCTTTCCTCTTAGACCAAACAAATGATCTTTTTTCCTTCCTTTTCTTTCCATCCACTCCCTTCAAACTAAACACACGTTAAAGAGACGTCGACCAAAGCTATTGCTTTTCTCAATCACGATTAATGATTAATATTTGAAAAACAATCAAAAAAAATTTCCCACCTCAGTTTGGGAAAAGAGTCAATCTCACCTAATAAGAAAGAGTCCAAGATGGTGGAGGTACTGGAAATATGAAGTATTTCAGTAGAAAAAGAATGAGAGAGGGCGTTGAAGCATAACACCAAGAAAAAAGCGAAAATAGAAAAAAAATAGAAATGTGGCAATATCCTAAATATTAAAAATCTTAACGCTTGAGATTAAGCAGACATGACAATAGTGTTAAAATTAAAATTGATAACAGTAGAGGGTCGGATAAGTATCCTCTGAAGTTATTTATTTTAACAGCATTGTCATGTTGATTTAATCTCAACCCTTGAGATATTTAACGGTCAGTATATTGCCACATGTATATTTTTCTCTTTACCCTCTAAAATGTTTGGTTGGGGGGAGGGGAGGGAAGGGGAGAGAAAATAGAGAGAGTGAAAAGTTATTTATGGTGGGGTCCACAAAAATTTTCTCCCTTTTAATATTTTTCCTCCATTTTCCTCCCCCTCCCCTCCCTCCCCCAACTAAACATACCCTAAAACTTCTGTCTTTTCGAACAACCTAAAAATTGTGCCACATTTTCAATTGAGGTAAGTGGTAAATCTGTTTTATATGCCTAAAGATAATGTTGTCTTAAAAATCTTTTTTAGATTTAATGTCATCTGAAAATTTTAAAACTTAATAATTTTGCCATTTTTTCATTTAAAAGTTAACGGTCAACGCCATTTTTAATGGTATCAATTTTTTTAATGATATTAAATTATAACTAAAACTTTCGAGTCACATTGAACATAAATAAATAAAATTAAAAAAAAAAAATTCTAAAAAAAATTGCTCGTTTCCTAGTTAACTTTTTTTTTTTTTTTTTTCACGTAGCTACTCTAGTCAGCGACTCCATAACCGCTCTGAAAGCGCAATTCTTACATAGTCACTGAGCAACTGCACTCCTCCACGGCCGCGGCTGCCCAATCTCCATGATTCTGAGTGTAGTAGCTTTGGTGACGAATCATAATGGTCCAATATAGCTTGCAGCAAGGTCAGACCCACTTCAATTCCAGTCTGGTCGAGTTCAATCTCAAGGACTAGACCAGGAGAGATGGAAGGATTGGCGGCAATGGTGGAGAAATCATCACCTGAGAATTTGGAGTCTGCATCTTGCCAGGAACTGGATTTCAGGTCCTAAATCGGGTTGAGGTCCGATCCATGTTCCAGAAGGGTGAGTGACAATCAATTAGAGGATTACCCCGCCGCACTGAACACCATGATTCTTTAGAGGAGAAGAAACGCGGCGTTGGAACTCTAAAGCAAGGAAGGCTCTGGCCTGGATGGCAGAAAATGAACTAAAAAGATCATGAACCGAGGCTTAGGGAGAGAAGAAGACAAAGAGATAACGGCGAATTAGAAGTAGCAGCAAATGCCGAAGGTAATGCTAGAGTTTTGTGTTCGTCCTGACAATGTACTTTCTGGGCATTTGTGTTTGTCCTGTTTTCTCCAATTTTTTCATGTTTTGGAAAATTTGTACAATGTATAAGAAACATATATAGCAGGATATGTTTTGTATTTCATCAATTGAATTTATGAAGCTGTTGTACCAGAATCTTATTTCCTCGAATTCCTGAAGCTGTTGGTCAATTGTTTGTTTGTATTTGTATCTTAATTCTTTGTAATTATTCAGCAATATTTTGGGAACTAAATGTGAAAACACCTATTACTCTATTCAGAAAACTATGCTCTCCTTCAGTGTATATGTCAATTACTCAACTTATCCAGAGACTAGAAGATGATGTCCAGCAAATATGGAGTATTTTAGCAAAAAAGAAATTAGATTAACTTGCAGGATAAGTCTAAAGAGAACATACTTCAAGAAGGTCCTGACAAGGTCTTCTTTGAGGTGGAGCATAACAACCTAAGTCCTAAGCAAGGGACTATTGTAGCTGAGATAGATGATCACGGGTTTGATGATCAAGATCCTGAGTATAATGATGATGTCTCTGAATCTGAGCAACCTGAGGTTAACTCTAACCCTTCATCTGATTATACCCTAGCAAGGGATCGTGTAAGGAGAATAATGTGAAAACCAGCAAGGTTCCTGAACCTTACTGAGAATCCTAGGGATTGTTTTAATTCTCGTATGATTGCTTATGCTGTATCTGTTGATGATAATAAATCTGTTGGTGAGTATCAAACTTGTATGGAAAGTCTTATGCATTATATGAATGTACCAGACTTGATTTAGCCTATGCAGTAGGACTTGTGTATAGGTTTTTGAGTAATCCTGATAGTTCTCATTGGGATGCTGTTAATTGGATTTTGAGATACTTGAGAAATTCTGTTGATATTGGTTTGGTATATTGTAAAAATCATGAAACTAACATACAAGTTGAGGGTTATTGTGACTTTGATTTTGCAGCAGATTTAGATAAGAGAATATCGATAACAAGTTATGTTTTTACTGTGGGAGGCAACTTGGTAAGTTGGAAATCCTCCTTGGAAAGCAGCATGTGGTAGCATTGTCAACTACAGAATCTGAGTACTTAGCACTAACTGAAGCAATTAAGGAGGCGTTGTGGCTTAGAGGCTTGTTGACAGAGCTTGGTTTCAAGCAGACACATGTTCATAATGACTCCCAACGTGCAATATTCTATCCAAGAACATGATGTTTCACGAGAGGACAAAGCACATAGATGTGAAGTTTCACTTTATAAGGGTCAAGTGTCCATAGAAAAGATCAACACCCAAAGGAATCCAGCAGACCTTCTGACTAAGGTCGTACCTGTAAGTACGTTCAATATTGCATTGGATTTTCTTAAGGTGTCCAGAGTCTGGGATTTAAATAGTCGCCAAGTGCTTGAGATATTTTTGCTGTCAAAATAGAGTCAAGGTGGAGATATGTTGGCATATTTGTAATTTCAGTATGGCCTAGGGGTATTTTAGTCATTCCATATTAAAGTGACTAGTATAAAAGGTTATTACTAACTTCTGAGTCTTTTTACCATATTCTATTTTTGAAATCATTCTCGTTGCTGGGTTTTGTGTTGAATCTCTTCTATGATTGTTAGAGATTGTTCCAATAGTTTAGATCAAGGTTTTTGATCATGCAATGGTCTGTGAGTGTGTGATTGTTCTTGAGGGTTGTAATCAATTTTTTCAGATAGTGGGAAGTCTTGAGCTCTGGCTCAGCCTGGGATGTAGTATCACATTGGATCTGAACCAAGTAAATTTATGTGAGGATCACATTGGATCTAAACCAAGTAAATTTATGTGTTCTTTCTTGTAGAAATTGCTATCTTTCTCAACAATTAGTAATGGACATTTTGTGATGAGTTGCCATTAAACTTGGTAGATTTGTGTTAAAAACCTTGGAGCTTTTGTTAAAAGTCAGTGAAGATTTTGTAAGATAGATTTAAACGATTATTACTTTTTTAAAAATTTTCTTGGTTATCTTGACTTCATTTATTTATTTTGTGTTTTTCTATGTATTTTGCAGGACAATGGTTATGCAATGGCAGGGTTATTAGATAAACTGAGACGGAGGTTGTGGCATATTGACAAAATAGTGCAACATATTTCTTTTGTTCTTTTTTCTGTTCAGGGGTGGAGCTTGGAGCAAAAATTTGGGCGGGGCCAAACAGTGGTGGGGGGATTTGGGGGCGCGCCCCGAAATTTTTTTTAAAAGAAAGTTTTAAATATAGAAAAAAATTTCATGTAATTAGAATGAAATATAGAAAAAATGACAAGATTAACATAAATCATACAAGACCTACATGGAACAAAGATTGAATTATAAGTCCCAAAGATATAAAAAGAGGGGAAAATGTTTAAAAAAAAGAAGTTGGGCGGGCCAAAATTTAATTTTACATTATATCAAAAGAAATTAAAAAAATTCTAAACAATTTTTTTTTTTTTTTTTTTTTTTTTTTTTGGGGGGCCATGGCCCCACTAGTCCCATAGAAGCTCCGTCCTTGTTTCTGTTTCTCTTAGCATTTTTTTTAGTATTACAAACTTTAAATTGTGAAATATGTATTATATATTTTCTACTAAGTTGTTGGAATACATTTAATATTAAGATTGAGAATCTTAGATGTTTAAAATTTTTATTATTTTTCTTAAAAAATTGTAAGAAATTTGTATTTTACAAATCAAGTTGTAGCTATTATAAATTATAGTATTAATTAATAGATTTATTTATATATATTGCTGAATATTGACAAATGTTGTTGTTGATGTTGTTGAAAGCATAGTGTGTAATGATAAAAGTCGTTGCCAAATATTTTTTTATCATAACTAGTTATGTTGTTGAATATTGAAATTTTGCAACGATATGTTCTTGTTGTTAAAAGTCATATTTTTTATGTAATTAAAGATCTTTTTTGTTGTTGAATGTTCAAAATTTTTTTTTTTTTTTGTTTTGTTTTTAACGACAAGTCTCTTGCAAAACTTCTATGATTTATAGCAACGAGTTATGTTGTAGTTAAATGTTGAGATTTTACAATGATATGTTTTTGTGGTTAGAAATTATATTTTTAGGTTACGGTGTTTTTTATTGTTGAATGTTCACTTTTTTGATATATCAGGTTAATAAATAAGAGAGCAGCTTTTATATTTTAGGTAAGAGTTGTCAAAATTAATGAAATTATGATTTTTTATTTATTTATAAATCTAACCATTAAATTGGATATCCTATATATATACAGAGAGGAGAGTTTATGGAATATAATGTATGAAGGAATAAGTAGACGCCCAACCTAGGCCAATGATATAGGTTAATTTGTGGGCTAAGATGACTAAGCTTGATAATTGATTTTGTTTATGCAATTAATTACTCATGGATTCTTCCTAAAAAAAAAAAAAAAATAATAATTACTCATGGATTTTATTAAGTGCCTAGGTGAGTTGGCCTGACATTAACCCTAAAACAAGCAAAAGAAATCAAAGGAACCCACTTTCACATAAAAAATCGCCAACATTGAACCAAATAATTCAAACGGGGAACAAATTACCCATGACTTCATGAATCACCAAAAAGGCAACTAGAATCTCGATCAACATGTCAAAATGGACTCCAACATAATGCGCCTATGTAGGTAGTGACATAGTAGAACCAGAATATAAAGTTCCCAAGTAAAGAGTAAGGGCACTATAATACATATTATTGTACTAAATTACAAACAAAAATAAAAATGCCACTTTCGAAGGGAACACGATTGCATTTAGCACATGCAACAAGCCTTTTAAACCCCTAGGCAGCCCAAGTGGACGAGTGGAGTCTCGTGAGGGTTTCTGGAGGTGGTACCCACAAACATCCGTGCCATTTTAATTACATCATAATTTTTTGTGTTTGATCTCATACCTAAAGTTGAAACAATTAATGCCACTATAAATGCCGTCAACCATGTTATAGGTAACTTCTTTCCTATTAGTAAGAGTATCACGCTGAGTGTATGAAAAGGGAACGTCACATCTACCCTGTGTTGCTAGTAGTCTCACTGTCACCGTCGTCATTGGTGGCACAATAACTTCATACTCATTCTCTACTTCAGGTTGTGATATCCTAGGTTCTCCCCACTGTTTTACTTCACTAAGCTCACCCGAAATTTCAATTCGTCCTTCGTCGTTGATGAATGGAAGGCCGGGTTTGAAGTCAGTTTTTTTGACACCCAGCTTTGATGAAACACTGGTATTCCAACTACTGCTCTTAGTCTCTGTATAAGAGAGCTTCAGTTTTTCATTATTGGGTTTTTTGTTCTTGTTAGTGGCATCTTTGGTGGCCATTGTAAGGACTTTCCTGTTGTAAATCCTGGCATCCGAGGGATGAAAAATGACATTATAGATATGCCTTGAAGTAACAAGCTCTTCCACCTTTATTTGGGCCTCTTTAAAAGTGGTGACAACTCCAGCACTAAGACAACTTCTCTTATCCTTGAAGGTGAGTCCCTTGCAGAAATTTTTGTTGCCCAAGTTACGAAGAGCAACAAGATTGTTGTCACATTTGATTGGCCAAAACAAGGTGTCGTGGTCGTTATTGGTGGTGTCACCTGAGTCAGCCCATATCCAATTGGTGCTATTCGAGCGCCTCCAGAATTTACCTTCGTGATTGGACTTAACACGGATCCTTCCGTCATGAGTGGTGAAGATCTCGTTCCCAACTGTTGGATCACCAACATCATCCGATGCAAACTGCAGATATTGGTGCTTCTCGATGCAACAAACACTGAAATATTTGTCATTGTCGCCCTTGAATGCAAGATATTTAGGCATTATCAATAGTGATTCCCAATCGATGAATTTGTAGACATCGCCACGTGTCGGAATACCATCATAATTCTTTGATACTGCAAATAAATAGGCATCATGGGGTGCAGTAGCAATCCTCACTTTTGCATTGCATCCAAGATGGACGTGCAAAATTTGGACTGTTTTAGCAGCATTATCTACATGGATTGGCTTGAACAATGTACATGACTTTTTGGATTGGTCTTCCTCAGGTTCATTAGCTGTCGCAACAATCCAATCATATTCCGATGTCCCACTGTGCATCCAATATTTGTTATTGTAACAACATCTTATGTGCACTAGTCCATTCCCACTCTTTGCCTTCTCCACTTCAAACTTTACATATGGGCTCACAAACTCCTCTCTGGAAAATTCGAGATGCCCATTCGTCTGACCGTGTATATAACGCAAGTATTTGTTGTTGTGGTCTGATTTGAACACCACAAACTATGACAATGACATTTGAATTCTTCTCTCTAATCCCTTCTACTCCTTAACGAACCTCAATCTTGTGCTTTGCTTCACTCCAACCTGTTATTGCTATTTATATATAGCAATAACAATGTTATTGCTATTTATTATTACACAGGATGAAAAAGATGTGATGTGGTCCCTCTGACATACTCTTGCAAAATTCACATTGTACAGGTTCGTTTTGTGGATAGCTACCCTCCCTTCCTAAATTCTAAATGAGCTTTATCGGTAAACTCTGTATCATTATTTTATTGTCATAGGAGGCTTAGTGCCTCACCAAAAAAAAAAAAGACAAAATCATGGCCCTTGTTTCTTAACGACTAGAAAACCATAATCCTTGTGCTTGAATGCTATTGGTTCTCATGGAAATGGGACGAAAGAGGCGCTGAGTTGTCGCCACTACATCATTGAAGAAGAGAAGCATCGAGGAGGTTATGAGAAGAAAAAGTGATGGGACCGGTCAACTCAGTCTGCGTTGTGAAATGAGAAAAGGTGGAAACATTTCAAGTGTGAAATGAGAGAAGAAATGAAAATGTTCCGCCTGCGTCGGGTCTGGTTTAAATTGTGAAGTGATGGGACGAATCAGTAGGGTCACGTGCTATAGAATGTCGGGGATTAAAAAAAAATAAAAATTGACTTGACTTGCTTTGGGATGTTTCACCAATTTTAAATTCCCTCATGTGTACGCGTGTTGTCCTCTGGTTTATATATAAAAATCCTTTATAAGTAATTAAAACTAAATAATTTACTCACATTTTGTAAAAAAATCCTTAATTAAATGCAATAAACGCTAGCACAATTCTTGTGATATCTCTTAATCCATTTGTCCATCGTGCTTTTTTGACAGCATTCCACTTCAATTCTTTTTATAAAAGTTTAAAATTTAAATTGTCTTAATTCTTTTTATATCAATCCGATATAAACTGTTTGAAGATTTAATGAATTTTTTTATTGTTATCCTTCATTAATTATATATGTTGCATTAATTAAGAGGTTGAAAATACTTTATGATTCGATTATTAAACTCTGATAAATAATACATGTTGCCTAGCAATAAACTATTCGCAGATGGCACAGACTCTTTCTACACGGAAAGAGAGAAATGATAGAGGAGACAATAAGGAAGGTGCGTGCTTTTAATTTTCTTATGAATCCACTTGGTCAAAAAGAGCCATCGGACCTTGACTTAATTGCACATGCATGTTTTGATAAATGGCAGCACATGGGGGAGCGGAAACAAATAGGTCAATAATGGTACATGCAAAAGCAAAGGACACTTGAAGCAGATCAACTTCTAAATTCCCAATGAGTTTTATCGATAAACTCTGTTTTATTGTCATAGGAGGCTTAGTGCCTTACCAAAAGATAATTAACTCTAAAATATTGGATCGCCAAAACGTTACGAACGAAATTCAATATTTAATGAGTATTTATGCAGTTACCATGTGTACTATATTAATTCTCTTACCATTTTAAAATAGGATCATGATATCACTTATTATCTTTCATGCACTCTATTTATAAACAAGGATATAAATGGAAATAAAGATCTATATCTTACACATTTATCATTATAAATTAACATTCTAAACATAGAATTTAGTAGTTATTTCATATAAAGCCTTGTTTGTTACAAGGAAGATTTGAGGAAGGAAAGAAAGATTATTAGGGAATTTAAAAATGTGAGCTGTTTGATATGCTAGAGGATGGAACTTAAGTTGAAAGAAAATAAAATATTTGGTATGAAAAATTGGGTGTTGGTTAAGTGGGAAGGTTAGGTGAAATTCCTACAATGCCCCTTGAATAAAAAAAAGGAAAAAAAAAATGATCAGTGCTTTATTTTGTTAGAACAGCCCGACATTAACGAACCCTGAACGAAATCGCGTGATGGTTGAGATGCATAATGACTGGTAAACATCTGAAATGTGTGAAGTGGATGAATTAAAAGGAGTTTGTTGCTAAGGCAAAATAGAGTTGAGTATTCGAAATGAGGAAAGTAAGTAATGGCTTGATGTAATAAATAAATTTGAACAATAAAGCCACCACATTAGAATAAAGAAAGTGAACTCAGTTAAAATGGTTACAGTTAAAAGTCTGCAGTTGAGAGGATGAAGAAGAACATATTTTACAATATGCATATCAGCATTGTTTCGCAAAAGACATCTGAGAACGACATGCATTCGAACATAAGGACCTAAACGTCTTACGTGTTCGATCAAAACTACTGCATCAGTTCATATCAGCAAATTCCAACAAAATTTGATAGTAACTAAAATTGCTGCATTAGTTCATATCAGCAAATTCCAACAAAGTTTGACAATAACTAAAACAACACAGAACAATGTACAAGAAATCACCTATTCCACCTAACTCTACCACTACATCTCCAAACTCACCAAAAATGAACCCACAAAAATACCCATCCAGACAGACCCTTTCAAAATTGTCTCCCCTGTTGCTTCCAATGCAATTTCTGTCCATTTTAACCCAACTGGAAGCAACAGGGCATCAACAAGTTTTAGCCAGAAAATGCTTAAATCAGACATCAATGACTACCCATTGCCACTTACCTCGAGTTCAGCTTCAGTTTCGCCTGGGATCAACTTCTTGTTCGACTCGATAGCTCGTCGTTCTTCTTTGGTCTTCAACGCGTCCTTCGTCAAGCTCCTCGGTAACTTGGGCTTTAACCAGATGTGTAATATCCTGAATTTCAGGATTAGAGACTTGAAGAATAAGCCTCAAGTAGGTAGACGACTAAGCCCGGTTTGGGTAGAGTCCTAAGAATTATGAAAGGTAGGAAGCCTCACAGGGGCTAAATGACTCGATTATACAGGTCAGTGGACCTAATATGTATAAATCGTGAAATTAAAAGTGCCAATGAAAAGGGGGCACAGAGGGCCTATACAATGTGAACCAGTTGGTAAAAAAATGTTATTTAGTTATGCCCTAAGGTATGGGATGATTAACTAAGCAAAAATGTGTTAAAATAAATGCGCACATGACATTTCCTGGTTAGGTAAGGATTTTCTGCGTTTTTTTAAAGAGATAAAAATGAAAAGTCAGCTATAATAATTACTTGAGGATATGTGTTACTACAGGATTAAAAATCAAAAAGTAAGTAATGATTACAGGGGCAAAATAGTCAAATTCTTACCCCTTAAGCATTCAATTTCGTCCACCCAGGAGAGAGAAGGAAAGATAAGATGATTTTATCTGTACTCAGGCCCAAACACAAAGTACGAGTCCCACAGGATGCTAATCTGTAGAAAAGGGACCGATAAGGACCAGTTAGGGGCATCTTTTGGATGAATAAGACAAATGTGGAGCCATATTGGAAAGTGAAATGGCGCCACATATGTATGTCCAATCAGGAAAAAATATCTAAAAAGTTGAATAAAAGTGCAAAAGGAAGCACCATTTAAACCAACGGGACCCAACAAGGACTAGTGGATAAAAGGATAAATCAAATAATTGGGAAAATTAAAAAAATTCAAAGGAAGCAGATTTGTGGGCCCAAGATGGCGTCACCTAGCCCCTTGGAATTATCTAGAGTGCTTGGAGAAAAAGAAAGAGAAAATAAAGAAGTTTCGGGCAAAACAAGTAAATTTCACAAAATGAAAAGTAAAAATCTGCCATATATGGAGGAGGTTGTGCCACTTGTCCATTCTCTGGAATCCTCTGGAAATTTTTGGGAAATAAGTCATAAAACCATATCCAACTGGATAGGAATTAATTTCCACCAGTTATTTCGGACTACTTAGATTCTTTTAATCATTTTAAAAGGACATAAGCTCTCTCTCTCTTAACCATAAGGCACGAAATTTTTAGAGAGGAGAGAAGGATCAGCTGAGCTTCTATAGCCAAAAGCAAGAGTTCAACCGCTCAAAACACCAAGCCAAACTCCGATTTCAGGTAAACACCGAAAACCCAAACCTTTGAACCTTAAACTTAAGGTTTTTGTTCAAGTGGTTAGGGCTTGGTGTTATGATCTAATTTTGGTGTTTTTTATGGTCTCAAAGTGTTCAAAACATGATTTTGTATGAGATTATATCATGGTTTAAGTTTCCAAACTCAAAAACACTGAAAACACTCAAGATGAAGCTTGCTGCCAGTTCTGGAAATTCTGGGCAGTGAAGCTTCAACTCAGTTTTAAAAATAGTAAATAAACTCGGTTTTGGCTGAAATTTTACAGACATAAATTAAACTTCCTGAGCTTCACCTTGATATATAATTTTATGTCTTTTGGATTTTCCTGCTAGGAGAAATAAATTGTTAAAAGTTAGCTCTAGAAGCAACAGGGTGAATCTGATCAGAGCGTAGAAAATAAGCTACATGCCAAAATATGAGTATTTCTGGGTTCTGGAAATATTTTTCTTGAAAAATAGACATTTCAATGGTTCATATGGCATTGGTTTTGTACAAGTATGATTTGTTTGGAATTTATTAAAAATCTTTGAATTTGGGCAAAATTCATTGGATTTTCTGGAAATCTGTACAAGGCTCGGATTTTATTAAAAATGTAAGGTATGTTTTTGGAAATACTAAAAATAAGGTATTTTGGTGTTATTTAGATCAAGGACATACTTGGAAAAGTGATTAGGCACAATAAAATATTAAGACAATACATACCTCATCAGGTAGTAACCGTTTTACTCAAGTACCTTTATGTGTTTGATGTATGTTTGTCTTGCCATGTGTATTTGTTTGTATGTATCGTTGCCAAATATGCATACAAAGCATGTTGGGGTTCGAGTTCCTAACGATATGGTTCCTAGCGCTGAGGACGATCAGTCCAAGGCCAACCTTAATTGGCGACTGTACGGGTTGATAGGGGCTGTCCTGGTGCAGGCGGCTCTACGGGTCGTGACTCTGGTAAGTCCGTGGCTTGCCTTGGTAAGGTAGCCTGACAGCATGTGGTAGTCGGTGATGTATATGTTTATGTTTGCTTATGTGGTATATTTGGCATATTACTGAGATTTTTATATTTGACATGGTTTCATGCATACACTTTACACATTTAGTATTTGAGTATTGACAGTTACTCTGGGGGGCCATTATCGGACTCCAGACGTTTCTGTAGCTGCAGGGGAGCGTGCCTGATAGAGAAGACCTTTTTGGAGAGGTAAGGCTCGGTAGTGCAGTGAAGAACATGGAATACCCTATCATATTTTGTACTATTCTTTTGGATGACTGTATTTATTATTTTAGTATTTATCTTGGATAACTGTACTCTTAACCCTTTGGGGACTTGTATTTTCTGTTGTTTTTACTTTTACCAGTACAATAGATAGTCCAAACCAGTCCTATGCTCTATTGCACTCACTCTGATATATGCTAAAAGGACTTAATAATGATGGAAAGATAATTAATTAAACGAATCCCTCTAACGTCAGTGGAGGTGTAACAAGATGTGATTTTTTATAAGGGCATTTTTGTCCCAATATTTCACTCTCCCAAGAAGATTTAAGCTCTCCCGCCACTTTCGGATGGAATGCAAGTTACCTCGTTTAGGGGAACATTGGAGAGGGCGGGAACATTGGAGATTTCAAGTTCCAGGAAGATAGACGCGCCAAACGTGTTTTATTTGAGGGAAGTGTCTCAAGTTCCCTTTCCGTGGCCAAGATTCCGTGTAACAAACGAGGCCTAAAAAGGAGCTAAGGTAGTGTACATCGTAAAGCCAAAAGCTATATTGAAAAAGTAAGTTGAGGAGGAGATGCATTATTTTTCCTATTTATGCCCTTATTTATTAAGATGATTAGTAAGGGAGAGAATGAGTGAAAAAGAGATGGGAGAGAGGTAGTGGGAAACAAATATGATAGACATGTAATTAATTAGAGATAAAAATCAAACAAATACATCAAATCTTTAGACAAACACATTGTTTCTTATTCCTAGAATCAGCCCTTCAACTCTGGTCTCATTATAAGTCAATTTTAACTAATTATCACAAACTATGGAATGTTAGTTAAATAATAAAATACATCACTTAAATTTTATATAATAATACTTAACGGTTTTTCACTTAGAATCATTATCTTTTCTTTAAAAATACTTAACGGTTAAAAATGATAATCTTCATATGTAAAAAAAAAAAGGGCAAATGACTACAAGGTCCTGATAAAGGGATTTAATTACCCAAAAGTCCTATAACAACTGAGGAGCATGTAAAGTTCAAATGTAATAAAGGACAACAAAGTCAGTAAAGATAATGTAGGATAGATTTAAACGATTATCATTTTTTTAATTTTCTTGGTTGTCTTGACATTATTATTGTTATTATTTTGTATGTATTTTTAGGACAAGGGTTATGCAATGGTAGAGTTATTAGATAAACTCAGATGGAGATCAATATTATCGAAATCGAGTTTCTATATAGACATAAAAGAGAGTGGTAGAAACGTAAATCGTAGAAACAACACAACAAGTAAAGTTTCTACTTTCTACTATTTAAAGTCAAAGCTCAAAATTATATATATATATATATATATATATATGCATAGAAAAAAAATTATATCTGACGCATTTGGCTTCTTGTTTTCTTCTAAATTTTTTCTTCTTCTCTTTTTTGCTTCCGCCTTTGTTTGACGCATCTCTGCTTGTTCACGTGACTCTCTGATGAGCCACCCTAGGATGCAGCGGACGAGTTCGTGGAGACTTAGTCCTACAAAGAGCTTTCCTCTCTAGATAAATAACATCACACTGTTCATCATCGTTCTAATTTTAGATCAGATCAAGTTTTTTTTTTTTTTTTTTTTTTTTTTTTAAAAAAACCATTGAATCAGTTATGGGTTTTGTTCTCTGTTTTTCTGGAATAGACAGGAAGAGGGTTTATAAGGGTTGAGAGTGTGGAAGGTGATGGTCTTAATTTTCAAAACTCCCAGATTATTAATGGCGGTGGAACGAAGATTCCAGAAAATAAAAGTAACCCGGCCACAAACGAAGATTCCTCTAATCAATGGTGAAGCTTTAAAATAAAAAACTTTGTATCACATATTTGTGTTTCGAATATTGGGGAAGAAGAAACAGAATAAAGACTTTGTTCTTATCCATTGTTGGATGATTGATTATTATTAGTAGGGGTGTTCATCATGCCCAACGCCATGTCCGCCCGCCCACGCCCACTGAAAAATCGCCTTGCCCAGCCCAAGGAAAAGCAGCCCAGACTGGGCAGGGCATAAATGGGCAAGGCATTTTTGCGGGCAAGGCGGGCATCGGGCATGGTATGCCACCCTGCCCATTTGGCCCTGCCCAGTAGTTATAATATTTTTTTTCCATTACCGGCTTCTTCTTCTTTCTCATTCGTCTCACTTCCTTCTCTTCTTCTTCTTCACAACATCACAGATGAGAACGGACCGGATCCTTCTTCTTCTTCAGCGACAGCCAAACATAGGTGGAGCTCTAGTGAAACTCGATCTGCTCCGGTGGGGCGTCGATCTGCTCCAGTGAAGGCTCGACTGCTCCGGTGAAGCTTGAACTCGAGACAGTTGAACCACTATAAAAAAATTGTGTATTTTCGTTAATGCTATCTGTAACAAAGTCATTGAAATTGAAAAGTTGGATAAATTGGAAAATGAGGGTTATATTATTTTGTCCCAACTAGAGATGCATTTTCCTCCTACATTTTTTGATATAATGGTGCATCGATAGTGCACTTGGTAAGGGAGGTAAGACTCTGCAGTCCGTTTACCTAATGTGGATGTACCCTTTCGAGCGATACATGAAGATCTTAAAAGGGTATTCTAAAAATTCTTATCGACCGGAAGCCTCAATTGTTGAAAGATATGTAGTTGAAGAGGCTATGGACTTTTGCAAAGATTATCTATCAGGGAGCACGATACAATCTCAGCATGACGAGGGGATAATTGAGGGAACTCGAGGAATCAAACTGAAGAATAAGCCTCGTGAAGAGGTGTTGCAAGCACACCTATACATCTTGAATAATATGGAAGAAGTTCAACCATACATTGATGAACACAGAAAGATGTTGAAGAATATGAATCCAAGGAAGAATGACATGCAAATAGCTAATGAGTAAAAGAAGACGTTCATAAAGTGGTTCTAGGAGAAGGTATTGCACAAGACCTAGTGTCGGATCCAATCGAGTAGTTAGCTTGGGGGCCTTCTTTTCGGGTCATCACTTAGAGCGGTTATGATATAAACAGGTATACTTTCTACACAAAAAACCAAGATGACAGAACTTCTATGCAAAATAGTGGGGTGATGGTTGAAGCTAAATCCATGCACTTTTCGAGTATGAAAGACAAAAACCTGGTATTAGCATCAATGGCCTATTATGGAGTTATTGAAGAAATATGTGAGATGAGCTACAACAAGTTCAAAGTTGCTTTATTGAAATGTAAGTGGGTCAGCAATAATGCTATTGTAATAGATCCACAATTTAGAGTTGTCTCAAACTTGATCTTCAAAGAGTTGGTCATAGAGATGAGCCATTCATTATAGCAATCCAAGCAAAACAAGTGTTTTATATTACAGATCCTGCAAATAAAAAAATGTCCATTGTACTTCAAAGTAAAAAATAGAAGTATGGTGAAGAATCCTTCGACCTTGACAATACACCCCTTTCACAACAAGTCCCCTACAACACGTGAAGTGGAATTGGTAGATGATAAAGAAGATGCTTTGCAGAAAAGATCATTGTGAAGGAATATGGGAAACCATATAAAGTAAGATCTTAAGTTATGAAATAGTAATAAGTTATTTTTTTGGTGGTTTAACGTTTTAGTTCATTTTATTAATCTGTTTACTATTTAATAACCTATCTAACATTGATTTGTCCTTGATGAACAAGAACATGTCTAGCTCGATGAGTCGGGAGGTGAGAGAGTTGACGAGCCCGTTGTGAGAAGGGGTAGAGGTGCCACATAGATGAATGCATTAGTGGCCCGTCGTGACAATCAAAACAAGAGGCTACATGTGGACTTTGATGACAATATGAATCCAATTGGTGCGAGGAAGACAATTTCATTAGCTATTTAGGCTACCCGGCTCGAAGCAAAGTTCGAATTGTTTACTCGCTTGGAAGTTTGTTCCTGAGAAAACGAAGCAATTGATTCGGGCACATATTTTGGTTCGTCACTTTCGATATATCTGCATTTGTATCATTTGTCTTATTACTTGAAATTTAATTATCTTTCCTTTTACCTTGTAGCAAACATACGACATCCCTAACAATACGACAAGTGTACAAGCATTGGATGGGGGAAGCCCATCTACGGCGGAAAGACTTTAAGAACAAGCTGAGTAAAAAGTTTATTTGAGGGGAAAGGAGGAACGAGGATCCATGTCTGAAATATTCTTATATTTCTCCTTAGGACTGGAGGGAGTTTAGCGTCACGGCAAAATCCAGAATTTCTTGTAAAATTTCTTTCATATCATATCTTTTATTTGAATCTACTTGACAACTTAGGCTCAGTTTCATTTGTTTTCGTGTCACAGGAAATAAGTCAAGCCAATAAAGAGAGGCAAGTGGGAAATAAGTATCCGCATTGCATGTCTCGTGGTGGGTATAGAAAGCTTAAACGAGAAATGATGGAAGAGCAATTAGAGAGAATGAAGGAAGCTGCCCAATCCGATCCTTCCACCGTTGTCCAGCCCCTTGAATGTCCTCCTCGTCACAAAAATGGAAAGCTACGAGGATGAAGGGCGACAAATACATAAATGCGATGTTGCCGAGGTTGCCTCAAAGATTGTAAGTAGTTAAATTAGACGTTTTAAATAGCCTCAGTTGTTTCATATTATAGGGTTTAGTTGTTATTTATGAAACATCTTATGATACAGGATGCACTTGAGGAGCAGAGTTCCCAAGGTTCATTTACGCCGAGTTTACGAATGGACATTTTGTTAATGGCCATTGGGAACCCAGATTACCTTGATTGCATTCGAGGGGAGACTAGGGGAGTTACTGCCGCAAAATATTTTGGACGGTGTTCACGAGTCTATGACGATAACAACCCTAGTCCTCAGCTTGTACCCAAAATTCGGGCGGGACTATTTGACGAAATCATGCAGCAAGTACGATCTGAAGTGAAAACTATGATAGATTCGAGGGACAATACGGAACAAACAACCCGTGAATCCCCGGCCTTCCCCAGCAGTAAAGAGAGTTTTAACCCTCCGGATGTTGATCTCGGTGAACCTTCTCACACTCCACAGGCAGGACAACCTTGCACTCTCTATTTGGATGTCCCACACCGGCATATTGTTGCTGATGCTCTTATTTACACAGATTACACCACCCACCATAATATTGAAATTCCAGAAGACCTACGTAGGGTGACTGTGAAATGTTTTCGAGAGGGGGAAGAAAAAACAGACATCCCGATTGATGATGATGAGGTTCCTGATTTAGGCCGGGCCATAGGATCATTCATCCTTTGGCCGAATCATCTTATTTAGATGGCAGTGGCGACACCTCTAATGGTAGGAAATACATTACTAGAACTTGCTTTTCATTGGTAACCCACTCATAATATGTTTGTTTATGTTTTCATTGAATGAACAAGTTGTGGGGAAATTTTCATACTTAGCACAATTGCGAGACATGTACAAGGACATCGCTATCTCTCCTTCAAGATGCATGGGCATTGTTGGCGGAGAAAAGACATATGAGTTTACAATTGACAAAAAAGATCTGGAACAATTTATTCATATGGAGGATTTAGATTTAGTCGTTCTTAAAGTTGGGATAATGTAAGTTTTTTTCCCTTTAATTATTTCATTGATCTTTTTTGTTTTTTATACTCAATAACGCTTATCATTTTATTTTGATCATAGTATCTCAAAAGGACGCTTTATGTTGGTACTACAGTTCTTGAGGAAGATTTTCATTGTTATCTAGCCCCAATACTTGAAGGGTACGTATTTTAGTTTTGTCTATTTAAGATTTTTAAGAATAAATTCCTTTCTTATCTTAATTAATAATTAAATGTATATGTTGTAGTGGTCATTGAACCCTGTGTGTTGTTTGTCCCTCCAAGAATGTATGTTATTGGTTGGATCACTTAGGTGGCAGGCCAAACGGTGAAATCAAATCCATGTTTGCGAAGTAAGTAAATTTTCGTCTAAATCATTGATTCTTCATTTATATGATTTGTTTTCATGTCTCGTTAATTTCCATTTTAATGATAGTGCATTCAAGGCGGCTAGATCGATTTACGAGCACAAGAGCAGGTGGACCGAAGTGATCGTATCGAAAGTAAGTAGTTTCAATTCAAGTTATTTCATTGGCACAGTAGCTTTCGATATGCCTTTATTCGTTTTAACAATTTGCTTTTTGATTTATAGTGCCCTCGACAACCAGGGAACTCTGAGTGCGGATACTACGTTATGTATTATATGCATACCATCGTTGAGAGCGGACGTACTGCAGGTTTTCAAAACATACGTAATCGCTCTATGATTCTCAAATGATAATATTTTTTTTGTACTTGAGTTAATTATTTCATTCACTTCATTGGTTTAACTTATACCTTGTTTTCAAATTTATAGCTTTTTGATAGTCTGGATCTGTGCTCGGAGGAAGACATCAATACAGTTTGAAACGCTTTGGCTGCAAATTTTCTTCAACATATATAGATATGTACATCATGTGTTGCCTTGTCTGCCTTTATGCCTCCATTTAATTGACGATATGTGTCGTAGCAATGTAACATGTTTTACACTTCTAGCATGGTAGATAAATTGTTGAAGTTGCTTGGAATTTAATTGCAATGTAACATGCTAGGAATTTAATGGTAGATAATTGAAGGAGTTGCTTGATGCTGGGCATATACGGCCTTCCAAAGCACCTTATGGGGCACCTGTCTTATTCCAACACAAGCACGATGGATCATTACGACTTTGCATCGACTATCGGGCCCTCAATAAGGTAACTATTAAGAATAAGTATCATATTCCTTTAATAGAAGATTCATTTGACAGGCTTAGCAAAGCAAAGTACTTCTCCAAGTTAGACTTGAGGTCGGGGTACCATCAAATTCGCATTGCCGAAGGAGATGAACCCAAGACCGCTTGTGACACAAGGTACGGGTCCTTTGAGTGGTTGGTGATGCCTTTTGGACTAACCAATGCACCAGCAACATTTTACACATTAATGAATGAGATCTTTCATCCTTTTCTCGACCAGTTCGTGGTAGTATACTTGGACGATATAGTCATTTACAGTGATACATTGGAAGCCAATGTAGAACACCTACGGGCCGTGTTCCAAACTTTGCGTGAGAACGAGTTATATGTTAAGAAGGAGAAATGTTATTTTGCCAAGGAGGAGGTGCACTTCCTTGGACACATCATTCATCAAGGGACCCTTATGATGGACAAGGAAAAGGTTCGTGCTATCAAGGAATAGGAGCCAAGATCAAGGGAGTGATCAAGATAAGGCCGGCAGGGTTTTGGGAGGATTTTGTCTAAGACTGTGACACATCGCTTCCTTCATTGTGACCGGTGATCTCATAGTTATGACCACTTCTCCACTAATCCCCTGCAGCAAAATCACTCCTTCTCCACCTTCAGTTGCAACAATCTTCATCACCGACGTTTCCCTCTCTATCACTTTATCTCACTGTCTTGGCTTTCGATAATGCTGTCTATAATTAATTTCTTGTCTCTTATGCCATTCCACTAGCACCATTCCCAGCTTGATTAATGGCGTTTATGCCATTTCAATTTTTTTTTTTTTTTTTTTTTTTTTTGCCAGCATTTTAATAATCCCAATATTGTCTGTATTCTTTTTTTTTTTTTTTCGCCATGTGTATTCATATTTTATACTCTGTATATGTTATATGCCATTTCAACCATCACTAATAAGTTTAATTATCATGTAAACATATATTAAAATTATAATATTTATAATGTTATTTATTAAATTTTAATAATTATAAAATTATAATGTTATATATTAAATCTCATTTATACTTATATTTTATTAAGCACTCCTTCAAGTTTAAATAACAATTTAAATAGAATAAGGTAAAGTTATCCATATAAAATTATTCTCCCCTCTTTTCTTAAACCAAATAAGATAATATTAAAATATCTGACTTTCCCTCCTATTTCATTAATCCAAATAAAATAACATTAAAATCTCTCATCTCTCCTCCATTAAACCAAATAGACCTGTAAGGAAGTTTGCAATAAATGTTAGACAGGTAACTATTCTTCTATTATACACTGCGCACCCACTATTTGCATTCGTCATATTTTACAGGTAAATCATACGACTTTGCACATAATTAAAAATTAAAGATCATTTACATCTACCACTCTAGTCTTATTTATAAGTCATTTTTAACTAAATCACATATACTAAGAAACAATAATTTAACTCATTGATTATAGATTTATGGGTTAACTTTCCGACTTTATTCTCATTTATGAACAGGGACGAATAGAGTGGGGGCTAGGGTAGACCCCGCCCACCCTAATTTTTTTTTAAAAAATATAAAGAATATATATATATATATAACCCACCCTACTTGGTTACTAATTTCTTCCGAGGTAAGTATAGATATATATATATATATATATATATCTATATATATATATATATATATAGATATATATATCTATATATATATATATATAGATATATATTTAATATATCCCAACCTTACTTTTTCCGCTTTTCTAAAATCCCTTCGCCTACTCGTCCGCCACTTTTTTCAACATCTTTTTGATAAACTTTGAGGATCAAATGAGTTACTCAAAAATCACTTCTTTTCATTAATTTTTTTTAATGAAATTTATCATACTTAATTTTATCTTTCTAATGATACTACTTTTATACATTAAAGAATATTTTAGGGTTAGGAATTTGGGCAAGTTTTGAATTTTGTTAAAAGATCTTTATCTACTATGAAGATAATCAAGAACAGGGTTCGAAATAGAATGAAAAATCAATTTCTTGATGATACTTTGATTACATACATTGAAAAAGAAATTGTTTTGAGTTTTAGCACCGATTCAATTATAGATGAGTTTGGCAATATGAAAACACATAGAGTAAAAATTAAGTGAAGTAATTTTAATTTTTGTAATAGATTTCTTTTAATTTTTTGTATATTAGGTTTTATCGTATTTCAAGTACTTTTATTTATGATGTAGTTTTTTTATTTTCGCCCCAAGAAAATTCTTGGGTGCATCCCTATTTATAAATGAATATTTTTTAACTCTTTCTTCTCTATCTATTTTATTTGTACAATTAATATGAGCAAAACTATCACAATCTTATTTACTACCATGCCTATAATGAGCAGGTAAAATGGAAGATGAGTATTAATGCTAGGACAAAACTGAAAAATAAGTATTAATTACCCTGCAAGCTACTTATATTTTGAATCATGCCTTTCTTCTCCAGGATATTTATTGGTTCTTTTCATAATTCAATTTTATTCCAACCCCCAATTTGAGGCTTAAGTCTCTACATAAAGTTGAATTAAATGACAATAATTTCGCATGTAAGTTCCTTATGGATGATAATAAGCTGAACCAAAAGAAAAATGGCATTTTTTTTTTTTTTTTGGTTTTGTTTGATCTGTACCCTGAATAGCTCCTTCACGAGAAGGAAATTTCATCTATTCCCTTCCTGTCACTTTCAGTGTGAAGCAATATTTTAAGGCAAGTTGTTTCAAGATACCCCATTTTCTTCTTCTTCTTTTTCACTATTGTGGTGTTCTGAGCTCATTTAAATTTTTTTGTATTTATTTTTATTTTTGGAATTTATTATTTTCATTTTCCTTCTTTAATTTCACATATCAAAGGTGCATGTAGTGGCAAATTTTCTGTTCATTTCCTTTTTATTTCTCTCCCTTTTATATCAAAATACATTCCGTTTACCAAACATGTCTTTAGTGCTTGACTCAATGATACATGCATCATTTGACAAATGGAGAATGGAGGGAAGGACACTCCATTATTGCAATCCCAACAAAAAAAAAAACACAGATCATGAAAGATGTGCCAAACCTAAGAAACAGGAAAACGTTAATGGTGGGGTCTACTACTTTTATTTCTTATTGAAATTGTATGTCACAGGACCAGTTTGGCAAGTCCAAATGAGGCGGGTCTACATCACATGCATAAAAACGTCTACGTTGAGAAATCGATTTCTCTAAGTATAAAAAAATATATATAGTAATTTCTCTATTACAGTTGTTTTAAACTAATCATCTGGCATAGTTGTCGTTTGATCTCAATTTATAAATGTTTCAATTATGTTATTTTAAGGTAAAAAACAAATTAATGTGCCTTTTTTTTCACAATTTTAAGTTATAAATTCAGAGTTGTTAAAGTTAGATGTACATTAATATAAACCCCTTGGTCAGATCAACTTTTCAAATGGAGTATTTCCTGTAAGGAAAAAAAAAAAATCAAAATGTATATCTTTGGCGGAGTTTGAAAAATCAAAATATGTATAGTTCACATATATAATTAAAATGTTAATTTCCCCCTTACTCTTGTTTAAAACCAATAATCTCTTATGTTTGTCGTTTGTTGTTCTATTTGTAATTTATAATCTCATTTTATAATTACGTTTTTGATCACTTTTAATTATGAAATCAAAGACGTGCAAGTCGAAAGTGCAAATTAATACAAATTTCTGGGGCGGACCAAGTCTTAAGATGTTTCATTCCCCGACAAAATTATGGGCGGACCAAGTCTTAAGATGTTTCATTCCCGACAAAATTCGTAGTCGTTAAAGTTAGATGCACATTAATATAAATTCTTCGTCGATCAACTTTTAAAATGGGGTTTTTCCTGTTAAAAAAAAAAAAAACCTTCAAAATGTATATCTTTGACGGAGTTTGAAAGATTAAAATATGTATAGTTCACATAATTAAAATGTTTTCTATTCAAAATGTTAATTTCCCCATTCCTCTTGTTTAAAACCAATAATCTCGTATGTTTGTGGTTTGTTGGTCTATTTGGAATTTATAATCTCATTTTATAATTACTTTTTTGATGATTTTTAATTATGAAATCAAAGACGTGGAAGTCGGGTGCAAATTAATACAAATTTTTGGACGCGGACCAAGTCTTAAGATGTTTTATTCCTTGACAAAATTATGGGAGTCTACTCTTCTTTCTTTTTTTATCTTTTTTTTTTAAAACAATTTTAAGTTATAAATTCGAGTCATTAAAGTTAGATGCACATTAATATAAACTCTTCGTCGATCAACTTTTAAAATGGAGTTATCTCTTTGACGGAGTTTGAAAAATCAAAATATGTATAGTTCACATATATAATTAAAATGTTAATTTCCCCCTTACTCTTGTTTAAAACCAATAATCTCTTATGTTTGTGGTTTGTTGGTCTATTTGTAATTTATAATCTCATTTTATAATTACGTTTTTGATCACTTTTAATTATGAAATCAAAGACGTGGAAGTCGGGTGCAAATTAATACAAATTTCTGGGTGCGGACCAAGTCTTGATGTTTCATTCCCTGATAAAATTATGGGAGTCTACTCTTCTTCTTCTTCTTTTTTATTTACAATTTTAAGTAATAAATTCGGAGTTGTAAAAGTTAGATGGACATTAATATAAACTCTTCATCAGATCAACTTTTAAAATGGGGTTATCTCTTTGACGGAGTTTGAAAAATCAAAATATGTATAGTTTACATAATTAAAATGTTTTCTATTCAAAATGTTAATTTCCCTATTCCTCTTGTTTAAAACCAATAATCTCGTATGTGAACTATACATATTATAAATGTGAGGAGAGGAGAGAGCACAGTCTAACACACGACACCATCCTCTCCTCTCCTTTCTTTGTCCCCTCTTAGTCATCCGTCAGACTGTCCCACACTGTCCTCTCCTCTCCGTCCTCTCTTAGTTGTCCGTCGGACCGTCTGACTCTGTCCTCTCCTTTCCTCTCTCTGTCCTCTCTTAGTCGTCCATCACAAATCTCCTCTCTTTCTGATCTCCAGCAGCAGATCTCCAGCTCTGGTACGTGAGTATTTGCTTCTTGTCAGCAGATCTTTGTCCTTGCTCCTTTATTTTGTTTGCTTCTGCTGATTATTTCTTCTGCTGGTTCGATTTGCTTTTGGGTTCGATTTGCTGCTTCGTCCGTTTTGTTTAAGCATAGTGAAAACGTCAACTCATGAAGTGGAAATTGTAGCCCCATGATCTACTACCTGTCCTTTAAACAGATTTGATTGACCTATTGCTTGGGACTTTAATTGTATGGTACCATCCTACTGATCCTAGGAAGACGTAAATGATTAAAAACTCCCAACTTTGTTGCATATCAGTCGTTGATTTATCCGATTAAGATATTTTGATGGTAAGGTAGACCCTTTTTCTTGTGACACTCCAGTGGATTTGGTATAAGGAAGTGCCATGGTTATGAATGCGCTGCTTTAATGGTGTTATCTGGTATCGAGCTGTAATATTCTAGGCATACTTGACTCTTAGTCCTTCAAGACTCTGGCAGCATCAGGTGACTTCGTCTGCATCCTATAGATTATTTGACATTTTGACTTTCAATAAAGGTTTTTGGACGGTGGTTAAAAAACTTAATTTGCTTATATTATTCATTTGCTGCTATGTGGTGAAAATATGACAAGAGATTGCATTTAATTTCTAGAAATGCATATATGGTTAGAAGTTTAGTCATTCACTCACTATATGATTTGGCGTACTAACATTTCTTGAAGGATTTGTTGTTTATTTTTATATTTTGATTCAGAAGTTCCTGAATAGGTTTGGCCGATTTCTTTTTTATCTTGTAATTTCAGGGAGGAAAAATACGCTCTAAACTTGTTTCAGAGTTAAGAGGAGCTGATGATGTAATTATAGAGGAGGAAACAGTTGGACAGGGTGGAAAAGCTGCAGCTCAAGGGGGCATGGAGAAGTAATCTAAATTTAGAACTTGATAATATTTAGCTGGGTTACATACTATGTAGTAATTATTTTGTTTCCTTTTATGGAATCAGGTCTCTATTTTGCATGAGTCCAGCTGGTGACCCTCCATGATCTGCTAGATTATTTGATGCAATTGTTAGTGGATGCATTCCGTTTTGAAGGAATACTTAATTACAGGAAGGTGTGTATACATTCATGTCGCCTTGATAGATTCATATCTGGAGAGCATCAAGTACTCCCTCCGGTCCTAATTATAGGAGCAAATTACCAATTTGGAGG
Source organism: Acacia acuminata (assembly GCA_019022655.1). Taxonomy (NCBI): domain Eukaryota; kingdom Viridiplantae; phylum Streptophyta; class Magnoliopsida; order Fabales; family Fabaceae; genus Acacia; species Acacia acuminata. Next base: position 1,534,015 of record JAFJYI010000163.1, on the reverse strand, counting down.
GATTAAGGAGGGAAGTTAAATTAGTTAATTATATATTTTTTCCTAAAATACCCTTACCTAAACTTTAAAATGAAAGCCCCGTTAGCACTGTGATCACTTTTGAGCCCTAGTTCCTGCAAGTGCTAAACAGAAATGTCTTTCAGATGCTAGTTTCTTCATTAACATGTAGGCTTCTTAATTTGCTCTATGTCTAGCCTTATTTCGTGAGTTTCCTGAGTTTCTCAAATTATTTTGTTCAATCTTTTAAGAGCACAACTTTCATCTAAATATGACAAAAATTGCTCAAAATTATTTTATATAAAAAAGTATCATTTAGGTGTATATGACATTAATGAATTGCAAACATTATTTACTTTATAAAATATATAGGTGTATTATTAAATTATTATTGAGAAAGTTATAGGGGTATTATAGGAAAAAAAATGACAAAAGTTAAAACTTGTTCTTATAATTAGGACCAAAACCAACTTCAAAATTTGCTCCTATAATTAGGATCGGAGGGAGTAATTCATTAGATGTAAAATGTTATAGTTACAAGTTGTTAAATAAGATGTAGCCTTGCTAGGTTGCTAGTTAGCTTGCCTAATTGATCTGCTGGCTTTATTTTAGCATGGAATATGTGGGCAAGGTACGTGCTATATGTTATATCTGTTGCATTATATGTCTAAGGCATTCGACTAGTATTAATTTATATAATTCGGTCTATTTTCGGCCTAGTTAAAGTAGGCATGTTTTATAAGTATGCTTGTTTTGGATGAAGCCTATGACCTCGTTAGCCTACTTAAAATTTTTTAAAAATATACAAAGGGCTTCCTTAACAAAATGCATGTTAGGCTTAGGTAAAAGAAGTCTCAGAATAACATGTACTATAGGCCAGGCTCAAGCTACCTTCTTACAAAACAAGCCTCGCCTTTTAAGGGCTTATTTCCACCACTAGTAAGTTATAATTGAAAATGTACACTTTGTAATATAAAATATTTTAGTAACATAGTGTGGTAAATTACTATTAAAAATTACACTTTATAATATAGAGTTCTAACTTTCATAATATAAAAGGTAAATTACAAATAATTTATTTCATTCTTCTTAAATATGCAATATGAACATATAAATATAAAAAATAATAATATCTTATTTAAAGTGTTGTATCTAACAAAAAAGAGAAAAAAAAAAGTAAAAACAATATTTTTTACTCTATGATACTTTTACCGATGGTAACTCTAAATTTGGTTCAAAGTGACAACATGACATCATATGTTGCCATGTGGGGCCCGACACATGATTGCATATACAACGCCACAAAACGAACGTCCACAATATAAATTTTGAAAGAGTATGTAAGAGGGACCACACCACATCTTTTTACAGGTTGGAGTAAAAACGAATTTTGAAAGAGTATGTAAGAGGGACATTGTTATTGTTCATTCTGTGTAATAATTAATAGCAATAACTTTGTTGTTGTATAAATCACAATAACAGGTTGGAGTAAAGCAAAGCACAAGAGTGAGGTCCACTAAGAAGGAGTAGAAGTGATCAGAGAGAAGAGTGATGAAAATGTCATTGCCAAGGTTTGTGGTGCTAAAATCAAACTACAACAACAAATTCTTGTGTTATATACAGGAAGATGCGCAGGTGCACAAGTTTCTCCAATTCTCCGGAGAGGTGGTTGTGAGCCCATATACAAAGTTTGAAGTGGAGATGGCAAATAGTGGGAATGGACTAGTGCACATAAGATGCTGTTACAATAACAAATATTGGGTGAGGTGGACAGAGAACCATTGGTGGATTGTTGCGGGAGCTGATGAACCTGAGGAAGACCAATCCAAATGGTCATGTACATTGTTCAAGCCAATCTACGTAGATGCTGATGCTAAAACAATCCGATTTTTGCACGTCCAGCTTGGACAGTATGCATGCTTATCGAGGAAAGATGCACCCTTTGATTCTTGTTTATTTGCATCATCAGAAAATCCCGACAAAGATTTGTGCGATGTCTGCATGATCATCGATTGGGAATCACTATTGATATTGCCTAAACATGTTGCATTCAAGGACCACAATGGCCATTATCTCAGTGCTCGCTGGATCGCGGGACACCAATATCTGCAGTTTACATCAAATGATGTAGGTGATCCAACAATTGGGAACGAGATCTTCACCACTCATGACGGAAGCATTCGTGTAAAGTCCAATTACTTCGGTAAATTTTGGAGGTGTGCGCGTAGTCGCAATTCGATATGGTTTTTGAGCAAAAAAAATTGGATATGGGCTGACTCAGATGACACCACCAATAACAACTCTGACACGTTGTTTTGGCCAATCAAAGTTGACAACAATGTTGTTGCTCTTCGCAACATAGGCAACAATAATTTCTGCAAGTCTCTCAATTCCTGGGGCAAGAAAAGTTGTCTTAATGCTGGAGTTTCCGCCATTTCTAAAGAGGCCCGAATAATGGTGGAAGAGCTTGTTATTTCAAGGGAAATCTATAATGTCAATTTTCGTCTCTCGGATGCCAGGATTTACAGCCAGAGAGTCCTCACAATGGCCACCACAATTGCCATTAACAAGACCATGAAACCCTGTAATTCAAAATTGAAGTTCTCTTTTAAAGACACTAATAGCAGTACTTGGAATGCCAATGTTTCATTGAAGTTAGGTGTCAAAACTAACTTCAAAACCGGCCTTCCCTTAATCGCAGAAGGAAAATTTGAAGTTTCATCTGAATTGAGTGGAGCATACCAGTGGGGAGAAAGTCATACATCATCAGCTGAAGTGGAGACTACGTACAAAGTTACTGTGTCACCAATGACGAAGGTGACAGTGAGTCTGCTAGCAACAATGGGTTCATGTGACGTTCCCTTCTCATACACTCAGCGTGATACTCTTACTAACGGGCAACAAGTTACCTATAACATGGATGACGGCATTTATACTGGCATGAATTCTTTCAACTTGAAGTATGAGACGAATGAAGAAAATTTTTGATGTAATTAAAGTGCCACGAATGTTTGTGGGTACCATCTCTAGAAACTCTCATGAGACTCCACTCGTCTACTAGGGCTAACCTAGAAGTTTAAAAGGCTTGTTGCAATTGCTAAATGCAATCGTGTTCCTTGCGAAATGGAATTTTTATTTTTGTTTGTAATTTAGTACAATAATATGTATTGTAGTAGCCTTTACTCTTTACTTGGGGACTTCATATTCTGGTTCTACTATATCACTACCTGCATAGGCGCATAGCTGCATACTGCTAAATGATAGCTATGTTTGTTGGAGTCCATCTTGACATGTTGATCGAGAACCTAACCTAGTTGCCTTTTTGGTGATTCATGAAGTCATGGGTAGTTTGTTCACTGTTTTAATTATTTGGTTGTTTTATGTTGGGTTCGATGTTTTATGTGAAAGTGGGTTCCTATGATTTCTTTTGCCTGCTTTAGGGTTTAATGTCATGCCCAACTCACCTAGGCAATTAATAAACTCCATTAATATTAATTGCATAAACAAAATCAATTATCAAGCTTAGCAATCTTAGCCCACAAATTAAACTATATCACTGGCCTAGGTTGGTCTTCCACTTATTCCTTCATACATTATATTCCATAAACTCTTCTCTCTGTATATATATAGGATATCCAATTTAATGGTTAGATTTATAAATAAAAAAAACATCATAATTTCATTAATTTTGACAACTGTTACATAAAATATAAAAACTGCTCTCTTGTTTATTAACCTGATATAAATGTTTCTTTTTCAAAATAAAAATTAGATAAAGTGATATTATAAAATTTATGGGAATAAACAACAGACCAAAGATTATGAAACTCCCAGGGAGATGAGACCATTATCATTGGTGTGATCCGCATATATAAATATTCTATGGTTCATAATGATCATTGGATTACTAAAATAGTTTTTCATCGTATAGAAACAATAATCAAATTACTTACGAGAAAATAATAATAATCCATTTGATTATAAACCGCACAATTTATGAAATAATATTTTTAAAAATAATAATAAATTTGTATATGTTAAATTTTTTTTTCTAAAATCGATGAAATACAACTTAATAACAAAACAAAATCATTTAACCCACATGTCTTGTACTTTAGTGTCCAAAACGATCACGTGCAAAAGCATTAATAATTTCATTCAATTATTAACAGAGCTTTTACAATGGAGAATGTTGTGATTAATTTGAAATTTTACGAGTAAATTGTTATAATTTGACATCTAGGGGACACATTAACATTTTTGAAAAACTATAAGGAGTTAAAAAGCAATTAAACCTAAAATATTTAAACATGCATTTATTATTTTTTGCTGTTTGACTCTAGACACCTTAAGCAAATCCAATGCAATATTGAACCTACTTGTACGTACGACCTTAGTCAGTCTGCTGTTTTCTTTTTGCTGTTGATCTTTTCTATGGACACTGAGCGACTATATCCCTTATAAAGTGAAACTTCACATCTATGTGCTTTGTCCTCTCGTGAAACATGTTGTTTTTAGATGGGAATATTGCACGCTGTGAGTCACTATGAACATGAGTCTGATTCTGCTTGAAACCAAGCTCTGTCAACAAGCCTCTAAGCCACAACGCCTCCATAATTGCTTCAGTTAGTGCTATGTACTCAGATTCTGTAGTTGACAATGCTACCACATGCTGCCAGGAGGATTTCCAACTTACCAAGTTGCCTCCCACGGTACGTAAAAACATAACTTGTTATTGATATTCTCTTATCTCAATCTGCTGCAAAATCAGAGTCACAATAACCCTCAACTTGTATGTTAGTTTCATTATTTTCACAATATAATATACCAAACCAATATCAACAGAATTTCTCAAGTATCTCAAAATCCAATTAACAGCATCCCAATGAGAACTATCAGGAATAACTAGGAACCTACACACAAGTCCTACTGCATAGACTAAATCAAGTCTGGTACATATCATATAATACATAAGACTTTCCATACAAGTTTGATACTCACGAACAGATTTATTATCATCAACTGATATAGCATAAGCAATCATACCAGAATAAAACAATCCCTAGGATTCTCAGTAAAGTTCAGGAACCTTGCTGGTTTACACATTATGCTCCTTACACGATCCCTTGCAAGGGTATAATCAGATAAAGGGTTACAGTTAACCTCGGGTTGCTCTGATTCAGAGAAATCATCATTATACTGAGGATCTTGATCATCTATCTCAGCCACAATAGTCCCTTGCTTAGGACTTAGGGTGTTATGCTCCACCTCAAAGAAGACCTTGCTAGGACCTTCTTGAAGTATGTTCTCTTGATACTTATCCTGCAAGTTAGTCTAATTTCTTTTTTGCTGAAATACTCCATATTTGCTGGACATCATCTTCTAGTCTCTGGCTAAGTTGAGTAATTGACTTATACACTGAAGGAGAGCATAGTTTTCTGAATAGAGTAATAGGTGTTTTCACATTTAGTTCCCAAAATATTTCTGAATAATTGATTGATGTGTGCTGTTCAACACTATGAGTATTTAGTTTTTTTTTTTTCCCTTTTTTTCCGCCAGCAATATCAGTATTTAGTTTATTGTATGAACTTTGAAATTTAAAATATCTCAATTCATATGTGCCTTTCAATTTTAGATTCTCAAACCCTTCTTCATCCTAATTGGGCGTTTCATCCGTCTTACAATTCCTATTTTCAAGTCCCAAGGCTCCAAATTTTGAATTTAAATTTATAACTAAATCAAATATTATCCCTGGGTTCCCCTCTCTCATCAGCATCGCCCACTCTTCCTTTCGTTTCTCCGGAACCACCTCGGCCCTAGGGATGAATAGTTCAAACATAGACATTTAATTAAATAAGAACGAGGAAGAAGATCAACATACCTGAATCGATCAAACCTTTTCTGGCAAACTAAGAGCAATGGTGATATCTGGGCAGAGAGCATTGCAGTTTTAAGTCGAAGAAGGTTTCTGGGAAACTTCCTTATCAATACGGGTAATCTTAGAGCAAATTGAATATTCAAAGGCGCGGTTGGATTAAAGGTAGAAGTTGTTTTTCTAGCTTGAAAGTATATAAAGTAGGTCTATGACAAGAGTTTTATTTTGTTTCATGTGAACATACTTTTTCAAAGCCAAGTCAAATAAGCTATTAATTTGTTGATAAATTAAATGAACCGGTAAATACTCACACCAACAGATAAGTTATTGGACAAGGAGAACAGATGAGTTGTTGGCAAAAAACTAAATTAACAGATGAATGTTGAGCACCAACCTACACATGGTTTGGGTCTCTAACTTTGGTGTGGAGTTCTTCCTTTAGTTCAATCCATGATGTTTCAAATTTTGAGGACGGAAAGAATGCAAAAGAAAAAATTTGTGACTTTTTGACCATTTTGCCCCTAATTAAATAATTAATTACCGAAATGCCCCCGTCTCGAAAACATATTATCCTTCTGCCCCTATTTAGTCGATTACACCCCCATATGTAATCGACTAAACATCGGCGGGGTAATTTTTTTTGAATTTTCCCGTGATGTAATCGACTAAACTCCAATGCTTAGTCGACTACATCGCATTAGATAGGTTTTTTTAAAACCCCCATTCGTGGCATAACGAACCCTAATACTCGATTAACCTTCCCCAAACCTCTCCCACTCGAAATTTCCCCCCAAAATCTGCTTGAATCCATTGGTGGGTTGAGAAGGGATCTTCATTCTAGTGCCACTTGCGTTGATTTCGGTATTTACTCATCCTCAATCCGTTGTTTTTGTGTTTATGCGAACCCCTATTTGTGTTTTTGCTTTCTCGTGCTTTCATTGGGTGGTTTTGTTGTGTATCTTTGATTGATTCGAGTATTTGACTCATATTTAAGGATGAAAATGATGAATGTATATGGGAAAGTGAAGAGCATTACATAGTTGAATTTTTTTTGGTCGAATTTCAGTTGGGTTTTTTGAAATTTGTTGTTGTTGATTGTGTTTGTTTGTGAAAATGATGAATGTCTCTTGTTTATACTGATTAATGTTTGTTTATGTTGTTTAGATTTTAAGTTTTTCAAATAACTCATATCCTTGAATGTTTGTTGTTTATGTTGATTGTGTTTGTTTGTGAAAATGATGAATGTATATGGCAAAGTGAAAATGATGAATGTTTCTTGTTTGTTGATGGTTTGTAATGTCCCTTTGTAGGTCTTTGTTGTTATCATGTGTCGTAGAGAAGCTTCCACTAACACTGGCAATGAGGGTGTGAGACAGATGAAGCAACGGGCAAACTATGGGGCATCCTCCTCTAGCCACAGCAGCATGAGCCTGTTGTTGATCTCCCCTTCGGTTATCTGGTTGATAATAATGCAGAACAACATGCAAGATTCATGGCTTCTTTTGTTAGCAGACCCATTTGCAAGCGAAGTCATTAGCTATGGCGTTCTTTGCAAACGAGGGATTCGATATAGTGCCGTTGTTGAAGGGTTCCCATTTGAGAGGCTTGGCGGAGATGGTACGTCCCTACTCAGAGGTTATGGTGAGAGCTTTCTACCATAACCTCAGCTACATAAATGGTGATCTGAGGTCTTACATCTGTGGTGTTGACATATTGATGACGACTCCCATCTGGACGGAGTTACTGGGATATGATTTTGATGCAGAGGATACAGTTGAGTATGATGGGACCTGCACCATTTCTCCTTTGGAAGCCGATCAAACCAGGAGGCAACCTGTGGGTTTGTATTAATAAACTTTTGAAACCTCATGTCAAACTGAATCTTTGAACTCGTGTACCCTGCATAACAGTGAATGTAAACATATAAAAATAGAAACAAATCAATGATTAAAATATGTGCAAGAAGTAAATAGAATATGAAATTTCATACCTAGTTTCATAACAGTTTTCTTTAATTGCATATCCCTAAACTTAGTATTAAAGTTGCTCCCAACATGATGTAGGCAATACACATGATAGGCATATAGAGGCTGCCAAGTACGGTGATCTTTAACTGCCTTTATGATACTGGCGTGATGATCAAATATCAAACAAATACCCCGCCTCTGTGTCACATGTTCACGTAGAAGACTAATAAACCACCACCGATCATCATACTTCTCACCAGGAGGAACAATAGCAAAGGCAATGGGCAGGACCTTCCCATCCCCATCCTGTGAAGTCGCAATCAAAAGAGTACCTTTGTATTTTCCGTACAAGTGGGTGCCATCAATTTGAAGTATGGGCTTACAGTATTTGAAGGCTTCTATGGTCTGGTGAAATGTCCAAAAAAACCCTATGAAAGACGTGTTTGTCGCTATAAAAACAATGTTGGTCAAAACATTCATCAGTATCAAGCCTGAAAACAGAACCCACATTACATTGTGGTTCTCGGGTTTATTGGGTTCATGTGAGCATCAAAATCACCCTCCACATCAGTCTCTGAGGTGTCACCTAGTAGAATAAACCTCTCAGATTCGCCCTCCTCATCGCTGTACATATTCTCGTCTTTCTCATCCTCCTCTTCCTCCGTCAATGTTATCTGACTTAAGACTTGTGAAGGTAAAGATAAACCGACAGGTCTATCTTCTTGACCAAAATACTGTGGAGATCTTGTATGCACGGGTACAAATGATGATTCACCAGATTCAGGCTCAACATATATCTCAATAAAATTTTGTGATTTCCGATTAGCAAATGCATCTATGACACTTTACATCTTCATCATCACATACATCATTACTAATGTAGTATACACTATCCTTACCGACTATAGTCTCCACTTTAGCAACCAACTGATGAATGCAATGGCTGCCATGTAGCCCCAATTTTTGGTAAATTCTTTCTTTGAGCTCGTTATACGTAGTGCCCCGTTTGATTTTCATCATTTTTGTTTTTCCTTCAAATTGAACAATGTAACATGCATGTTTGAACTTGAACTCATCCTTCACACAAGAATTTGGGAGCTGCAAAAGGGAGGGTTTCAAATTAAAAAAAAAAGCTTAATAAAGTGAAACTACAATGATTACACAACAATAATACTTTCAACAAGGTGGGATGTATTAAACTTTGATGGGTCGCACTAAAATTAAGAAAAGAGAGAGCATTGGAGGGGGAAAGGGGTACATTGTGATAAGGGTTCTATTATGCTGCAAATGGGGGTTTTAAAAAACCTATCTGACGCAATGTAATTGACTAAGCACTGTAGCTTAGTCGATTACATCACAAGAAAACCTAAAAAAAATTATATGCCATTATTTAGTCGGCTACATATCGCATGTAAGCGACTAAACAAGGGCAGATTGGTGATATCTTTTCAGACAGGGGCATTTCAGTAATTAATTATTTAATTAATGGCAAAATGGTCAAAAACCCAAAACTTTGTGACCATAAGAAGAGTGGTTATCTTTAGATTTGAATAAAAACGAATGAAAGAAAATTAATAATAAAAGATGCAAGTAAAATCATTGACTTGCCTCTTGCCTCCCAAAAGCGTTAAATTTAAAGTCTTTAGCCATATTTCTCAACACAATCGTCTAATCATATGTATCAAACACCATATTCACCTTGTCTTCATTTCTTTCAAACAATAAGATTTCAAACCAAAATGATGCTCATTCATGTTAATTACCTATACTTTCTCAATCATGGACAATTTTACGGTACAAGCATTCACATAATTCAAAGAAGAAATAACCACTACTACAAAAAGGTCTTTTATTTCCGTGAAAGATGTTCGTTTTTTTAGAAGGGAAATAAAATAAAAAGATGGTAACATTTTTGTAATTAAGTGGAGAAAATTTAGACTTTAGGCATTTGAATTTTATTTTAGGATGCCAAAAGAAGAGAATGGATGGGAGAAGTAGTATTTTTGGTGTCCTAAACTCAAAATCAGTATTTTTGACATCCTCAAAAAAATTCAAGAAGCCAAAATCAGTATTTTTGGCGTCCTAAAATAAATTTAGGAAGTCAAAATCAATAGTTTTGGCATCCTAATTAGAAATTTAGGACGCCAAAGTCTTCCTATCAATCACATCTGACACACATCGATATGCCTTGAGAGCATTTCTTCACATGCCAAAGTTTTGGCGATTCAATTCTTTACACACCAAAAGTGCTCTCAATGTCACGCACACATCTATGCACTCTTCACACATCGCATCTTTTCTCTCTCTCAAACACATACAAACACCTTGAGAGAGCTGCGTCTTGGAGGAGTTTGCCTTCAATCACATCTGAATTGTTGTGTGATATGTTGCTAGATGATAATGTACTTCCAAATCGTATGTATGAGGCCAAGAAAATCTTGTCTACGATGGGTATGGAGTATAAAAAGATACACAGTTGACCTAATGACTGCATATTGTACAAAAATGAGTATGAAGGCCTGAGTAATTGTCCGAGGTGTAAAACTTCACGATACAAAGTGAAGAAATGTGGTGGTTCTGGAGATCAGTCAACAAAAAGGCAACCTTTGAAGGCATGGTGGTATCTTCCAATAATACCGCGGTTTAAGCGTCTCTTCACTAGTGAAGCAACAGTGAAGAAGTTGAGATGACATTCTGATGAGAGAATATCTGATGGAAAATATCTTCGACACCGGTACGACTATCTCGCAATGGAAGAAAATAGACGAAATGTTCCCTCAATTTGGCGGTTAGCCAAGAAACCTTCGGGCCGGGGCTTTGTACAGATGGCTTCAATCGCATCGAACTCTTAGTAGCACCCATAGTGCATGGCCGGTTCTCCTTGTAATATACAACTTATCTCCTTGGCTATGTATGAAACACAAGTATGTGATGCTTTCTATGATGATTTCTGGACCAAAACAGCCCGGGAATAATATCGATGTGTACTTGGCGCCTTTGGTTGAGGATTTGAAGAAGTTGTGGGAGGGAGGCGTAGATGTGTTTGATGCATATAAGAAGGAGTCCTTCAAGATGCGTGCAATGATTTTTACCATGATAAATGACTTTCCCAGATACGGAAATTTGTCAGGGTACAGTGTCAAGGGGCATAAAGCATGTCTAATATGTGAAGTGGACACAAACTTCCATCAACTAAAGCACAGAAAAAAAACGGTCTACCTCGGTCACAGGAGGTTTCTTGATCGATTCCACCTATATCGTAAGTTAAGAAAGCGTTTTAACAGCTTACCGGAGCATAAAACGGCTCCAAAGGCATTAACCGAAGAGGATGTTTATAGTCGGGTGAAACATATTAATGTCATATTGGGTAAGTAGTGAAGGATTGTGGGTGAGAAGAATATATGGAAGAAGAGATCAATTTTCTTTGATCTTCCATAATAGCGTAGTCTTGATGTAAGACACAGTCTTAATGTGATGCATGTGGAGTAAAACGTTTGTGATAGCCTTGTCAGTACTCTTTTGCACATACTAGGAAACACTAAGGATGTAATTAGTGCGAGACTAGACCTAGTTGATATGGGAATAAGAGAACAGTTACATCCACAAGTAAATGAAGATGGTAAGAAGGCATACATGGAGACAGCAGCTCATACACTATCAAAAGCGGAGAAAAAAGTTTGTGTGGGTGTTTGTATGACATTAAGGTTCCACAAGGATATTCTTCTAATTTGAGAAGGTGTTTTTCAATGGACGATTTGAAGTTAGTGGGAATGAAGTCCCATGATTATCATGTGTTGATGCAACAACTATTACTAGTAGCGGTTCAGAGCATTATGAAAGATGAAGTGCGAACCACTATAAAAAAATTGTGTATTTTCGTTAATGCTATCTGTAACAAAGTCATTGAAATTGAAAAGTTGGATAAATTGGAAAATGAGGGTTATATTATTTTGTCCCAACTAGAGATGCATTTTCCTCCTACATTTTTTGATATAATGGTGCATCTGATAGTGCACTTGGTAAGGGAGGTAAGACTCTGCAGTCCAGTTTACCTAATGTGGATGTACCCTTTCGAGCGATACATGAAGATCTTAAAAGGGTATTCTAAAAATTCTTATCGACCGGAAGCCTCAATTGTTGAAAGATATGTAGTTGAAGAGGCTATGGACTTTTGCAAAGATTATCTATCAGGGAGCACGATACAATCTCAGCATGACGAGGGGATAATTGAGGGAACTCGAGGAATCAAACTGAAGAATAAGCCTCGTGAAGAGGTGTTGCAAGCACACCTATACATCTTGAATAATATGGAAGAAGTTCAACCATACATTGATGAACACAGAAAGATGTTGAAGAATATGAATCCAAGGAAGAATGACATGCAAATAGCTAATGAGTAAAAGAAGACGTTCATAAAGTGGTTCTAGGAGAAGGTATTGCACAAGACCGGAGTGTCGGATCCAATCGAGTAGTTAGCTTGGGGGCCTTCTTTTCAGGTCATCACTTAGAGCGGTTATGATATAAACAGTATACTTTCTACACAAAAAACCAAGATGACGTAACTTCTATGCAAAATAGTGGGGTGATGGTTGAAGCTAAATCCATGCACTTTTCGAGTATAAAAGACAAAACCTGGTATTAGCATCAATGGCCTATTATGGAGTTATTGAAGAAATATGTGAGATGAGCTACAACAAGTTCAAAGTTGCTTTATTGAAATGTAAGTGGGTCAGCAATAATGCTATTGTAATAGATCCACAATTTAGAGTTGTCTCAGTTGATCTTCAAAGAGTTGGTCATAGAGATGAGCCATTCATTATAGCAATCCAAGCAAAACAAGTGTTTTATATTACAGATCCTGCAAATAAAAAAATGTCCATTGTACTTCAAAGTAAAAAATAGAAGTATGGTGAAGAATCCTTCGACCTTGACAATACACCCCCTTTCACAACAAGTCCCCTACAACACGTGAAGTGGAATTGGTAGATGATAAAGAAGATGCTGCAAGAAAAGATCATTGTGAAGGAATATGGGAAACCATATAAAGTAAGATCTTAAGTTATGAAATAGTAATAAGTTATTTTTTTGGTGGTTTAACGTTTTAGTTCATTTTATTAATCTGTTTACTATTTAATAACCTATCTAACATTGATTTGTCCTTGATGAACAAGAACATGTCTAGCTCTGATGAGTCAGGAGGTGAGAGAGTTGACGAGCCCGTTGTGAGAAGGGGTAGAGGTGCCACATAGATGAATGCATTAGTGGCCCGTCGTGACAATCAAAACAAGAGGCTACATGTGGACTTTGATGACAATATGAATCCAATTGGTGCAGAGGAAGACAATTTCATTAGCTATTTAGGCTACCTGGCTCGAAGCAAAGTTCGAATTGTTTACTCTGCTTGGAAGTTTGTTCCTGAGAAAACGAAGCAATTGATTCGGGCACATATTTTGGTTCGTCACTTTCGATATATCTGCATTTGTATCATTTGTCTTATTACTTGAAATTTAATTATCTTTCCTTTTACCTTGTAGCAAACATACGACATCCCTAACAATACGACAGTGTACAAGCATTGGATGGGGGAAGCCCATCTACGGCGGAAAGACTTTAAGAACAAGCTGAGTAAAAAGTTTATTTGAGGGGAAAGGAGGAACGAGGATCCATGTCTGAAATATTCTTATATTTCTCCTTAGACTGGAGGGAGTTTAGCGTCACGGCAAAATCCAGAATTTCTTGTAAAATTTCTTTCATATCATATCTTTTATTTGAATCTACTTGACAACTTAGGCTCGCCATTTGTTTTCGTGTCACAGGAAATAAGTCAAGCCAATAAAGAGAGGCAAGTGGGAAATAAGTATCCGCATTGCATGTCTCGTGGTGGGTATAGAAAGCTTAAACAGAGAATGATGGAAGAGCAATTAGAGAGAATGAAGGAAGCTGCCCAATCCGATCCTTCCACTGTTGTCCAGCCCCTTGAATGTCCTCCTCGTCACAAAAAATGGAAAGCTACGAGGATGAAGGGCGACAAATACATAAATGCAGATGTTGCTGAGGTTGCCTCAAAGATTGTAAGTAGTTAAATTAGACGTTTTAAATAGCCTCAGTTGTTTCATATTATAGGGTTTAGTTGTTATTTATGAAACATCTTATGATACAGATGCACTTGAGGAGCGAGTTCCCAAGGTTCATTTACGCGAGTTTACGAATGGACATTTTGTTAATGGCCATTGGGAACCCAGATTACCTTGATTGCATTCGAGGGGAGACTAGGGGAGTTACTGCCGCAAAATATTTTGGACGGTGTTCACGAGTCTATGACGATAACAACCCTAGTCCTCAGCTTGTACCCAAAATTCGGCGGGACTATTTGACGAAATCATGCGGCAAGTACGATCAAGTGAAAACTATGATAGATTCGAGGACAATACGGAACAAACAACCCGTGAATCCCCGGCCTTCCCAGCGGTAAAGAGAGTTTTAACCCTCCGATGTTGATCTCGGTGAACCTTCTCACACTCCACAGGCGGGACAACCTTGCACTCTCTATTTGGATGTCCCACACCTAAGATATTGTTGTCGATGCTCTTATTTACATGATTACACCACCCACCATAATATTGAAATTCCGAAGACCTACGTAGGTGACCGTGAAATGTTTTCGAGAGGGGGAAGAAAAAAAGCAGACATCCCGATTGATGATGATGAGGTTCCCGATTTAGGCGCCATAGGATCATTCATCCTTTGGCCGAATCATCTTATTTAGATGGCGATGCATGCGACACCTCTAATGGTAGGAAATACATTACTAGAACTTGCTTTTCATTGGTAACCCACTCATAATATGTTTGTTTATGTTTTCATTGAATGAACAAGTTGTGGGGAAATTTTCATACTTAGCACAATTGCGAGACATGTACAAGGACATCAGCTATCTCTCCTTCAAGATGCATGGGCATTGTTGGCGGAGAAAAGACATATGAGTTTACAATTGACAAAAAAGATCTGGAACAATTTATTCATATGGAGGATTTAGATTTAGTCGTTCTTAAAGTTGGGATAATGTAAGTTTTTTTCCCTTTAATTATTTCATTGATCTTTTTTGTTTTTTATACTCAATAACGCTTATCATTTTATTTTGATCATAGTATCTCAAAAGGACGCTTTATGTTGGTACTACAGTTGCCGAGGAAGATTTTCATTGTTATCTAGCCCCAATACTTGAAGGGTACGTATTTTAGTTTTGTCTATTTAAGATTTTTAAGAATAAATTCCTTTCTTATCTTAATTAATAATTAAATGTATATGTTGTAGTGGTCATTGAACCCCGTGTGTTGTTTTTGTCCCTCCAAGAATGTATGTTATTGGTTGGATCACTTAGGTGGCAGGCCAAGCGGTGAAATCAAATCCATGTTTGCGAAGTAAGTAAATTTTCGTCTAAATCATTGATTCTTCATTTATATGATTTGTTTTCATGTCTCCGTTAATTTCCATTTTAATGATAGTGCATTCAAGGCGGCTAGATCGATTTCTGGAGCACAAGAGCAGGGTGGACCGAAGTGATCGTATCTGAAAGTAAGTAGTTTCAATTCAAGTTATTTCATTGGCACAGTAGCTTTCGATATGCCTTTATTCGTTTTAACAATTTGCTTTTTGATTTATAGTGCCCTCGACAACCAGGGAACTCGAGCGCGGATACTACGTTATGTATTATATGCATACCATCGTTGAGAGCGACGTATCGCAGTTTTCAAAACATACGTAATCGCTCTATGATTCTCAAATGATAATATTTTTTTTGTACTTGAGTTAATTATTTCATTCACTTCATTGGTTTAACTTATACCTTGTTTTCAAATTTATAGCTTTTTGATAGTCTCGGATCTGTGCTCGGAGGAAGACATCAATACAGTTTGAAACGCTTTGGCTGCAAATTTTCTTCAACATATATAGATATGTACATCATGTGTTGCCTTGTCTCGCTTTATGCCTCCATTTAATTGACGATATGTGTCGTAGCAATGTAACATGTTTTACACTTCTAGCATGGTAGATAAATTGTTGAAGTTGCTTGGAATTTAATTGCAATGTAACATGCTAGGAATTTAATGGTAGATAATTGAAGGAGTTGCTTGATGTTTGGGCATATACGGCCTTCCAAAGCACCTTATGGGGCACCTGTCTTATTCCAACACAAGCACGATGGATCATTACGACTTTGCATCGACTATCGGGCCCTCAATAAGGTAACTATTAAGAATAAGTATCATATTCCTTTAATAGAAGATTCATTTGACAGGCTTAGCAAAGCAAAGTACTTCTCCAAGTTAGACTTGAGGTCGGGGTACCATCAAATTCGCATTGCCGAAGGAGATGAACCCAAGACCGCTTGACACAAGGTACGGGTCCTTTGAGTGGTTGGTGATGCCTTTTGGACTAACCAATGCACCAGCAACATTTTACACATTAATGAATGAGATCTTTCATCCTTTTCTCGACCGGTTCGTGGTAGTATACTTGGACGATATAGTCATTTACAAAGTGATACATTGGAAGCCAATGTAGAACACCTACGGGCCGTGTTCCAAACTTTGCGTGAGAACGAGTTATATGTTAAGAAGGAGAAATGTTATTTTGCCAAGGAGGAGGTGCACTTCCTTGGACACATCATTCATCAAGGGACCCTTATGATGGACAAGGAAAAGGTTCGTGCTATCAAGGAATAGGAGCCAAGATCAAGGGAGTGATCAAGATAAGGCCTAGCGGGGTTTTTTGGGAGGATTTTGTCTAAGATCAGACACATCGCTTCCTTCATTGTGACCGGTGATCTCATAGTTATGACCACTTCTCCACTAATCCCCTGCAGCAAAATCACTCCTTCTCCACCTTCAGTTGCAACAATCTTCATCACCGACGTTTCCCTCTCTATCACTTTATCTCACTGTCTTGGCTTTCGATAATGCTGTCTATAATTAATTTCTTGTCTCTTATGCCATTCCACTAGCACCATTCCCAGCTTGATTAATGGCGTTTATGCCATTTCAATTTTTTTTTTTTTTTTTTTTGCCAGCATTTTAATAATCCCAATATTGTCTGTATTCTTTTTTTTTTTTTTTTTTTCGCCATGTGTATTCATATTTTATACTCTGTATATGTTATATGCCATTTCAACCATCACTAATAAGTTTAATTATCATGTAAACATATATTAAAATTATAATATTTATAATGTTATTTATTAAATTTTAATAATTATAAAATTATAATGTTATATATTAAATCTCATTTATACTTATATTTTATTAAGCACTCCTTCAAGTTTAAATAACAATTTAAATAGAATAAGGTAAATCTATTCATGTAAAAATATTTTCCCTCCCCTCCTTTCTTAAACCGAATAAGATAACATTGAAATCTCTGACTTCCCTTCCTATTTCATTAATCCAAATAAAATAACATTAAAATCTCTCATCTCTCCTCCATTAAACCAAATAGACCTGTAAGGAAGTTTGCAATAAATGTTAGACAGGTAACTATTCTTCTATTATACACTGCGCACCCACTATTTGCATTCGTCATATTTTACAGGTAAATCATACGACTTTGCACATAATTAAAAATTAAAGATCATTTACATCTACCACTCTGATCCTATTTAAAAATCTTTTTAACTAAATCACATATACTAAGAAACAATAATTTAACTCATTGATTATAGATTTATGGGTTAACTTTCCGACTTTATTCTCATTTATGAACAGGACGAATAGAGTGGGGGCTAGGTAGACCCCGCCCACCCTAATTTTTTTTTAAAAATATAAAGAATATATATATATATATAACCCACCCTACTTGGTTACTAATTTCTTCCGAGGTAAGTATAGATATATATATATATATATATATATATCTATATATATATATATATAGATATATATTTAATATATCCCAACCTTACTTTTTCCGCTTTTCTAAAATCCCTTCGCCTACTCGTCCGCCACTTTTTTCAACATCTTTTTGATAAACTTTGAGGATCAAATGAGTTACTCAAAAATCACTTCTTTTCATTAATTTTTTTAATGAAATTTATCATACTTAATTTTATCTTTCTAATGATACTACTTTTATACATTAAAGAATATTTTAGGGTTAGGAATTTGGGCAAGTTTTGAATTTTGTTAAAAGATCTTTATCTACTATGAAGATAATCAAGAACGGGGTTCAAAATAGAATGAAAAATCAATTTCTTGATGATACTTTGATTACATACATTGAAAAAGAAATTGTTTTGAGTTTTAGCACCGATTCAATTATAGATGAGTTTGGCAATATGAAAACACATAGAGTAAAAATTAAGTGAAGTAATTTTAATTTTTGTAATAGATTTCTTTTAATTTTTTGTATATTAGGTTTTATCGTATTTCAAGTACTTTTATTTATGATGTAGTTTTTTTATTTTCACCCCCAAAAATTCTTGGGTGCATCCCTATTTATAAATGAATATTTTTTAACTCTTTCTTCTCTATCTATTTTATTTGTACAATTAATATGAGCAAAACTATCACAATCTTATTTACTACCATGCCTATAATGAGCAGGTAAAATGGAAGATGAGTATTAATGCTAGGACAAAACTGAAAAATAAGTATTAATTACCCCAAGCTACTTATATTTTGAATCATGCCTTTCTTCTCCAGGATATTTATTGGTTCTTTTCATAATTCAATTTTATTCCAACCCCCAATTTGAGGCTTAAGTCTCTACATAAAGTTGAATTAAATGACAATAATTTCGCATGTAAGTTCCTTATGGATGATAATAAGCTGAACCAAAAGAAAAATGGCATTTTTTTTTTTTTTTTTTTTTGGTTTTGTTTGATCTGTACCCTGAATAGCTCCTTCACGAGAAGGAAATTTCATCTATTCCCTTCCTGTCACTTTCAGTGTGAAGCAATATTTTAAGGCAAGTTGTTTCAAGATACCCCATTTTCTTCTTCTTCTTTTTCACTATTGTGGTGTTCTGAGCTCATTTAAATTTTTTTGTATTTATTTTTATTTTTTGAATTTATTATTTTCATTTTCCTTCTTTCACGTATCAAAGGTGCATGTAGTGGGAAATTTTCTATTCATTTCCTTTTAATTTCTCTCCCTTTTATATCAAAATACATTCCGTTTACCAAACATGTCTTTAGTGCTTGACTCAATGATACATGCATCATTTGACAAATGGAGAATGGAGGGAAGGACACTCCATTATTGCAATCCCAACAAAAAAAAAAAACACAGATCATGAAAGATGTGCCAAACCTAAGAAACAGGAAAACGTTAATGGTGGGGTCTACTACTTTTATTTCTTATTGAAATTGTATGTCACAGGACCAGTTTGGCAAGTCCAAATGAGGCGGGTCTACATCACATGCATAAAAACGTCTACGTTGAGAAATCGATTTCTCTAAGTATAAAAAAATATATATAGTAATTTCTCTATTACAGTTGTTTTAAACTAATCATCTGGCATAGTTGTCGTTTGATCTCAATTTATAAATGTTTCAATTATGTTATTTTAAGGTAAAAAACAAATTAATGTGCCTTTTTTTTCACAATTTTAAGTTATAAATTCAGAGTTGTTAAAGTTAGATGTACATTAATATAAACCCTTGGTCAGATCAACTTTTCAAATGGAGTATTTCCTGTAAGGAAAAAAAAATCAAAATGTATATCTTTGGCGGAGTTTGAAAAAAAAAAAAAAAAAAAAAAAAAAAAAAAAAAAAAAAAAAAAAAAAAATCAAAATATGTATAGTTCACATATATAATTAAAATGTTAATTTCCCCCTTACTCTTGTTTAAAACCAATAATCTCTTATGTTTGTCGTTTGTTGTTCTATTTGTAATTTATAATCTCATTTTATAATTACGTTTTTGATCACTTTTAATTATGAAATCAAAGACGTGCAAGTCGAGTGCAAATTAATACAAATTTCTGGGGCGGACCAAGTCTTAAGATGTTTCATTCCCTGACAAAATTATGGGCGGACCAAGTCTTAAGATGTTTCATTCCCTGACAAAATTCAGAGTCGTTAAAGTTAGATGCACATTAATATAAATTCTTCGTCAGATCAACTTTTAAAATGGGGTTTTTCCTGTTAAAAAAAAAAAAAAAACCTTCAAAATGTATATCTTTGACGGAGTTTGAAAGATTAAAATATGTATAGTTCACATAATTAAAATGTTTTCTATTCAAAATGTTAATTTCCCCATTCCTCTTGTTTAAAACCAATAATCTCGTATGTTTGTGGTTTGTTGGTCTATTTGGAATTTATAATCTCATTTTATAATTACTTTTTTGATGATTTTTAATTATGAAATCAAAGACGTGGAAGTCGGGTGCAAATTAATACAAATTTTTGGACGCGGACCAAGTCTTAAGATGTTTTATTCCTTGACAAAATTATGGGAGTCTACTCTTCTTTCTTTTTTTATCTTTTTTTTTTTAAAACAATTTTAAGTTATAAATTCGGAGTCATTAAAGTTAGATGCACATTAATATAAACTCTTCGTCAGATCAACTTTTAAAATGGAGTTATCTCTTTGACGGAGTTTGAAAAATCAAAATATGTATAGTTCACATATATAATTAAAATGTTAATTTCCCCTTACTCTTGTTTAAAACCAATAATCTCTTATGTTTGTGGTTTGTTGGTCTATTTGTAATTTATAATCTCATTTTATAATTACGTTTTTGATCACTTTTAATTATGAAATCAAAGACGTGGAAGTCGGGTGCAAATTAATACAAATTTCTCGGGTGCGGACCAAGTCTTGATGTTTCATTCCCTGACAAAATTATGGGAGTCTACTCTTCTTCTTCTTCTTTTTTATTTACAATTTTAAGTAATAAATTCGGAGTTGTAAAAGTTAGATGGACATTAATATAAACTCTTCATCAGATCAACTTTTAAAATGGGGTTATCTCTTTGACGGAGTTTGAAAAATCAAAATATGTATAGTTTACATAATTAAAATGTTTTCTATTCAAAATGTTAATTTCCCTATTCCTCTTGTTTAAAACCAATAATCTCGTATGTGAACTATACATATTATAAATGTGAGGAGAGGAGAGAGCACAGTCTAACACACGACACCATCCTCTCCTCTCCTTTCTTTGTCCCCTCTTAGTCATCCGTCAGACTGTCCCACACTGTCCTCTCCTCTCCGTCCTCTCTAGTTGTCCGTCGGACCGTCTGACTCTGTCCTCTCCTTTCCTCTCTCTGTCCTCTCTTAGTCGTCCATCACAAATCTCCTCTCTTTCTGATCTCCAGCAGCAGATCTCCAGCTCTGGTACGTGAGTATTTGCTTCTTGTCAGCAGATCTTTGTCCTTGCTCCTTTATTTTGTTTGCTGCTGCTGATTATTTCTTCTGCTGGTTCGATTTGCTTTTGGGTTCGATTTGCTGCTTCGTCCGTTTTGTTTAAGCATAGTGAAAACGTCAACTCATGAAGTGGAAATTGTAGCCCCATGATCTACTACCTTTCCTTTAAACAGATTTGATTGACCTATTGCTTGGGACTTTAATTGTATGGTACCATCCTACTGATCCTAGGAAGACGTAAATGATTAAAAACTCCCAACTTTGTTGCATATCAGTCGTTGATTTATCCGATTAAGATATTTTGATGGTAAGGTAGACCCTTTTTCTTGTGACACTCCAGTGGATTTGGTATAAGGAAGTGCCATGGTTATGAATGCGCTGCTTTAATGGTGTTATCTGGTATCGAGCTGTAATATTCTAGGCATACTTGACTCTTAGTCCTTCAAGACTCTGGCAGCATCAGGTGACTTCGTCTGCATCCTATAGATTATTTGACATTTTGACTTTCAATAAAGGTTTTTGGACGGTGGTTAAAAAACTTAATTTGCTTATATTATTCATTTGCTGCTATGTGGTGAAAATATGACAAGAGATTGCATTTAATTTCTAGAAATGCATATATGGTTAGAAGTTTAGTCATTCACTCACTATATGATTTGGCGTACTAACATTTCTTGAAGGATTTGTTGTTTATTTTTATATTTTGATTCAGAAGTTCCTGAATAGGTTTGGCCGATTTCTTTTTTATCTTGTAATTTCAGGGAGGAAAAATACGCTCTAAACTTGTTTCAGAGTTAAGAGGAGCTGATGATGTAATTATAGAGGAGGAAACAGTTGGACAGGGTGGAAAAGCTGCAGCTCAAGGGGGCATGGAGAAGTAATCTAAATTTAGAACTTGATAATATTTAGCTGGGTTACATACTATGTAGTAATTATTTTGTTTCCTTTTATGGAATCAGGTCTCTATTTTGCATGAGTCCAGCTGGTGACCCTCCATGATCTGCTAGATTATTTGATGCAATTGTTAGTGGATGCATTCCGTTTTGAAGGAATACTTAATTACAGGAAGGTGTGTATACATTCATGTCGCCTTGATAGATTCATATCTGGAGAGCATCAAGTACTCCCTCCGGTCCTAATTATAGGAGCAAATTACCAGAATTTGGAGGGATTAAGGAGGGAAGTTAAATTAGTTAATTATATATTTTTTCCTAAAATACCCTTACCTAAACTTTAAAATGAAAGCCCCGTTAGCACTGTGATCACTTTTGAGCCCTAGTTCCTGCAAGTGCTAAACAGAAATGTCTTTCAGATGCTAGTTTCTTCATTAACACGTAGGCTTCTTAATTTGCTCTATGTCTAGCCTTATTTCGTGAGTTTCCTGAGTTTCTCAAATTATTTTGTTCAATCTTTTAAGAGCACAACTTTCATCTAAATATGACAAAAATTGCTCAAAATTATTTTATATAAAAAAGTATCATTTAGGTGTATATGACATTAATGAATTGCAAACATTATTTACTTTATAAAATATATAGGTGTATTATTAAATTATTATTGAGAAAGTATAAATAGGGGTATTATAGGAAAAAAATGACAAAAGTTAAAACTTGTTCTTATAATTAGGACCAAAACCAACTTCAAAATTTGCTCCTATAATTAGGACCGGAGGGAGTAATTCATTAGATGTAAAATGTTATAGTTACAAGTTGTTAAATAAGATGTAGCCTTGTTAGGTTGCTAGTTAGCTTGCCTAATTGATCTGCTGGCTTTATTTTAGCATGGAATATGTGGGCAAGGTACGTGCTATATGTTATATCTGTTGCATTATATGTCTAAGGCATTCGACTAGTATTAATTTATATAATTCGGTCTATTTTCGGCCTAGTTAAAGTAGGCATGTTTTCAGCCTGTTTGAAGTATGCTTGTTTTGGATGAAGCCTATGACCTGTTAGCCTACTTAAAATTTTTAAAAAATATACAGGCTTCCTTAACAAAACGCATGTTAGGCTTAGGCCGAAAAGAAGTCTGTAACAGACTATACAAAACAAGCCTCGCCTTTTAAGGGCTTATTTCCACCACTAGTAAGTTATAATTGAAATTGTACACTTTGTAATATAAAATATTTTAGTAACATAGTGTGGTAAATTACTATTAAAAATTACACTTTATAATATAGAGTTCTAACTTTCATAATATAAAAGGTAAATTACAAATAATTTATTTAATTCTTCTTAAATATGCAATATGAATATATAAATATACATAAATAATGAGAAAAACACTTCTCATGTTGTAGGAAAAGTGTTTTCTCATGTCACACACATATAAAAATGGTGGGACCCATATATACATATAATTAGCATTATATATATATGTGGGTCCCACTATTTCATGTGTGTGTAGGAATCTTTTTCTTCTCATGTAACCTGAGAAGTTTAAACCCTATAAATAATAATATCTTATCCACAAGTGTTGTATCTAACAAAAAAAATATTTTTTCAATCTATGAGATTTTTACCGATTGTAAAACTCTAGATTTGGTTCAAAGTGACAACATGGCATCATATGTTGCCATGTGGGGCCTGACACATGTGACTGCATATACCACGCCACAAAATGAACGTCCACAATGTAAATTTTGAAAGAGTATGTAAGAGGGACCACACCACATCTTTTTACAGGTTGGAGTAATAATTAATAGCTATAACATTGTTATTGCTATTTGACAGGTTGGAGTAAAGCTAGCAAAGCACAAGAGTGAGGTTCACTAAGAAGGAGTAGAAGTGATTAGAGAGGAGTGAAAATGTCATTGCCAAGGTTTGTGGTGCTCAAATCAACCTACAACAACAAATACTTGCGTTATGTACATGAAGATGGGAAGTGGCATGGGTATGTCACTTTCCTTGAAGAGAAAGCTGTGAGTCCATATGCAAAATTCGAAGTCGAGATGGCAAAGAGTGGAATGGACTAGTGCACATAAGATGCTGTTACAATAACAAATATTGGATGAGGAGGACACATAATGATTGAGAGATTGTTGTGAGAGCTGATGAACCTGAGGAAGACCAATCCAAATGGTCATGTACATTATTCAAGCCAATCTACATAGATGGTGATGCCAAAAAAGTCTTTTTTTTCCACGTCCAGCTTGGACACTATGATTCAGATTATCCTGGTAAAGATTGGTCAAATAGCATCTGCATAATCATTGATTGGGAATCACTATTGATAATGCCTAAACATGTTGCATTCAAGGGCGACAATGGCCAATATCTCAGTGCCTGCTTGATCGAGGGAAACCAATATCTACAGTTTGCATCAAATGATGTTGGTGATCCAACAGTTGGGAACGAGATCTTCACCACTCATGATGGAAGCATTCGTGTAAAGTCTAATTACTTCGGTAAATTCTAGAGTGGCATGGATGTCCCCTGTTTGATATGGGCTGACTCAGATGACACCACCATTAACAACTCTAACACGTTGTTTTGGCCAATCAAAGTTGACAACAATGTCATTGCTCTTCGTAACTTAGGCAACAATAATTTCTGCAAGAGATCCACCGTCGAGGGCAAGACAAGTTGTCTTAATGCTGGAGTTTCCACCGTCGAGGGCAAGACAAGTTGTCTAAAGAGGCTCGAATAGAGGTGGAAGAGCTTGTTATTTCAAGGGAAATCTATAATGTCAATTTTAGTCTCTTGGATGCTAGGATTTACAGCCAGAAAGTCCTCACAATGGCCACCGGAGTTGCCATTAACGGGAACCAAGAACCCAATAATGTAGAAGTGAAGCTCTCTTATACAGAGACTAAGAGCAGTACTTGGAATGCCAATGTTTCATTGAAGCTGGGTGTCAAAACTAACTTCAAACCGGCGTTCCATTCATCGCAGAAGGAAAAATTGCAATTTCGGCTGAATTTGGTGGAGCATACCAATGGGGAGAAACTAAAACATCATCAACTGTAGTGGAGACTATGTACAAAGTTATTGTGCCACCAATGACGGTGGTGACAGTGAGTTTGCTAGCAACAGTGGGTTCATGTGACGTTCCCTTCTCATACACTCAGTGCGATACTCTTACTAATGGGCAACAAGTTACCTATAACATGGATGATGGCATTTATACTAGCATTAATTCTTTCAACTTAAAGTATGAGAGCAAACAAGAAGCAGTAACGACTAACCCATGGCAGGCAACAACCACAACCAATAGTGCAGGCTCCCACTAGGGCAGGTATTGTCCTCTCGTTTAGAGGATTTGTCCCTTAGCAACAACCAAGAGTGCCTCTCCAAAAACTCGAGGCCTTAACCTAAGGCATAAGTACATGTTTTAAGAGTCACTTGGTAACCATGTGCACCTGATGTGGTTAAAATGCCACGAATGTTTGTGGGTACCATCTCTAGAAACCCTCACAAGACTCCACTCGTCGACTAGGGCTAACCTAGGGGTTTAAAAGGCTTGTTGCATGTGCTAAATGCAATCGTGTTCCCTGCGAAAGTGGCATTTTTATTTTTGTTCGTAATTTAGTACAATAATGTAGATTGTAGTAGCCTTTACTCTTTACTTGGGGACTTCGTGTTCTGGTTCTACTATAACACTACCGCATAGGCACATAGCTGCATACTGCTAAATGATAGCTATGAATGTTGGAGTCCATCTTGACATGTGATCAAGAACCTAGTTGCCTTTTTGGTGATTCATGAAGTCATGGGTAGTTTGTTCATTTGTTTATTGTATGAATTATTTGGTTCAATGTTGGTGATTGTTTCTATGATTTCTTTTGCCTGCTTTAGGGTTAAGGAATAATTAATTGCATAAACAAAATCAATTATAGCGCTTAGCAATCTTAGCCCACACATTAAACTGTATGACTGGCCTATAGGTTGGTCTTTCACTTATTCCTTCATACATTATATTCCATAGACACTTCTCTCTGCTGTATATATATAGGATATCCAATTTAATCGTTAGATTTATTTTTTAAAAAAATCATACTTTCATTAATTTTGACAACTCTTACATTTTCTTTTTTTTTTTTTTTTAAAAAAAAAAACCTCTCTTATTTATGGGAAAATCCTATATAAAAACGGTTGAATTACCCAAATTATAATTTGGGTTACTAAACTTAACAAATTATTAATTAGGTTATTTGACACAATTAGAAATATAGAATTTAAGCTAAATTACCCCTATGTCCTTTAGTTATTAAAGAAAAGCAAAATTAGAGACAAAACAATATTTTGTACGTGCCAGTGATAGAAAATTCATTAGAGGCCTCGACTCAGTTAAAAAATCAACAAAGAAGGTTGTGATGAGTTTGTTCTAATGTTAAATCTTCAGGTCTCTTCCCCTTCTCGATCATCATTTCTAGAAATCTGACGTGCATTTTCTGCCTAACTTTCTTTGCAAAGTCCACTTATAATGGCATTATATGTAACAGTATTAGGCTCTTCGCCATTTTTTTGCATCAAATTCAAAAGTTCCGCAGCATTGGAAGATTTCCCAGTTTTGCAAAGTCCATCAATCAAAACTGTATAAGCAACGACACCAATATGAATTCCATGGCTTGTTAGTTCTTTATTCAGTTTTCGACTTAGGCAAAGGCCGAAGCTTTTAAACAAGAAACTGCAGATTATTTCCAGAGATTTAATGGAAAACAAGCAGAACACCAAAAACCTTAATTCAGAACATGAGGAATCCAAAAGCACAGAACAAATAGTTATAAGCATGAAATAGACGACAGAATTGGTAGATTAAGATTTGATTATCATGATTCCAAAATAAGGAACAAGACTCACAGGAATCAACTATGGGATTAACGATATGAGAATGAAAAGATCTAGGAAGAGAACAGAGATTTTAGATTTTAGACAATTCTCAAAAAACCCTTGTTCTTGGCTTAAGGTTTTCCTTTCTTCCCCATTTTTTTAAAAATGGGTTAGGGTTATTATTGAAAAGTAACCAACATTTAAATATTCTAAATTGTATCACTGACCCACTTTAAGATATGTTAAATTTACCAACCTTATATAGAGTTTTCCTATTTCAATTGTCTTTATATGAGATTCTCCCAAACTATAAGGAGTAAAAAACCAATTAACCTAAAATATTTAAACATGCATTTATTATTTTTTGCATAATACTAGATAGAAGTAGAAGTTGTTTAGGTGTCAAATTCTAATGAACTGCCTGGTCCATAATCCAAGAAAAAAATAATTGATCATAAAACGAAAACCACAACCAAAAACTTTGTTTGATTATAAAATGGGAAACACAAGTGCAAAAACCCCATAAAATAAAACAACAACATGAAGA
The DNA here is from genome assembly GCA_019022655.1 of Acacia acuminata. Classification (NCBI taxonomy): domain Eukaryota; kingdom Viridiplantae; phylum Streptophyta; class Magnoliopsida; order Fabales; family Fabaceae; genus Acacia; species Acacia acuminata. The sequence continues at coordinate 1,506,491 of JAFJYI010000163.1, read as the reverse complement.
AATTTGATAAGTGGTGTGATCTTCTATGCGAACACACTAAAAGAAATTTGATTTTTACTTACACTGAAAGCTTTTTTTTTTTTTTTTTTTTTTTGCAACGACTCCTCCGTTACTAAAAGTTATTGTAACAATTAAGTGCCGTTTCGAAAAATTGAACATTCAACAATAAAAAAGACCGTAACCTAAAAGCATATACAAAAAACAAAAAATCTCTCTTACAAAATCTTCACTGACTTTTAACAAAAGCTCAAGGCTTTTTACACAAATTTACCAAGTTTAGCGGCAACTCATCACAAAATGTCCATTACTAACTGTTAAGAAACATAGCAATTTCCATAAGAATGAACACATAAATTTACTTGGTTCGGATCCAATGTGATCCTACATCAAAGGCTGAGCCAGAGCTCAAGGCTTTCCGCTGTCTGAAAAAATTGATTACAACCCTCAAGAACAATCACACACTCACAAATCATTACAAGATCAAAAACCTTGATCTAAACTACTGGAACAATCTTTAACAATCATAGAAGAGATTCAACATAGAACCAGGAATGACATTTCAAAAACACAATATGGATAATAAAAAAAAAAACTCAAAATTATGTAATAACCTTTTATACTAGTCACTTTAATATGAAATCACTAAAATACCCCTCGGCCAATATGAAATTACACATATGCCCACATATCTCCACCTTGACTCTATTTTGATAGCAAAAATATCTCAAGCACTCAGCGACTATCTAAATCTGAGACTCTAGACACCTTAAGCAAATTGTAACACCCCCAAATTTTCATACTTGAAATCGTGTCCATTGACACAATTTTAAGAAAAATTGACAGAGTTTGAGGTATTACCACTCGTAGTAACGAGAGCATGCACTAACATTTGGACAATGAGTATCGATATAAAATGCCCAGACATATGCTGATGTCCCGACATAAACTGATATATTAAAAATTTCCTGAAGGAATATTCGTGTGATACATTAGTACAAGCTTTGTATAATTACAATTCTTGACATGATAACTATATAATCTTCAACCAAGCCTTAGGTAGACTTGGGGCATAGAACCCAACTCAGTCAATCAAACACATTGGCCAGGTAGGTGTCTATCTTGTGGAAGTCTCCCCGTCTTTCACGGCGACTTATTGACTGAACCACATAGACTAGCCCTGCCTTCGGCACCAAATGGTTCGAAATAACCTCATCAGATTCTTGCCAGAAAGAATGCTCTGGTGTAGCTCTTCCGGCATTTGCTTTGACTGGTACTTCTTCCCAGCTCCATCCATTAGTGCCTTCTCACGGCTCCATCTACCGGTACCTTCTCTATCCCAGTTCCTTTCATGAACCTTAGACAGATTTGAGGTCCAATGGTAACAGTTAACCTCATGTGAAAAGTATAAACAGTATATGTATGATAGATATTCGTTACATTACAGCAATAACCAACACATAAGCAAACAGCAGATGTAAGGTTAACACAACAACAGTACATAGTACACAGTACATGTAAAGTTTATCCACGTTTGCACAAACCAGTGCCATGACAGCCCATCGTGTCATCAGCGCTAGGAAAACTCAATGGCATTATCAAGACTATAACCCGTATAAAGCTGAATGTATATAAACAGGTGATCTAAGCCCCATAAACTTAGTCACAGTGCATGACCCAAGACCTACTCTTATCCATCACTTCATGAATCAATCAATCATATACTATCTACAAGACACATCAGAGTTAAATTTACTAGTACGTGAACGTACCTTTCACCGCGTCGTTACCAAAACACCCGACCTTTGAATCCGACTCCGGACTTCCTGATATCCTATACATTATTATCGGATTATTTCCTTTTCCATGATATAAATATCATATTTTCTAGGATAATATCAAAAAGGATGTTTTCACCTATTTTGACATTTCTACCATTGGTGGATTTATTATTACAATTTTGCCCTTACATTTTAATTAAAAACGCTACTTCAGTTTTTTGGCCAGATTTTCCACTAACTTTGCAAAATCATAATTAATTATAGAAAAATAGGAATGAGGTTCCATAAAATTCCTCGGAATCCTTGGTATGTCTATTTTCAATAAAAATATTTCCAGAACCTAGAACACCAAGAATCATTCCCAGATTAATGTTTTCTCAGCACTGCCCAGATTTTCGTCCAGAAAAATAACTTAACTTCAAAAATATGTTACTCCTTGTGTAGAACTCAAAATGCTACATATTTTATATATTTGGAAAGCCCTACGTGTCTACTTTATTTATAAAAATATTTGTGATATGTGGACTTCATTTTCAACATAAAATAATAGCCACAAATTGACTGACTTAACAAACCAACAAAACCCAACAATTCCCAATCTTATTCAAACTTGTTCCATTAATCCTAGAAGTCACTTGTAATACCCCAAAATTCATATGTCTCTTAAATATTATAGTTTGGCTAAATAATACCTATTTAAAATAGGAAAGTATGTTGTCTCTAATTTTAGTAATTTATTTGTTTATTTTCCTTGGAGTTTAAAGAGGCAAAAATCCAATTTTATTTTAGGGGTCATAAATTTCCCTATAATTATTAAATTAATACATGGTGCATAAATGGCCATGAAAAGCTAAAAAGTTGTGAGGAAATAATTAAACCAATTAGAGAAAATTGCCAACAATTAGTGGATAATTCAATCTATGTTAATTGAATTATTTTCATAAACATTCACAATTAGTTTAGTGGCATATGTTAAAGGCCTAATTAAGGATGGATTACCTTAATTAAGAAACAAGGGCTAGTGAAGGGCTAGGATTAGCATAGAAGTGGTTTCTAATTAATCTTAGAACCAATCATATTTTGACAATTACACTTAACTTCTTTATTAGGGATGCTAATTGAGATTTGGTATGGAGGACTAAGATTAAATTTGATAAAACTAAATCCAAAGGCTTTAATTAAGCCTCATAAAGCCAAATCCTTGTGAAATTGAATTGACCAATGATAAATCAAGAAAATATTCTTAATCCTCATGAAATTAATTGGGCCAATGAGAGATTGGAAAATAAAAGGCCAAGATTTGATTTAATAAAGTGTAATCTAATGGCCTTAATTAATAAATAAGCTTAATCCATGTGATAATTAAAGAACCAATAGGAGGAGTTTGAGCTCATAATATCTAGATATTAAACACATGGGTTCATTAATTGCAAAATTGATGAAGGAGAGAGGGAGAGTTGTGTGTGTATGTGTGTGTAAGAAAGAGAGAGTGTTGTGAGTGCTAATGTTGTGAGTCTAGTGAGTGAGAGAGAAAAATAAACTTAATTCAATATTAATTTCAAATCCAAAATATCGATGTACACAAGAAAAACTCAAAACAACAAATAAAGTGAGGATTTATACAAATCTAAATAGTTGTGAAGAAGTAGGAACCCCGGAGAAAATATAAGGACTTATCTTGAACCCACATAATTTAACCTCGAAAGTAAGCCTAGTAAAGGTTATTTTTGCAAACGTTGAAGAATAAGCTTAGTACAACCAGGGGAATCTCATTAGACCATAAATTTGGATATCCAACTACTAATAAAAAATCATACTCGGAATTTAAAAGTATTGGTAATTGATCAAGCAACCAGAAATAGATTTCATTAAAGTAAATTAATTCTCAAAAAGCAAAACTTAGAGATTAAGTTAGGGTTTTCTAATCACATGGATGGATGAGATTAAAACTTCTTTACTAAGTTTAGATCCAAGGGTTCATACACAAGAAGAGTTAAGTTTGAAATATTTATCAAGGTGCCATAGCCTTTTGCTATAAATAGGGGACTTTGGTCTTCATTATTCTTCACCAATTCACAAAGGTATTAACCATATTTGAGAGATTAAGGAAGAGGGTGAAGATCTTCTTGAAGGAGTAGCAAGGTTCTTGGTAAGTTATCTAGCTCTAGCTTTAAGTTCTTTAAGTTTTAGATCTTAAATTCATAGTTAGAAGTAGCTTTGATTTTAAATATGCTAGAGTAATTTTAATATCATGTTTTTATAGTCAAAAATAGTGACATTTCGAAAATTAGATGAGCCACTTGGTATAGCAAAATTTCTGGAAAACTATGAGCAAAGTAGCGAAGCTCTGGCGAAAATTCATCGGGTAGGAATTTCTGGAATCAGTGATAAAAATGCCAATATTTCATGTTGAAAGTAAAGTCACAAAATTCTGGTAAAATTCATGGTTAAATTAGACATATAGGGATTTTCAAATATTCCAATAACATGTTAAAATGAGTTTTGTATAGTGAGATAAAAATTCTCAAAGTTGGGCTACGAATTTCTGGAAAAATTCTGGGCAGAGGCTCAAAACTTTAAAACTGGGAGTGACCCGTGTAATCTGGGAAGAATTGAGTATTTTTACTTACAAATATACATCCTAAGGAGTCCAAGAAATTTTACAGATCCTCGTTTCGATTTTTGTAGATTTAATTATGATTTTTCAAATTTACCGAAAAATCTGCCCAGAAAATACTGCACTACGTTTTTAAATAAATGTAAGGGCAAAATTGTAAATAAAAAATCCACCAAGGGTAGAGAGGTAAATAGAGGTGAAAATATCCCTTAGGATATTATTCTAAGTACTATGGTGATATGTTAGGATATCCGGGATGTCCGGGCTTTGGTTCAAAGGTCGGGCATGTGGCCATTGCACGGTGAAAGGTACGTTCGCGTCTTGTAACACTAACTCGATACTTATTGTATGCTTATATGTGATAGATTAATTCAAAAGACATGGACGGGATTCTGTCTCGGGTCATGCACCGTGGCCAAGTTATGGGGCTTAGTTCACATGTTTATACATTCGACTATACACGGGTTATGGTTTTAATAATGCCGTTGAGTTTTCCTAGCGAGACACGATAGGCCATCGTTAGTGCAAACATGTGAATAGTGTGCAGACCATAATAATGTTCATATGCATGGCTTGTGTTCTATTATTATCCTTCATATGTGATTCTGCTTAATCAATGTCATGAATATCTGTCATACATAAACTTTATCATACATAAGCATGAGGTTAACCGTTACGAGGTTCAATGGGTATTGAACCTCAACTCTTACTATAGCTTCAGGATCCGTAGTGAACGGGATCGAGGACAAGGGTAAGCAGCAGGCATAGGGACTGGCTGGAGAAAGTTCTTTTGACATGTACTTAACGTTGTAGTCATTCGAAATTTTTGTATCACTATGGAAGCAAACATATACAATACAGTGGATGTTTATCAGTTACTCTTCAATTTAAATACTTCCGATGCTCTACTCGATCAAATATATATATTTTTTAAAAAAAAACGCTTCCGAAAATTGGGATGTTACATCACTTCCCAACATGTTTTTACCTTGTCAGACATCTTTCGATGCAATAAGGCCTAAAAACAATTATGGGAAATTACTTTACCTATTTCCTAGGTTAAACTAACATTTATACTAAAAACTACTAAGAACTATAAAAGCTAAAGACTAAAAAAACTAAAAGCAAGCTTACCTCTTTGAAGCCTCTTTGCTACTCCTTCCTCCTTCTTGCTTCACTCCTCTCTTAAACTCACCTATTTGGTTTGAGTTTGGTGTGAAGAAATGAAGAGGAGAAGCCTCCTATTTATAGGAAAATTCCAAGGCTTATGTTTGGTTTAACACTCTCTTTTTCCTCTTACCAAACACCTCATCTTTAATCCTACCCATTGGATGATCTTTCTTAATCAATGGCTCATGGAACTTGGTCTTCTCCCGGAAGACTCATTTTTATGAAGAAAAAGCTTCTTATTGGTGTATTTTAATTAATTAGGATTTAGAGCATTTTCCCTTGATTTTTCCTATTGGTTGTTCAATAGTTGTGGGCCCCACATTTCTTCTTCACTAAGTTTACTTTCCTTCCTCTCCTTTTCCTCTTCAATTTTTGCACTAATTATCCCTTGTGCTTGTACCATTCTATTTTAATTAAATCAATAAACCAAACTTCCTCCTCCATATGTGATAACCGTACCCCCTTCTCTCACACCCATTTAATGTGTTTTTAATTTACAAATAACTAATAGTTCATTTTTTCTAATTGGAGAGTTGAAATAATTGACTTTTCAACTCCATCTTTTTTGCTTTATCATAACTTCATTCTCTTCTTTCATTTTTCTAATTATCTTATCCTCTTCTATCTCATTGATTAGCCCATGTGCTCTTAATTGCTTTTAATTATAATATCTTGATTTATTAATACTCTTTTATCCTCTCATCTTGATCCCTAACCATAGGATTCATTTTGTGTTTGTTTAAAATAAATCCTCACCATTTATCTATAGCTTAATTTTCCCATTGATCCATTTAATTTTATGAGGATTAAGCTCAATTATTTGATTTCTCATTGGCTAATTCAATTATAAGAGGATTAAGGTTAATTGTGTGATTTATTAAGACCATTGGATCTAAACTTAATCAAAGTTTTAATCCTCACCTTCACTATAAAACATGTGCTCTTGTGATGTCATCCATGTGATGTCATCTTGATGACATAATAAAGGCTTAGGTGTCATTGTTGACTTTTCAACACTAATTAGCAATTTTTAATATATTATTATATTATTATTGTATTATAATAATATAATAATATATTATATTATTATAACATAATCTTCGTTTTTTAAGGAATATTATTATTGTATTATAAAAATATAATGATATATTATATTATTATAATAAAATCTTCGTGTAAAAAAATTATTATTATTTTAATATTATAATAAATAATAATATCAATACGTGGGAATGCATGGGCGATGGCTGTGATGTACAATTGGAAAGGGGAAATCACATTGAAGTACTCACTCCCCAATTATTAATACACAGCCACATGTCCTCCACTACACACATAGTCACGTGAGAGGAGCGTTATAGAGAAAGAGAGAGGGAGAGAGAAAGAGAGTAGTGGAAATTATTTGTTGTTATATAGCAAAGTGAAAGCATTTAAGTAGGGGTAAAAATAAGTTTGGAGTAGAAGTAATATTGATGATTCTTTTATATATTCGTGAACTTTATGTTTGTATTAAAGTATTTTGGGATTTGTTGTGCCTATATGGAGGGCTTGATTTGGAATTCTATATTTGACTAAAATTACATTGATAAGATTGTAAACTATTCAAGCATGCTTGTGTATATTAGAACTCATGGTTATGTATTTTGGAAACTGTTTAAGCATGCTATGTGTTTTGATGAAAATATCATTTATTATAATTGATTTTAAAATAGCACTATATGTTTTAGATGATATTATTTGTTATCTTAAAGATGATTGAGGATGAATTATTTGATAAATCTTGATTGGAACTGTACTTGTGATTTGGAACTTGTATATACATGTCAATATTATGAGATTGTTTGTCAATGATGCATATGGATGGTTGTGGAGCTATGATGGGTTGGAGTAACTGATAAAGAGGAATTTGTATGATAAGATCTCTTACCATGTGTTATGTCATCACTCGGTGCACAATGATACTTGTTAAGGCCCCTTCTTTCATGTTTTCCTTTGATTGGGATTGCATTGAAGTGATGATTGAATATTATTACACTTATTTGTATCTCTTGGTGAATAAATTTAGGATTGTTTAGTTAATAAATAATGGATTTTATTACTTAATCGAGCTTTGAGCTTTTAATCAGATTTGATTCATTCTTTATGATTAAATTCCAGATTTACGGTAATTTAGTATTTTCGCCATAACTTTTGATTTAGATATCCAATTAACCTGATTTTTCTTTCCTTTTTTAGATGATTCAGAGAGCTACCATTGTTATGAAGACTTGGAAGGCTGATTCGGACAAGAAGATTGACGAAATTAGAGCTAAAGACAGACCCATTTTTCTGGATTTTTATTCTACTCGAATTTTGTAATAAAGACCATTCATTAGAGGTTTCCTATTCTTAGAGGTTTCCTATTTTTGAAGGTTTCCTATTTTTGGGCCAATCTTGTAGCCCTAGTGTTTCCTATTTATAGGTTAGAATAGATGACTAAAAACATATTCTCAATTACGTTGAATATGATTTCTTTTTGGTTTTCTTCTTCATCTTTTCTTTTGTGTTTTGCTTAGCCATACTTGGCTAAGCTTCTGTGGTTAACCCAACGTAAGGATTCCATGATTCATCCAAAGAACTTGTGCTTTATCGGTGGTTTAACTCGTTTCTATTTTCATCTTATCGGATCCGATTTTTGGAAATAGTTTGAATATTAGATTTAATATTCGGTTTGGTTTATCCCAAGGACGAGTTCGAACTAGGTTTTAAGTTTTGTTTGTGCGATCGCACACGGTGGGACGCCACCGTTCGGACATATTCTAGGCGATCGTCTAGTCGATGGATTTTCTGGGCGAATGCAGAGATCTCGGTTCGTCTAGAGCCAAACATGGGTTATTTATATTTTGTTCAATGATGGAAGTCTCTGGAATCCGAATGTTGGGTTGATCGATTTTAATCTACTTCTTCTCATTTTCTTATATTCTATTTTATCTTTGCTTCATTTAAATTGCATTTCTATTTTAGTTTATTAATTTAAAAATCCAAAACCCAATCCCCCCTTGTTTTCATTGCATTTGCATGACATTTAAATTACTTAGGATTCAATAAAAGGCTCCTCGAGAAAGAGAGAACGATCCTAGGTTTGCCTATACTCAATCCTTGGTTAATTGTTGATTGTGGATCCCAAGGCTAATGACAAAAGGTCTTCATCATGAAGCTATGGGACATATGGCACTTCCTTAATTGTATTCTTTTAAGGAGGAGAGCTAAAGTTTAGACTTGAGCTCTGCACCTTTGGCCAACTACATCTCAAGAACTTGTGAGCTTGAGACAATTCAGTCAAATGGATGAGTTTTTGTTGAACTATGTGTTAGCTTATGGCTCTAGTAGCAGTTAAAAGGAGGTCATATGGCTGGTTAGGGGTGATGATGATGGTCTATGCATCAATCAATTGCTTGGCATTATCTATGTGATTTATGATTTGAATGATAAAGTTTTTCTATAATTATATTTGTAACAAGGTTGATACATGTTTTGTGAAATTTCTTGTGAACGATTTTTAGAAAATGAATTGATGTTCAATCATTTTAGAACCCTTTTTGGGAGGGGCTTTGGTAACCAAATCAAGAAGTAGTTTGTGAAAAGTTTTACGTTGATAATATTAATAAATTATTGTGAGTTGAACTTGATTTTTGAACCGTATGTTCTCAATCTTGGTTTGCATGTATATTTCTGAATAACCAATAGTTACTGAGATCTTTGGATCTTATGGTTGCAATATTAATTTTTTTCATGTAATTATTCTAGTAGTGAGCAAAGGAAGACACCTATGGAATGAGTCTTGAAAGCTCTTTTGTACTCCTAGAGTTCATGTTATAACATTTGTATTTGCCATGATACTAAGACTTCTGCATTTTATTAACTCTAAAATAATTTAGGAAATTTATTTTGACACTGTAAATATAAGTTTTTGTTGAACAAATTTTGTATTTTGATTATTTGGATTATGAGCATCCGTATTGGCAATATTTCAAATACTTTGGCTAAGTATTTTGTAGTTGGAGGTGTTACATCTAGTACATATCATATACTAATACATAAGAATTTCCATACAGGTTTGATACTCACCAACAGATTTATCATCATCAATAGATATACCATAAGCAATCATACCAAAATTAAAACAAGCCCTAGGATTCTCATTGAGGTTCAGGAACCTTGCTGGTTTTCACATTATGCTTCTTACATGATCCCTTGCTAGGGTATAATCAGATAAGGGGTTAGAGTTAACCTCAAGTTGCTTAGATTCAGAAAAATCATCATTATACTGAGGATCTTGATCATCAAACCCGTGATCATCTATCTCAGCTACAATAGTCCCTTGCTTAGGACTTAGGGTGTTAAGGTCCACCTCAAAGAAGACCTTGTCAAGACCTTCTCGAAGTATGTTCTCTTGAGACTTATCCTGCAAGTTAGTCTAATTTTCTTTTTGCTAAAATACTCCATATTTGTTGGACATCATCTTCTAGTCTCTGGCTAAGTTGATTAATTGACTTATACACTGAAGGAGAGCAAAGTTTTTAGAATAGAGTAATAGGTGTTTTAACGTTTAGTTCCTAAAATATTTTTGAATAATTACAAAGAATTAAGATACAAGTACAAACAAACAATTGACCAACAGCTTCAAGAATTCAAGGAAATTAGATTTTGGGTACAATAGCTTCATAAATTCAATTGAGCAAATACAAAACAAATCCTGCTATATATCTTTCTTGTACATACAAGTTTTCCAAAACATGAAAAAATTGGAGAAAACAAGACAAACGCAAACGCCCAGAAAGTACATCATCAGGACAAACACAAAACTCTGGCATTGCCTTCAGCATTTGTTGCTACTTCTAATTCGCTATTATCTCTTTGTCTTCTTCTCGCCGTAAACCTTGCTTCATGATCTTTTTAGTTCATTTTTTGCCATCCAGGGCAGAGCCTTCCTTGCCTTAGAGTTCCAACGCCACGTTTCTTCTCCTCTATAGAATCATAGTTGTCGGTCTGGCGAAGGGTAATTGTAACACCTCAAATTCCTTACCATTTATTATGTTTATTAACATGTAGTAATTAAGAATGTTAACAGAGTTTAGGGCATGATAGAACATTTGAGACGGTTTGAGCGATTGAGTAACTGATACTACGTGATTAAAATTTAAAACTAACTAACCGTGGCTAATCCCTACCGGGATAATAGCGGTACAACCATCCAAATATCGGGTTAGCTAAGCAACTATCAATGTTATACAATCCAACAAAATATTTAATTCCTTTTGTGTCTCCTCACAATTTTACTCATGCTGCTTACCTCTTGCTCCAGCTCATGAACCTGAAGCTATGGTTAAGTCTCGAGATTGAACAAGATTGAATCTCGGAATAATAATAGAAACAATATATGATAAATAATCACAATTTGAAAACAGATAGAATTCAACAAACACACCGTAACCTGAATACAATATTACACATGACATGTATCGTTACTGGTGAAAGCACACATAAGTGCTATGTGTCCCAGACACAAATCCTCAGTGCTAGGAAAGCAAGCATGTAACATTTGAAGGTGGAATATCACCTAGAGGGGGTGAATAGGTGATTTTGAAATTCTTTCGCTAATTGCTCAAGAACACTTAAGAGAGAGGCAGAGAGAAGAGCAATGAACACAAGAGGTTATACTGGTTTGGTCCAACTCTTGACCTACGTCCAAATCCCCGTAAACACTCGGGATTTCACTATCTCCAAACTTGATTACGGACACTCGAATCTCTCAAGTAATTCTCTCATTAGGACTTACTCCTCTTTACAAGTTGTAACCAAATGACTGTGGACACAATTACACACTCTATAGACAAAGGATGATCCTTTCACTCTCGGACTCACTCCCCCTTACAAGTTGTAATTGATACACCCACACTCAAGATACCTTTATCTTGAGATTTGAACGAATTGTAATACAGATGAAAAGACTCTCTCACAGAGTAGATAAATGATAAGCACTGAAGCTCAGTAATATCCAAAGATATATACAGAATAGACTTTTGAACACTTGAATGATTTGTCTGTGTATGCGTTAGTTCTATCGATGAATTCAAACCTTCGGGCATTTATACTTGGTTGAAGCTTAAGGATCGTTCAAGGATTTGATTCTGTCTGTTTTAATGTTTGAATATGACCGTTGAGAGTCTTGAATATATCCGTTAGATAGATGATGCATTCGTTGAGGATTTCTCCGTCTGAGGTGGAATGTGCAGCGGGGACATTCTCTTTCATTCTTTCTGTTGTATCCGTTGTGAGATGGCATTAAATGCAAAGTAGAAGAATATCAGAGTAGGCTTTACTTGGCTCAAAACATCGGTCTCCAAGAATATCACGGTTTAGGTAGCGGCCTTTAATGTCTCTGATAGGTGAGATTGCTTCGTTCGAATTCGCTGGTAATCTAAGTCTGAATGATCTGAAACTCATGAACAAATTGGTTAAAAGCATTTGGTAATCACAATAAGTAATAATTAGAAGAGGCATAAATCTATTCGATGATTCATGAATTTCGTACACGGTGATTTCAAAAACAAGATGATGTTGCTCGAGCAAAGATTCATGCTTGCTCGAGCAAGCTCCTTTGAAATGCACTTGCTCGCTAATGCTCGAGCAGGAAAATTTCCTTGCTCGAGCATGAATATATCATGCTCGGGCAAGCTCTTGGAAATCAGTTCAATTCACTTCAGGTTCGCTGTTGCTCGAGCATGATTTATATCATGCTCGGGCAAGCTCCCTTTGATTCTGGTGAATGTGCATAAGCATCGTTGTTTCTCGAGCATGATCCCAAAGCTTGCTCGAGCAAGCTTGTATGATTCAGTTGAAAGTACTTGGAACACGCTGATGCTCGAGCATGCTTTCCTGATTGCTCGAGCATGGTGCTCGAGCATGAAGTAAATCATGCTCGGGCAGGCTTTCTTAGAAGTTAAAATCAGGGAGAGAATTGTGTTGCTTGAGCATGCATTCTTTGTTGCTCGGGCAGGGTGCTCGAGCAAGGCCTTTTGATCTGCTCAAGCAAGCTTCCCTGGACTTGAGTTTTCTTACTAAACCCAATGATGCTCGAGCAAGGGTCATGATATGCTCGAGCAGGGTCTGTTGCTCTTTCTGCTTAGACATAGTGTTGCCGGGTATGCTCTTGTAGTGTGCTCAAGCAAGTCAACAGAGCAAGCTAGGAATCCGATGATGCTCAAGCAAGACTATAGAGTCTGCTCGAGAAAGGCTTTTCTGAACATCTATCTTGCCTTGCATCCATTAATGCTTGAGTATACGTAGTATTCTGCTCGGGCAATCCACAACGTCTGCTCGAGCATGACTTGATCAAATGTGAAATTATGCTTGTGCATCATGTTCTTTGAAGCTTCGATCATGTGTGAATAAGCATAATACTCTCTAGTACAAAGTTTCAACTTCCAGAATATAGAGACTTTCAAGAAGCAATCACATTGACAGCAATTTCCAGTGAGCATAATGTCTTCGGGTAAAAATCCAAATTTAGCAAATCATCCCATCTCAGAAAGCTCTTCAAATATTCCTTCCATTTCAATAAGAATTAGCTTCAAACTAGTTGTATTTCATCCATTAACATCAGATGAATGGAGGTTGTTCTTATCTAGTGTTTTTCCAGCATCCAGAACAGACTGTAAACTTCAAAACATCATAAATTCTTCAATTGATATTATTTTTATGTTTTCTTGATGTTTTTGAAAATTTATTTGAGTCTAGTTTCCAATGCCACTGATTTCAGCTCAATCGGATTTGTCGTTTGTGAGATATCCTCAAATACCGAAGGTTGGTCTGGACTGTGACGGTGATTCTTGTGGCAACTTGTAAAATTCATAGATAATTCATCTGACCTCCTTTTGGATTGAATTCTATTTTCATATTTCACTGGTTTCATGTCCATCCGAGTCCTGGTTTGGGAGATATCATTGAATCACCGAAGTTCACCAGAAACAGAGCTAAACAGAGGAAGCTGAAGGAACGACTTTGCTCGAGTAGGTTTTTTTCTCTGCTCGAGTAGCATGCTCGAGCAAGCTTTTTTTTCTGCTCGAGCAAGTGTGGATTTTGAGCTAAAAATGAGCTGAAAGTATACCTTGCTCGAGCATGAACATAGTTGTGCTCGAGCATGACACTTCATGCTAGGAAAAAGCTGAAATTACAATAAAGCCCCAAAAACAAACTAATATTCATCCTAAGCTTGAACTTGCTTATTTTAACTCCAAATTGAAATGCCGTTCCAACTTCTATTTGATCACGAAACTTGAATATTGATATTCTCATAATATTTAATAAATTCTTCTTTCTTCATTCTTGATCATTCTCCGGAAGCTAAAATTACATTAATGCCCCATAACAAACTAGTATTCATCCAGAAGCTTGAACTTGTTTATTTTAACTCCGAATTGAGCCATTCCAACTTCTGTTTGATCATGGAGACTTGAATATTGATATTCTCAATAATTTAATTTGGACTAACCTATAATAAACAAAGTAGTTAGTCAATGTATATGATATAAACTTTTTACTCTAGATAATGACATCAATATAAGACATCATCAAAACTAATCAGAACTAACAACATTATCATATAAAAATAATAATCCACAACTAGTTGAATGTAAACATACGCTGACCCAAGACACAATCTTGTCTATGCGTGACCTAAGACCCAGTCTTAGTCACCAATCCACAATCATGATTCATACAAGCATATAGAGGCACACAAGACACGGGAGATTAGAGTTACTTGTATGCAAACATACCTTGCTCCGCATAGTTAGTACAACACCTATCTTTTGGAAAAAAATCCTGGGTTTCCTTGAAATCCTAAAATATTATGACGCATTATTAATTATCCTGTAATTTATATGATATTATAATAAATACCAAATTACTTAGAATAATACGCAAAGGGTTATTTTCGTGACTTTTGAACTTTTTACCCTTAGTGGACAAGTCATTCAACTTTTAACTTCTTTTCCTTTAATTTCGAATTACTGACTTTTAATTTCAAAATTATAAAAAACATACCCCAAAATTCATATTGTTTGTAACCTCAAAAGAAAGCTCTTAAATATTATAGTTTGGCCAAATAATACCTATTTAGAATAGGAAAGTATGTTGTCTCTAATTAGTAATTTATTTGTTTATTTTCCTTGGAATTTAAAGAGGCAAAAATCCAATTTTATTTTAGGGATCATAAATTGCCCTATAATTATTGAATTAATACATGGTGCATAAATGGCCATGAAAAGCTAAAAAGTTGTGAGGAAATAATTAAACCAATTAGAGAAAATTGCCAACTATTAGTGGATAATTCAATCTATGTTAATTGAATTATTTTCATAAACATTCACAATTAATTTAGTGGCATATGTTAAAGGCATAATTAAGGATGTATTACCTTAATTAAGAAACAAGGGCTAGTGAAGGGCTAGGATTAGCATAGAAGTGGTTTCTAATTAATCTTAGAACCAATCATATTTTGACAATTACACTTAACTACTTTATTAGATGCTAATTAAGATTAGATATGGAGGGCTAAGATTAAATTTAATAAGGCCAAATCCAAAGGCCTTAATTAAGCCTCATAAAGCCAAATCCTTGTGAAATTGAATTGGCCAATGATAAATCAAGAAAATATTCTTAATCCTCATGAAATTAATTGGACCAATAAGAGATTAACACAAATTAAAGGTTTGGATTCAATCTAGTAAAGTTAAATCCTAAGGCTTTAATTTAATTTCATAAAGTGAAATCCTTGTGAAAATTTATCAACCAATGAGAGGACTTTCTTCTTGATTTTGTGAGATAAGTAAAACACATATTGAACATAAAAAAGATGAAGGGAGAGTTGTTGTGCATGTGTGTGTGTCTAGTATTCAAGAGAGAGAAAGAGAGAGAGAAAAAAGAAAATTAAAGCAAATTTGATAAAGTTTGAAATCCTAGAGTAAATTGGATAATGGTTTGAAATCCAAGAAATATCTCGATGTACACAAGAAGAACTCAAAACAACAAATAAAGTGAGAATTTATACAAATTTAAATAGTTGTGAAGAAGTAGGAACCTTGGAGAAAATATAAGGACTTATCTTGAACCCACATAATTTAACCTCGAAAGTAAGCCTAGTAAAGGCTATTTTTGCAAACGTTGAAGAATAAGCTTAGTACAACCAGGGAAATCTAATTAGACCATAAATCTTGATATCCAACTACTAATCAAGATACATACACAGAATTCAAAAGTATTGGTAATTGATCAAACAACCAAAAATAGATTTCATTAAAGTAAATTAATCAACAATGACACCTAAGCTTTGATGATGTCATCAAGATGACATCACAAGGATGACATCACAAGAGCACATGCTTTATAATGAAGGGTGAGGATTAAAACTTCTTGATTAAGTTTAGATCTAATGGTTGAGATTAAGGAAGAGGCAAATGGTGGGGCCCACATTGGGCTTGAGATTACCATTTTAACCTTGAGATTTTCCCTATAAATAGAGGCCTTGCCTCTCCTCATTCTTCACACCAAATCAAAACTCCAAGAGTTGATTTCTAAGAAGCAAGAAGGAGAAGCAAGAGTCTTCAAGAGGTAAGCTTGTCTTTAGTTCTTAGTTTCTAGTCTTTAGCTTTATAATTCTTAGTAGTTCTTAGTAGCTTTTAGTAGAATTGTTAGTTTTAATCTAGAGAATAGGTAAAGTAATTTTCCATAATTGTTCTCAAGCCTTATTGCATCGAAAGATGCCTGACAAGGTGGAACATGTTGGGAAGTGACTTCTAGGACTAATGGAACAAGTTAGAGTGAGATAGAGAATTCTTGGGTTGCTAGGTTATGGGAGTCAGTCAGATTGAGGCTATTATTTTATATAGCAAATAAAGTCAATAAATCACGAAATTTTGCATGAATAAAGTAGACATGTAGGGCTTTCTAAATATGTATAATATGTAGCATTTGGAGTTCTACACAAGGAGTAACATATTTTTGAAATTAAGCTATGTTTCTGGACGAAAATCTGGGCAGCGTTGAAAAAATATTAAACTGGGAATGATTCTTGATGTTCTAGCTTCTGGGAAATTTTTTCCTTGAAAATAGACATGTCAAGGGTCATGAGGAATTTTACAGAACCTCATTTCGATTTTTTGGAATTATCTATGATTTTTCAAAGTTTCTGAAAAATCTGCCCAGAAAATCCAGCATTACGTTTTTAAATAAAATGTAAGGGCAAAATTGTAATAACAAATCCACCATGGGTAGAAATGTCAAAATAGGTGAAAATATCCTTTTTGATATTATTCTAGGAAATATGATATTAATAATTAATATCATGAAAAAGGAAATAATCGACGGTAATGTATAGGATATCCGGAAGACCGGAGTCGACCAAAGAGTCGGGCATTTTTGCAAATATGCGGTGAAAGGTACGTTCACGTCTTAACACTAACTCGATGCTTATTGTATGCTTATATGTGATAGACTATTTCATAGAGTCATGGACAGGACTTTGTCTTGGGTCATGCACCGTGTCTAAGACTCGTCTTAGTTCACTTTGTTTATACATTCAGCTTTATTTATACGGGTTACGCCTTGGTAATGCCGTTGAGTTTTCCTAGCGCGAGGACATGAGGAGTTGTCGTGGCACCGGTTAGTGCAAACATGGTTGACTGTGCATGTGTCTTTGTGTGCTATGTACTTGTTGTTGTGATTGACATTACATCTCGCTTGTGTGCTTATGTATTGTTGTAACCTTACATCTCGTGTGTTATGTATTGGTTAATGCTTTGTAATGTTATGAATATCTCTGTCATACATATTTTGTCACACATAAGCATGAGGTTAACCGTTACCTGAGGTTCAATGGGTATTGAACCTCAGCTCTTACTATAGCTTCAGGATCCGAGGTGAACAGGATCGAAAACAAGGGTAAGCAGCAGGCAGAAGGACTGGCTGGAGGAAGTTCTTTAGATATGTACTTAACGATATAGTCATTTGGTATCAGCAAACAAATACATTACAATGGATGATTATCAGCTTACTCTGTTCTTTAGATATGTAAACTTAAAAACGAAAAATGTAGTCATTTGAAAATTTTTAGTATCTACGCTCAACAAATTGAACATTAAACATAGGCCTTTTTCAAAAATTTGTAACTCCTTGTATAGAGCTCTAAAATTTAAATATCAAAATAAATCTCTATATGTATAATTTATTTTTGCTTTCTGATTTTTAGATATCATTTACTTGATCAAACATTGTCCATAAGTTGACTTCCTCCAATGGAAAACGCTTTTCCAAAACCATTTTGATTTTTTTTGTTACATTTTGTTGATTCCCTATGGTCTCATTTGCTCCATTGCTCAAGAAGGTTCTAAAAAATTCTAGAAGCTTTTGGCTCTAATTAACATGTGCTCTTATATTAACCACTTGGCTTCATCATCACCCCCATGTGCCATAAAAAAGTTAACGCTTGTTGGGCAAGTTGGTGATATCATTTTGATGAGACAAACAAGGGCTTAGGTGTCCCTAAATGCCAAATGTCATTGTGTAGTTGGTTTGGTAATTTATCAAAGTGTGTTTGTGCATTATTCATCAAGCTTTATCTTATTTTCTTGGGCCCTTATATTTTCAAAAAATTCAGCCCCTGTAAGAGGATTTTGATTGTCTTTCTCAACTTGAAGACACATGAACAAGTTGTGTTGGTTCCCTATTGATGTTTTGATGATGATTAAGGAAAACAAGAATATATGATCTAAGAAAGATAAGCAAAATAGTTGAACAAAGGAAAAATCATGCTTTATCATAAAAACCTTTTTACTGTCACATTGCCTCGAGCCAATGTTGCAGACTCGAGCCAAATCCATAAGCATTTATCGCCAAAATTATGTGTTGACTAGAGCCTGTCAATAGATAGCCTCGAGTCTAAGTCTAGACTCGAGCCTGGCTATTCAAAGACTCGAGCCTAAGTGTCTTTGGTCATAAAAAGATTTTCAAGACAAAAATCAATAGACTCGAGTCTATAAAAACTATGCCTCGAGTTCGTGGCTAGACTCGAGCCAACATTTTCGAGACTCGAGCCTAGAGTTCAAAATTTACACATTGATTTTATGAAAACTTAAACTGGCTGACTCAAGCCTACTTCACCACCTCGAGTTTAAAGGCTAACTTGAGCCTCTTAATCTGCCTCAAGTCTACGTTCTTCATTGCTGTTGTTTAAATCCTATGATTCACTCAAGCCTAAAAGAATGGTGCCTTGAGTCTATGGCTAGACTGAAGCTAGTAATTTTGCTGCCTTGAGTCAAAGACCTTCAATAGCCTTCGTCAATCACTATGGTTCACTCGAGCCTGAAATATGAGTGACTTGAGTTTCTGTCTAGACTCGAGCCAAGGCATTGTCTGCCTCAAGTCAAATACATTTTTGAAATGATCTTCCTATCTTTCTCGTTACTTTGACTCAAGCCTGTGAGATTGATGACTCGAGCCTAGGTTGTCTTTGTTTTAGCGAATGCTTATCTAAAATCCTAAGCTCTCTAAGTATGATTATGGTTTTATCATATCATCTTGTATTGATATTCTTAACTTGATTTAATGAGTTTGTTGGTTAGTTACAGTTGATTAGAACACAGATTATCTCAAGATTTTGAATAAAGCAATCGACATGTCAGAAGGCATTAAATGTGGTTACCTATTCAAGACCTTAACCAATAGACAAACCTTTGAACATTTGAAAGACATTTTGGGCAAGAAAGTTTCATTCCTTTTGATGGTTTCTCAATGGTCATAATTACTAGAACAAAAGGAATTAATGAATATTACAGCTGCGATTATACACAGAGCTTTTGTGCTTCAACTCCAACGGATATTGAAGAAGACCCAACGGCTATATTCAAGTTTCATTAACAGTCATTTAATGCAATATCTATAAATGGCTGAAGCTTTGAATTCTCAACTACCGAAACATTGTGCATTCAATTCGAACTTATTGCAAATCGCTGTTTCAACTATTGCATTAATATCTTCAGATATTCTCTTGTACTTCAGTGTTCATCTGTTTTCTATTCGTGAGGAGTTATTAAACACTTATTCATTTCATTCAGATATTAAAATCTTAAGGTTAAGGAACCTTAAATGTGGGTGTATCAATTACAACTTGTAAGGGGGAATGAGTCCGAGAGTGAAAGGGTCATCCTTTGTTTACAGAGTGTGTAATTGTTCGTGTGTTTGAAAAGTTAGTGGAAATCCCAAGGTGTGCTTGGGGACTGGATGTAGGTCGAAGAGTTAGATCGAACTAATATAAATCGCTTTGTGTCTCTTCTCATTTTCTATCTCTGTTTAAGTGTATTTGTGCGAAAATTTTTATTTCACCTATTCACCCCCCCTCTAAGTGATATTCCATCTTCAAGTTAGATAATAATCAACCACATATTTATCCCTTGCTTGATGTAACATCCTAATTTTTAATTTAGGATTTATGTATAATTATGAAATAAGTATATATGCTAAATGTGTTTATTACAAAATATTGGCCTAAAATAATTGTGAGAACAATTATTCGAAATTTAGGCTTACTTTTCCCTTAATTAAGTTATTTTGGGAAAAAGAATAAATTCACGTGAGGAATAATTTTAGGCCTAAAATTTGTAGAGAACGGTATTTTATGTCTTAGGAAAATCCTTATTTTAAGTTAGGGATTGATCTAATACCTATAATTAATTAAAATAAATGGCATGGGCTCTCTTTATCTTGAATCCACTACTTTCTCAGGCCATTGTAATTTGGCCCAACATGCAGCCCCTTCAATACTCAAATCTGATTATCTATTCCATTGTCATTCTTTCCAGTCCAACATGTTTCAGATGCAAGTAATTAAATAAAAGCCCATATCACTTTTCATTCCATTACCCACCAAGCCATTAAACCACTCCATTTTATCCAAAATGCGCAAAGGCATGTAAACATATATATATATATATATATATAATCTACAGCGAGAGAAAAGGAGATTTATGTAGTGTTTTTCACGGCACACTCAAACAGCAACGCCATATCTCTCGAGTCGCCCACCAGCTGACCACGCCATCCCTCTTCCATCCTTCTTGAGTAATACACCCAATCTTATGCATCTCAGACCATTAGTCCTTCTTCCGAACTGGATCAGCAGAGTATCATAAATTGACTACACTTGGGCTCCTTTCATTTACATTATCTCAGGAAGAACCAAAGCTAAATTGCGAGTCTGAGGGTGAGGGAGCTGAGATAAAAGAAAGAGTGACGAGGCTGAGAGAGAGAGAAAGAGCTTGGTCATTGTTCATCCTCTGCATTTAGCTCCAAAAAAAAATAGGGGTGTTTGTTCCTCCTTGAAGGTCACATCTTGCAAGTTTGAATCTGAAGTTAAGCCTCTTCCTTCTAGTTTTTGGGTTGCTGGGTAGTATCATTATATATATAGTGCTATATATATATATATATAGAGAGAGAGAGAGAGAGAGAGAGAGAAATATGAGAAACTTTGCTGCCATAGGCCTACTGTTATATCTTTTCATTGCACATGGGAGAATATTAGGTAGCTTCTGTCATGTTATATATATAGAAGCACACCACTAGTTTGGAAACCAAGGAGAAGAATTTTTGCACTTAAGATTTTGTAAGATATATATATATATATATATATATATATATAAATATATAACTTTAGAATAAAAAGGGAAGAGAGGATAATAAGATTATATATATATATTAGGTTGAATAAAACGCTGCACTTAGGCATTTGTATTTATATATCTTTGTAGCTAAAAGTTATTTGCTAATATGTGTGTATATAAAAGGAAGAAGAATGAGAACGTTGCCTTAGGAAAAAAATGTAGAGAAAACTTTGTTGTTTTGTCCTTTTAAACTCATAAGCTCACTGTAACTACAAGTATATATATATATATATATATATATATATATATATATATATATATATATATGATGTTGTGACTTTGAAAAATGAAAGAGAAGAAGTTCTATTATCATATATATATATATATTTAAAAAAACTGTACATAAAACTCCTTTGGGTGCGTGATAAATGGAGAGGAATAATAAATCATGGGAAGTGCAATAGTAATAATAGATATAGTTAAATATTTATTTCTTCTTTTTCTTAAATATGATAGTGATAATAATAAACCGAAATAATCTTGTTGTTATGATACGTATATAAATATCTTAACTGATCCATATCTATATATATTTATAATATGCTAATCATATGCATTTAAAATAATAAGATACTATATTATGAATATCCAAAGAGTATATTTGATTTTATTAATATCTAAAGAGTATAATTTATATAATGATTGGTATGTATTAAACTCCTAATTCGAAGTATTAGGATAGCCTCCGAGAGTTTAAACTAATAATAATAATAAAAAGCTTTAATTTGAAAAATGTGTGTGTGTGTGTGTGTTGCCACTATATGGGAATTTCTATCGGTTTAGTTTTTGTATATGAAGGACCAAACTGTAATTTTTGGAATTGTGGGACTAAAATGTCATTTCGAAAAAAAAAATTGAAGGACATAATAGTCTTTTTTTTAAATTTAAACCCCAAAATGTCTTTTTTAATTTTTGTTATAACAATATAATATTATCGAAATTTGTATTTTTAGTTATAGAAAATCATAAGTTTTAATTTTGATTATGTAGAACCTTTTTGTAAGCGATGATTGTGCGGTTGTGTTCCTCGAGCTAAGGTTAAACTACGAATTGAGGTAAGCTGGGGTTAATTTATTTTATATGCTTGTTTTGGGGTTTTTGTAAGGTGTTTTTCTAAGCCTTATTTATATATATATATATATATATTAATGGTATGTGTTTTAAAAAATTATGTGTATGTTTGAATATGAAGTTATTTCAGTAAAGTAGTGTATTTTCCAATTTGCGTAGTTAAATGAATATTATTATTTGAGTTGTTATTGTTGTGATGGTTGTAATGTTTGTTGTGAGATGAGATATATGGAATAATAATTTAGTAGAATGTTGATGAAAATTTTAGTGTTATATTATTTATTTTGATGTGGGATATATTGGATTGTGTGGGAGAGACTGAGGGTGAAATTGTGCCCATCGGCTCTCTCATTCTTGACCCAGAATTTGAGTTTAGTGTTTTGGGCGAACACCTCCCTGTTACGGTATATAGGTGGTGGCATGGGAGGGGAAAATATTCTTGAAGTGACTAGCTAGCCTTGACCGGGTATACTAGTACTGATAGGTCAGTACCATGTCTAGAAGGTGGAAGAGTAGGATGGATGAGCGGGGATTGTTTTAATTACTATTAATTATTATGTATTATTTATTTATTATTGATATTATAATTATGGTAATAAACCTACTTCCCGACTTGCAACTCTTTCCGCATATTTGATAAATTAATTTCGATTCACTTGGGACTTTACGTCTCACCTTGTCGTTATTAAATTTTTCGGCGAAACCTCTAACCTTACTAGAGGATAAGGAAAGCAACCAGAGGTATAGACGTTGTAAAACTTGTAGGCCTCTTTTTGGTATTAGTGTTGTATTGATTTATATATTGCTATTATAGGGCTCTCATATTTTTGAAATACTACAATAACTATTTTTGGATGACTGTTGATTTTCTGAAGGCCTTATTTTATGCACTATCTTATCATAGTGGATCCACAATTATATCTTTTGCAAAAATTGTTTTGTGTAGACCCTATATTATGGAGTCGCGTTGTAAAACTTGTGGGCTATAAAATCTCCTGTTCGATAATTGTGCCCAAAGTTATGAATTTCCAATATTGGGTTTGTGGGCAAAAATTTGTATCCTAGACCTCGAGGTGTGTGTATTGAAAAGAAAAAAAGCGTTTTCTATAATTACCTGCTAATCCAATTTTAAGAAAACATTACGGTTAATTTTTATTTTATGAGAAAATGTCTTTTCACTTGACATATGCAAACTTGGCACAAAATGTACTAAATTCAATGTGTTTTAACCCTTTGATCGATAAACACTTATTTTCATTGTCCCTTAACGCTTGTCTTAGGCCAAAAATACAGCCTCATTAAAAATTATTAGCCTTCAATCTCTAATAGTACAAGTTCATGTGCCAAAAGGTTGTTGTTAATATGTACCAATTTAGCTAAGTGTCATTCATTCATTTTCTTGACTCCTTTAGATTGGGAGTAGCCATTATTTTATGTGATTTTATGTCACATATTTTAGCCAATTTTATGTGGTCACATATTTAACAATTTAAGTGGGTAGAAAAATAATCAATAGATTATTAATCTTGAAACCGATATTTACTTTCCTATTCCACTGAGTATTCACCAAAATACAAAGTTTTTTGGTAAAGTGGAAATCCAAATATTACAGTAATCCTCTAATTGATTGTCACTCACCCTTATGGAACATGTATCAAACCCGAACCCAATTTAGAACTTGGAACCCAATTCCTAGTGAGATGCAGACTCCAAATTCTCAGGTGATGATTTCTCCATCGTTGCCGCCAACCCTTCCATCTTTCCCGATCCAGTCCTTGAGATTGAACATGACCATACTGTAATTGAAGCGAGTCTGACCTTACTGCAAGCTATATTCGACCATTATGATTCATCGCCAAAGCTACTACACTCATAATCATGGAGGATGGGGAGTCGCGTTCCACGACATGGCTGTGGAAGTCCCACACTGAGGGAGTTTCTAAGGCATATATAATATGTGGTGCGCCTCTACTATAAGTTTAAGATTTTGTCATGATGGTTAAGATCTCACAAGATTAAGCGTGCTCAGATAGGGGAAATCTCAGGATGGGTGACCTCCTGGGACAAGAATTGAAAGTGCCCCTTCACCATATCTCTACAAATAAAATAACCCATTTATACAGAATGGTAATGAAAACAATAACCCATTTATACAAAATGGTAAGGGCAACAAACATGCATATGAACCATTTCACGAAGTATGTGTCCAGATAACCCAAAATCTTGATAATTAGCTCTCGGTCTTCCGGTCAAAAAACAACGTCGATGAAGATGTGTAGGTGCACTATTACACAGTGGTGATTGTAACTTTCCATGAATTTCCCATTTATCACTTAACAACAAAACTTTGCTTATTCCTTTTTTTGAGGATAAACAAATCAAATCCTTGTGGGTGGAATGTAGAGTTGGGAGTCAGGGCCGGCTCGGCCCGACAGGCCCTGGCCCTACGGACCAGGGCCTAACAGGATCGGCCCTACAGGGCCTGAAGTAAGGAAAACATCTGTTTTTTCAAAGCCCAGCCCGATAGTACCAAGGCCGGGCCGGCCTACGGGCCTGGAAATTACTATTCCAAATTTTAACTATTTTTCTTTTGATTTTTTCAAAAAAAATATAATTAATAAATTGAAATCATTAAAGTTCTAATCTATCAAATAAATTTTATCAAAAATAATATTTAAACAATATAAATCATTCAACAAATAAACACATTCATTAATTCGTAATAAAAAAACAAATAAACACAAAAAATATGTTTTTTTCCTTTTTTATCAAAAAATATTAAACAAAGGAATTGTTTTATGTATGCCTATGACAAAATGCTTTTCTCTCTCATAATTTTGTGTGTCTCTGCAGATTCCTTCAGTTATACATAATTTTACTTGACAGTAAAAATAATTATACTTATTTTACACAGAATATATTTATAATTTATTACTTAATAATATTGTAATACAAAGTATGTGTTTATTTAATATGAAAACATCCCTTCTTTAAAATTTATAATAATTAATTATGTGTTTTAATACGAATAATAATAAACATAAAAAAGGGTTATAGTTTAAACTAAAAAAATCTAAGTAATTACAAATAAATACATTCATTAAGTAGAACTCTAAGTCATTATTTTTTTTAAAAAAAAAGCTACGGTTAAACGTGCCTACGGGGCCAGGCTCGAGGCCCTACGGGGTTGGCTCGATTAAGCCGGGCCCTACGGGGCCCGGCCACCCGCAGGTCAATTTCAAATTTTTGGCCTATTTTTCAAGCACGAGCCCTGCAGGGCCAGGGCTTAAACGAGCCAGCCTGATGGGCTCGGCCCGATTTCCGCGCTCTAGTGGAATGGGGTGACTTCCTGAGAAGTTCGTTCGGCTGTGGTTGCCCCCTGTGGATGGAATGGAAGTTCATTGTGCTAAAGCACTTCAGGCATTACACGCGGCTATGGAAGTTCCTCATGTTGAAGCGCCCTCTCTCATTCTTTTTCTTTTGAAATACTTCTTATATCCAATACTTCCACCATCTTGGGCTCTTTCTTATTAGATGAGATTGACTCTTTTCCCAAACTGAGGCGGGAAAAAAAAGTTGATTGCTTTTCAAATATTAATCATCAATCATCATTGAGAAGAGGGTGACCTTCTAAAAATTGACTTTGGAAAAAAAAAGTTGATTGCTTTTCAAATATTAATCATCAATCTACATGACCCTTGTCATGTCTGTTTTTATGGAAAAATACTTCCATTAGTCAGAAAACTTCTAATCATTCCCAAAATAATAAAGTTTTCTTATTGTTCAGATCATCCTTCCAGAAACATGAGTTAGTTTGAAAAATCCATATCTTTTTGTACAAACTTCAAAAATGGCTTGTGACCCATCGAAAGAAACCTATATCTGTCTAATTTATGTCTAGAAAGTTTTATGATTTTTAGACATTATTTAATCAGTCAAAAATCACGCACAATCACTACTGTTCAGATTGCACTTCCAGAAACATAAGTCTTTTTAAAAAATCTGTAATTCCTTGTACAAATATCCAAATATTACATATTACCTATAAGAATAAATCTCTTTATGTATACTTCATTTCTCAAATTTTATTATTATTTGTAAGCATCATTTGTTAGTCTAAAACCACTCTCAATCACTACTATTCAGATTGTACTTCCGAAACATAAGTTTTTTTCAAAATCTGTAACTCCTTGTACGAGCTCCAAACATTACATATTACATATCAAAATAAATATCTTTCTGTCTACTTTATTTTTGGAACTTTTCATGATTTTTAGACATAATTGGATCAGTAAAAAATCATGTACAAGTCAACTGCCTCTAGAAACCCCAAAATTGACAAATTTTGCAACTTGTAAAACTTTCATCTTTTGCTTCGAAAGATCACTTACCACCTTATTTTTCCACCATTTTTCGTTTTAAACCCATTGGTAACTTCAAAATCATGAAAATCACTTTGCTTCATTGAGTTTTGGTTCAGGCAAAAAATGACCCAAAAAAATAAGGGGAAAAAACCTCTTTTCATAAAAGTCATTATTTTTAACTATCATGTTGGATCTTATTTTGGGCAGCATGACCCCTTAGGGTTCCATGTCTCCATGTCCCAAGAAAAACATGAACAAACCATTTTAAACTGAAGAAAACTAAGATCTAGCCATCCATGTGAAATAACACAAAGAAAGTAACCTCTTCTACCTTGATCTCCTTCAAAGTGTTGGAATCCTCACAACCGAAGCACAAAAGATGAGTATTTTTCCAAGGTTAGTGATTTATGGAAGACTATGAGAAAATTGTTGGATAGTCTTGATGATGTCTTATATAGATGCCATTATTAAAAGCAAAAAGATTGAGTAATATAGTTATCTCCTACATTGACTAACTCAAGTTGTATTTAATGTAGATTAATCCAAGTTGAATTATAAAGATTAATCAAGAAGGAGATAAGGAATTGAAGAAAGAAGAACTTGCACAACATTCAAGTTCTTGTGGTATATGAAGTCTTGATGATCAGACCAGAAGTTGGAATGAAGCTTCATCATATTTGAGCTACAATGATACGTAAAGACGTCACATGAAATTCTGGAAGCTTTTCTGGGTCTTGCTTTTAAAGTGTTGACGTCACTTTTTGCTTTTGCTTTAAATCTTCACTAAACATCTTCTAAATCATCTGAAACTCACCAACAAAGTGATTAAACATATCTAGGAAAATAGAAGAATGATAATGGAAAGTATTAAGATCAATCATGAAGGTTTTGCAAAATCGTCGAATTTGAATTTCGATTCGCCGATGCAAACCTCGAGGTTTGTTTTTCCAAACTCGAGTTTGGACTTTAATGTGAAAAGTTGATCTTAGTCCGAACATCAAAACCGGAGGTTTTCGGTCTAAACCCGAGGTTTTCAAAGCACATTAAAAACTGAAATGCTCTCGGGTTGGCCAAAACTCGAGTTTACAACTAATAGACTCGAGTTTGGTTCTCTTTAAAACCAATGTTTTCTCTCTGTAACCCCTCAAACTCGAGTTTGTTACTTATAGGCTCGAGTTTGGATGTTCTTCGGGACCTGGTTGCTCTCTATCTGGGCTAAACTCGAGTTTGTTCACTTATAGGCTCGAGTTTGGCTTCTTCCAAATGTTCATTTCTTCTCTGGAACTCTCGAGCTCGAGTTTGTGACTAATAAACTCGAGTTTGCAAGTTGTACTGTGACTTGGTTGCTTCTGACTTGGTCTGGCTCGAGTTTGTAACTTTGTCAACTTCCGAAGGCCATATCTCTCTGGTCGGAACTCCGTTTTGGTTCTTTCAACACTTGATGGAAAGCCCTTTGAGTCTACTTTCATATGCCACTAATTTCAGCTCAATCGGATTTGTCGTTTGTGAGATACACCCAAAATACTGAAGTTGGGCCTGGACTGTGACGTTGATTCTTGTGGCAACTATAAAGATTAATCAAGAAGGAGATAAGGAATTGAAGAAAGAAGAACTTGCACAACATTCAAGTTCTTGTGGTATATGAAGTCTTGATGATCAAACCAGAAGTTGGAATGAAGCTTCATCATATTTGAGCTACAATGATATAGAAAGACGTCACAAGAAATTCTGGAAGCTTTTTGGGTATTGAAGAAGGTAGAAGCTACAAAGAATGATGAGCCTAAGTTCAATGATGAAGAATGATCAAGTTTGGAGATGGAAGAAGGAAGAACTTGCTGAATGGAATGAAGATATCATTATTTAAGTTTTACGAATGATTCTGAAGTCTCCAAGATCAAATAGAAATTGGAATGGCTCAATTCGAGTTAAAGTCAGCAAAAATCAACTTGGATGAGCAAACTCGAGTCCCTAAGTATTACCCTCGAGTTTACCACCTTCTTTGCGATATTTTGCCTCTCGGCATGAACAAACTCGAGTTCGGGACCCCAAACTCGAGTTTAGGACTTCAAACTCGAGAAAGGAATCACAAACTCGAGCCAATAAGTGTCTTCAGCATTTACGGTGTCTCGGACTAGACAAACTCGAGCCTATAAGTGCAAACTCGAGTTTACGAGTCATCGCACTTCAGCTCAACTCGTTTCAAGTTCAACTCGGGCGATGTCTCGGTAATTTGATGATATCTCCCAAACCAGAAATCAAATTGAGGCAAAACTTGTGGCATATGAAACTAGACTCCCAAT
This sequence comes from Acacia acuminata, assembly GCA_019022655.1. Lineage (NCBI taxonomy): Eukaryota > Viridiplantae > Streptophyta > Magnoliopsida > Fabales > Fabaceae > Acacia > Acacia acuminata. The sequence goes on along the minus strand of JAFJYI010000163.1, from coordinate 1,477,436 downwards.
ACGTCATTTTGATAAAACATTCAAGCCCAAAGGAGTTCAGATAAAGGAGCTATGATTTTTACAAGTTGCCACAAGAATCAACATCACAGTCCAGGCCCAACTTCGGTATTTTGGGTGTATCTCACAAACGACAAATCCGATTGAGCTGAAATCAGTGACATATGAAAGTAGACTCAAAGGGCTTTCGATCAAGTGTTGAACGAACCAAAACGGATTCCGAAAAGAGAGATATGGCCTTTGGAAGTTGACGAAGTTACAAACTCGAGCCAGGCCAAGTCAGAAGCAACCAAGTCACAGTACAACTTGCAAACTCGAGTTTATTAGTCACAAACTCGAGCTCGAGAGTTCCAGAGAAGAAATGAACATTTGGAAAAAGCCAAACTCGAGCCTATAAGTGAACAAACTCGAGTTTAGCTCGACGAGAGCAACCAGGTCCCGAAGAACATCCAAACTCGAGCCTATAAGTAACAAACTCGAGTTTGAGGGGTTACGAGAGCAAACATTGGTTTTAAAGAGAACCAAACTCGAGTCTATTAGTTGCAAACTCGAGTTTTGGCCAACCTAAGAGCATTTCAGTTTTTAATGTGCTGAAAACCTCCGGTTTTGATGTTCTGGACTAAGATCAACTTTTCACATTAAAGTCCAAACTCGAGTTTGGAAAAACAAACCTCAGGTTTGCATCGCTAAATCTGAAATTCAAATTCGACGATTTTGTAAAACCTTCATGATTGATCTTAATACTTTCCATTATCATTCTTCTATGTTCCTAGATATGTTTAATCACTTTGTTGGTGAGTTTCGATGATTTAGAAGATGTTTAGTGAAGGTTTAAAGCAAAAGCAAAAAGTGACGTCAGCACTTTAAAAGCAAAACCAGAAAAGTTGCATACTTTTGGGTAATCCTTTGCACACGTTTACAAGGAATTAAAGAATGCTTTGTACATCCGGCGGTTGCCATTCCAACGGATCTATTGTCAAGAAGTCAACTCGAACTTCGCACAACCGGATTAAGCGAAACTAGAAAGAGAAGAAGACCAAAGCTCAACCCAAACTTTGTCGATATGGGCAACGGCTATAAACGGTCATATGGTGTTCTCTACCTATAAAAGAGGATAGATTCAAGCGAGAAAAACATGGAGATACAAGCTTACACTTCCAACATGCGATACTCTGCTCTCACATCATTTACTCTCTTTTTCATGTTTAGATAACTTAGAGAGTGAAGTAATTTGTATTTGATCTTCGAGTGTTTATCTATTCACTTCTAAGAGAGAAGATTTATTGTAATCATTCTATTCTTCTGAGAGTTACTCAAGATTGGGTGATCTTGAGTGGGAAACACATTTTGTTGATTACAACTTGTAAGGGGGAGTGAATCCTAGTGAGAGGATTACTTGATTCTGAACGTGTAATGAAGTTGAAAGAAGATAGTGGATTGAAAATCCCAAGTGTGGCTTGGGGACTGGACGTAGGTCAAGGATTGGGCCAAATCAGTATAAATCAGTGTGCACATTCTCTTCCCTTATCTCTTACATTTCTAGCATATATGTTTGAATGTGCATATACATTTAAATGTCTGATTATCACTTTATAAACTGATTTCAGTGAGTTACAAAAAGATTTTCAAAGAATCTAATTTTTTATACTTCACCCAATTCACCCCTCTTGGGTTCAGCCGGTACTTACAAAAATGAACTATCAAAGCACAAGAACACTTACCTTAGTTCTTAAGGCTTTTCCTTGTCGCTCTCTCTATATTTTTGGCCTACCTCTCTTTTCTATAAGGAAATAAGTGTTTGATCTTAATGTTGCAAGTGAGAGGAGTGTCTTGGTGTATAAGTGTTGATGAGTCAACCACTAAGTGTGTCCTTCTTGCCCAAAAGACTCAACCACTCTTACCAACTAGATCTCTTTGCCTTTGCTTCTTCATCAAGTTATAATCTTTTGATTACTTAATCACATGCTTAAGTGTCACTCTTTTGGAACATTTTCCCCTTGTGACAAGTGGCATCATAAGATTTCTTTGTTTCATCTTGATGACATGATCACAAGCTTAGGTGTTCCCTTCTAGAACATCTTGATCATCTTGCTTCCTAGCTTGACATGTGGCACTTTGACTTGTTGACTTTTGTTCTAACATGTGGAAGATATTTCAAGACTTCATCTTTTCCTTTTCCTTCTCATGTTGGCCGAATTATTGGGTCTTCTCAAGGGGTCCCTATTGACTTTTCAATATGTCACCATTTATGTGTCAAAATGTCACATTCTCTTAGTCTTTCCCGTTGTGACAGTTAGCGCCATCTTGACTTCTTCTTTCCTTCTTTATTTGGATGAATTCATGACCCCTTATAGGGTTCGCAAGTGTTAAATTTTATTGCCTATTAGTGCAAACTCATGTCACAAGGATAAGTTGTCATTATGCACTAATTTATCTAAGTGGCAAACATCCCCTTTTCTTGTCAAAATTGACTTTGGAATAATCAATAGATTATCGGTCACAATAGATATTCTATCTTGGCAATTCATTAAATATTTAATTTCAACACTTACTGAATATTCATAATACACATGAATTTTGGTAAAGTGTAATTTGAGGTGTTACATTTCTCCCCCTGTTAATTTAAATTTTGTCCTCGAAATTTGTTATACATTTTGTACACTCTGAGCCATAAACTTTGGATACTTCTTCTTCTTCATGTCTTCCTCTATTTCCTAGGTTGCTTCCCAAGGGGTAAGTCCCTTCTAGATCACTTTCACAAACAGAACACTCGTGTGTCTGAGTTACTTCTCCTGGTGATTAATGATCTGCTCCGGATCGACAACATAAGTATAATCATCTCGAAAGTTCGCATCTTCATATTCGATAATATGCTTAGGGTCAGGTTGGTACTTCTTTAACTGAGAAACATGGAACATGTTGTGGAGTCTTCTCTGGTTTGGGGGTAAAGCCATTTGATAGGCTACTGGTCCATGTTTCAAAAAAATCTTGAACAGACGAATGTAACGAGGACTTAATTTTGGCCTCTTGAGTGCTCTACCAATACCCGTTACTGGAGATATCTTTTAAAAAAACATGATCTCCAACTTCAAATTCTAGAGGTCTCCTCCTTTATCAGCATAGCTCTTCTGTCTGTTTTGCGCTTTTAGGAGTCTCCTCTTGATTAATTCAATTTATTTAAAAGTTTGGTCAATTATATCTGGCTCGAACAATCTTCTTCTGGATAATTCTGTCCAGCATAAGGGCGACTAGCACTTCCGGCCATACAACGCTTCAAATGAAGCCATTTGCATACTCTCATGATAACTACTGTTGTATGCAAATTCAGCTAATGGAAGATATCGATCCCAGTTCCCTTTGAAATCCAATACATATGCTCTCAGCTTATCTTCTAGTGCCTGTATGGTTCTTTCAGATCGGCCATCTGTCTGAGGATGATAAGTTGTGTTGAATCTTAGCTTCATCCCCAGAGCTTCATGTAACGCTTGCCAAAATTAGGATGTGAATTGTGGATCCCTATTAGAGACAATGCTCTTTGGTATACCATGGAGTCTCACAATCTCCTTTATATATATCTTCGCCAACTGTTCCCAAGAATAGCTGACATTGATAGGGATAAAATGTGTTGACTTAGTTAATTAGTCAACAATAACCCAGATCACATTATGGTTCCTGATCTTTGGTCGATCCTGATAGAGATTTGTCGGTCTCTCTCAAAATAACCAAGATTCAAAGATTTGTAGTATAGGAAACCTGGATCGTTTCTCTCAAGGAATTCACAGTGGGTCTAAAATCAACAGTAAATGTAGTAAAATAGTAACTAGAATGGGAGTTTTTCAATGTAATTAAAACGAAGACAAGCTAGAACAAAATATAAAAAAACGAGATTGATCATATTTAAAACGATTAACCCAGAATTAGGGTTCCATAACCTTCATCGTGTTAGTTTCCTATGTGTTTTGATGATAACTGGCAATTGTAAATTTAGTATGGTCTATGATTCAAGCCAAAAATGTTTTTTAATTAATCAAAATTGAATCAAAACATACTGTCTCAGTTGTTGTCAAATTGACTTGAGTTTGGGTTGTCAAAATCGAGCCACGCCTTTGTATGACTTGAGCCAGAATGCCTTCTTGACTTGAGCCATACATTAGTGACTCGAGCCACGATGAAACTCGAGTTAATAGTTGGTGACTCCAGCCAATCTTTGTGAACTTAAAATACCTTTCAAAATACAAGGCTAAAGGACTTGATTCAGCGTTCAGTGACTCGAGCTTGGGTTTTAATAGTTTTATTCCAATATACCTTACTAACTCGAGCCATCACTTAGTGACTCGAGTTAGGGGATGTTTTCAAATAATTTTTGAAATGTCTCCGATAACCTCTTGTGAAAGTGGTTTTTGACTCCGGCCCGTCTTACGTGACTCGAGTGTGGACGTATACTTGAGCCTAGTTTTAGTGCCTCGAGTTGAATCTTCTCAGAGTCATCTTCGTCATTCATTTTCAAAAGAAGATTGACTCGAGCCTAGATTTGGTGACTCGAGGTTATCCTAAACTTGAGCAAACCTTTGCTGACTCGAGTCTGTGTTTAGTCTTTCAAAACATCCTCTTTAATGAAATACTCTCTTGACTCGAGTTAATATAATCCCTGTTTTTCAAATCACCGTGTTCGAACTTCATAGATCTTTAAGATTGATTCATTTGCTTCATATCATCACTCATTATTATTCCTAACTATGTTTAATCAATGTGCTAATGAGTTCAAATGATTTTAAGATGGATTAACAACAAATTGCAATAAGGCAATTGTGTGTCAGAGCATTTAATGCAAAGCAGAAGTGAAACACCGTTTTGGCAAATAATCTTCTGATCATTCATAAAGCGTTCTGGCCATTTCCATTGTTCACTTGTTGATGAGTCTCAACTGAGTTAACGCGCTCCAAAGTTAATATACATTACTCACAATGGCTCTTTAATGAACTTCAACGGTCATTAATGAAGACATCTATAAAGCTAGAAGCATTCAATTCTCCAACTACCAAAAAACGCTGTGCATTCAATTCGAAATTAATAGCATTTACTGTTTCATACTCTTAAGCAATATGTTTAGGTATTGATAATCTTCAGTGTTTATATATTTGCTCTTTTAGAGAGATTTAATCTTATTCATCTTGTATTAATCTCAAGGTTGTGGAACCTTTGAGATTTGGTTTATTTGATTACAACTTATAAGGGCGAGTAAGTTCTAGTGAAAGAATTACTCCAGAGTTACAGAATGTGTAATCAAGTTCTGAGATAGTGAAAATCCCAGAGTGTCTGGGGACTAGACGTAGGTCAAGGATTTGGACCGAACCCATATAAATTTTTTGTGTTCATTCTTTCTCTCTTACTCTCTGTTTATCCTGTTTTGTGAGTGAGTTCCAAAGCTTTTCGGGAAAATTTTTAAATAACCCAATTCACCCCCTCTTGGTGATATTCCATCTTTCATTTGGTATCAAAGCATTGATTATCTATTTGAGGATTAACATCCTAGATAAAAGATCTAAGGTAGGAATATTACCTGATAGAGCTTTGATCAACAGACCACCTAGTTTCAATACTGAGCATTACTCCTTCTAGAAGGCTAAGTTCAAAGTATTTGTATTGCCACTGAATATGGTTTATAGAGAGTATTCGAGAGAGGAGACTATGCTCCAGTTACTGTTGAAGGCGGCGTTAGAACTCCAAAGCTAGAAGAAGAATATGATGAGAATGACAAAAGGCAAGTCACTCTCAACAGCAAAGCAGTCCTTATGCTTCAAAGTGCTCTAAGTCAAAAAGAGCATTTTCGTATCTGCACTTTATCATCCGCTAAAGCTACATGGGATGCTCTTGAGATTGCTCATGAAGGGACAACTAGAATCAAGGAAAATCGTGTAAATACCCTGATGATTGAATATGATTTACTTAGTATGAAGTCTGGGGAATCTATTGGTGAATTCTAGCTCAAATTCACTCATATGATCAATCAACTTGCTGCCTTGGGTAAGGAATATGATCAACTTTGTTCAAGTAAGAAAAATCTTGAACATTCTCGTGGATTGGGAATCTAAAGTCACTGGGATTGAAGAGGCTCGTGGAGAATCATGGCTTCGGTGGTGGCTCTCTTTGGTAGCTTGTCGAGTATGGAGGAAAAATCAAGTTCAGAAAAGGACTTGATGAAATTGGCAACAAGAATAAGGGAACTGCCCTTAAAACTGTCAAAGAAGACAATGAATCAGATGATGATGATGAAGACAAAGATGAAAAGCTAGGCATGATAGTCTGGAGATTCAAAAAGTTTTATAAGAAGGACCATGGATTCAGAAAGTTTCACAAGGGTAGCTTTAGCACTGAGCCGAAGAAGCCAATCATCTGCTATGAGTGTGAAAAGCCTGGCCACATCAAGTATGAATGCCCCCAGCTGAAAAACAAGGAGAAAGACAAGAAAAGATTCAACAAGTTCAAAAAGAAGGCCTATGTCTCAGCTATTTGAGGAGATAGCTCATCTGATGAAGAAGAAAGAGCCAACATTTGTCTTGTGGCTCAAGAAGAAGAATATGAGAGTGAAGAGGTTTGTCAAAGATTGTCTAAGAGTATCAAAATCCAACAAGTGGTATATTGACAGTGGATGCTCTAGACACATGATGGGGGATCAATCCAAGTTTGCTATTCTTAAGCCTAAGGATGGTGGCAAGGTAACCTTTGGTGGAAATCAATTTGGAAGAATTGCTGGTATTGGTGAAGTTGGTAGCAATGAAGGACCTCAAATCAAAGACGTCTACCTTGTGGAAGGCCTATGTCACAATCTCCTCAGTGTTAGTCAAAGCACAGACAAAGGTAACTTGGTTATCTTTGATTCTGAGGAATGCTTGATTGTGAGCAAGAATGATCTGCCCTTGGAAAATATTAAGTCCAAAGCCTTATTCAGGGCTTCTAGAGAAGGTAATTGCTATTCTCTCAACCTCTCTAGTAATAGCAATAGAAATCTTTCCAAAAATTGCTTTGTTAGTAACTTGGATGAATTTGGCTATGGCACAAGCGCTTAGCTCATGTCAATATGTTTCAACTTGATAAGTTGTTAAGAAAGGATTTGGTTATTGGTTTACCAAAACTTAATTTAAAAAATGACATGATTTGTGATGCTTGTCAGAAAGGTAAACAAACCAAATCATCTTTTAAATCCAAAAATGAGATTTCATCTAACGAGACCTCTCCAACTATTCCATATGGATTTGGTTGGACCGGCGATAGTAAGGTGCCTTGGTGGCAATCTTTATACTCTGGTCATAGTTGATGACTTCTCAAGATTCTCTTGGGCTATTTTTCTATCATCTAAAGATGAAATCTTTGATCTGTTTATTGTGTTTGCCAAGAAGATCCAAAATGAGAAAGGTATCTCTATTTCAAGTATAAGAATTGATCATGGTGGAGAATTCGAGAATCATGCCTTTGGAGAGTTCTCACATGATGCACATGGGATAGATCATAACTTCTTTGCCTCGAGGACCCCTCAACAAAATGGTGTTGTGTAAAGAAAGAATCGAGTCCTCACTGAGATGGCAAGAGCAATACTAAATGAAAACCAGACATCTCAAGTTTTCTGGGCTGATGCAATGAGCACTACATGCTACATATCAAACCGTGCATACATCCGAAAGAACCTTAAGAAAACCTCATGTGAGCTGTATAAAGGAAGAAAGCCCAACTTTGCCCATTTGCACAACTTTGGATGTAAGTGCTTTGTGCACAATAATGGTAAGGAGAATTTAGGGAAGTTTGACCCTAGATCTGATAAAGGTATATTTCTTGGTTACTCAAATAGAAGTAAAGCTTATAGTGTCTTTAATCCTCGTACTCATATTGTTGAAGAGTGTATACATGTTGTGTTTAGTGAAACCAAGTTTGATAAGCCTTTGGATGATGATGAGGTAAATGTTTTCAGAAATCAATTCTTTTCAAAAACTACTTCTACCTCTCTTGAAAATTCTGAAGATGTTTTTGAAACTACTCCTGAAAATGTTTGTGAAAACAATGTTCAATCTCATCCTAAAGCTTGGAAGTTCATTAGGAACCATCCTTTAGACCAAGTGATAGGTGATGTAAATCAAGGAGTGAGAACCAGAAAAAGTACTTTGAATGAAGTCACTTTCTCTACTTTCATTTCAGAGATTGAACCCTCTAAGATTGACGAAGCCCTTTCAGATAATGATTGGGTTATAGCAATGCAAGAGGAATTACATCAATTTAATAGAAATCAAGTTTGAGACCTAGTACTTAGACCTAAGGACCATCCGGTTATTGGGACTAAATGAGTATTTAAGAACAAACATGATGAATTAGCAATCGTTGTCCATAACAAGGCAAGATCGGTTGCTAAAGGCTATAATCAAGAAGAAGGAATTGATTATGAAGAAGCTTATGCTCCGAGGCAAGATTGGAAGCCATAAGAGTTCTTCTAGTCTTTGCTTATATCAAAGGTTTCAAGCTCTATCAAATGGATGTTAAAATTGCATTTTTAAATGGTTTCATTCAAGAGGAAGTTTACGTTGAACAACCTCCTGATTTTGAAAGTGATCATCATCCAGATCATGTTTATCGTCTCAAGAAAGCCCTATATGGCCTTAAGCAAGCTCCTAGAGCTTAGTATGAGCAATTAAGCAAGTTCCTTCTTGATCAATGTTTATTAGAGGAAAAGCTAACACAACACTCTTCATAAAGAGTAATAAGCTTAGTGATATCTTAATTGTTCAAATTTATGTTGATGATATCATTTTTGGTGCTTCTAATGATGCTTTGTATGAGGAATTTTCTAAGACTATGCAGGGAGAGTTTGAGATTGAAAGTGGAGCTATATACCCAAGAGGGGGGGTGGATTGGGTATTTTAAAAACTATTGTAAGTTGCTCTGTTTTTAGACAGCAAAAAAAGAGATGAACGAGTAAAGGGAAGAACAAATGGACACGTAGATTTATACTTGGTTCGGTCCTAACAACTTGACCTACATCCAAATCCCGGACTCTCTGGGGATTTTCCACTATCACAAGGATTACACACTCGTACTCAAAGAGTAGTTCTCTCTCTAGAACTCACTCCCCCTACAAGTTGTAATCAATGAACTCCCAAATCACCAAGTCCCCGACTTGTGATTCTTTACAATAAATTTTTTTCAAGTAGAAACTCTTTCTAAGAGTGGATAAGAATAATCAACTGAAGTACAAAGTATCAAAAGATACAATACGGTTGAAAACCGAAAGAATAAATGCTAGACTTGAATGTATTTCGTTTTCGGTTGTTGTAGTAGTTGAGAAGACTTGAATGCATCTCTATTTATACTAAGAGAGCATTAATTGACCGTTGTAATCTTCATTATTACCGTTGCCTTGATTAGCCAAAGTTCTGGGCAAGGTAAGGTCTTCTTCTCTCTCTAATATGTACTTAATCCAAACTGGGTAGAATATCGAGTTGACTCTGCGCAAATTAGTCCGTTGGAATAGCAGCTCTTGGATGTAGAAATCATTCTTTAATCCCTTGTAGGCGTGTGCGAGATAGATTACCCAAAAGAATGCAACTTTCGGGTTTGCATTTAATGTCTTGACATCACTTTTGCTTTTGCTTTAAACCTTCAATGTACATTCTCTAATCATGTTCGAAACTCAACAATAAAGTGATTAGACATGTCTAGGAACATTAGAGAATAATCATAGGAAGTATTAGGATCAAACAAGAAGGTATAGCAAAAACGTCCGATTTGATTTTCAAACTTAGCGTTCAATACTCGAGTATGTGTATCAATACTCGAGTTTGTCACTGTGTACTTAAGTCAATACTTGAGTATTCATTCTGATACTTGAGTATTCTTCTTACAGAGAAGAATCATCGAGATTTGACTTTGGACCTTAATATTGAAATAGGTCAATACTCGAGTATTCAAATCCATACTCGAGTTTTGAATTTCTGATATGAAAATAAGTTTAAGTTCAAAACCTCAATACTTGAGTATTGTTTACTTGAGTGTTCAAATCATTGATAAAGAGCAAAGCTCTTTGTATGTCCAATACTTGAGTTTCCAACTCAATACTCGAGTTTTGAACTTTTGATATGAAAATAGGTTTGAGTTCAAAACCTCAATACTTGAGTATTGATTCCAATACTTGAGTATCCAAGTTATTGACAAAGGATAAAGCTTTCTGTATGTCCAATAATCGAGTTTTTAGCTCAATACTCGAGTATGTATTGATTTTGAAAAACTTTGTGAAGGCTTTCTCAGTTCAATACTTGAGTATTGAAATGAATACTTGAGTATTCGATATATGCATAAAGCTTGTAGTCTTTCTGTCAGTCCAATACTCGAGTATGTGTATCAATACTCGAGTATTCAAGATGCTTGAAAACTTTGATAAATTGATGTCAAGTCAATACTTGAGTTTTTAAATGAATACTTGAGTTTTCATAAAAGAGTGTTAGCTATGAAGGCTTTGTGAAAAATCAATGCTCGAGTATGCAGGATCAATACTCGAGTTTCCTTACGATGGAAAGACTCGATGACTCTTTGTATGACCAATACTTGAGTATTCAGTTGAATACTTGAGTATTGAGATCTTAAGTCAATGTTGAAATTGTCTCTCTGTGTTCCATACTCGAGTATTCATATCAATACTCGAGTTTGGCTCTGGGTGAAAAAATTAGAGTGCTCTCTGTAAGTCTAATACTCGAGTATTGTATCCAATACTTGAGTATTGCTTTGTGCAATTGATTTGAGAAACTCTTTGTCAAGTCAATACTCGAGTATTGAGACCAATACTCGAGTTTTGTCGTGACAGTAAGAATTTCAACTTACCAAAGACAAAACCATATTTTGTGTTCACAAATGGTAGTTATCATCAAAACCTGTAGAGAACTAACAGAGATGTCCATGATAGGTGAACTCAACTATTTCCTTGGTCTGCAAATTAAGCAATGCAAGAATGGTATTTTCGTTTCTCAGACCAAGTATCTGAGAGATTTGCTGAAGAAGTATGGTTTGAATTAATACAATGGAGTTGACACACCAATGAGCTCAATTGCTACCTTGGATGCTGATGAGAAGGGAAAAGATTTCAACATCACAAGATATAGAGGAATGATTGGATCATTACTCCATCTGATAGCAAGCAGACCTAACATCCATTTTAGTATGGGAATGTGTGCTCGATTCCAATCCGCTCCTAAGGAGACTCATGCTGGACATGTAAAGAGGATATTCAAATATCTTGCTAATATAGAGGAATTGGGATTGTGGTTTCCCAAAGGTCAACCTGAGCATCTTGTTGCATATTTAGACTTAGATCATGCTGGGTACAAGATGGATAGATATAGTACAAGTGGCCAATGTCCATTCCTTTGTGGCTCACTTGTCTCTTGGTTCAGCAAGAACCAAACAACCATCTTAGTATCATCAACTGAAGCTGAGTATATTGCTGCACCAAGTTGCTGTGGTCAAGTGCTTTGGCTGAAACAACAACTTCAAGATTTCGGTATCAATCTCAAAGAAATCCCAATCTTGTGTGACAACACCAACATAATAAGCTTGGTGAAGAAACCAGTTCAACATATTCGGACCAAGCATATTGATGTTAGACATCACTTCATAAGAGACCTGTTCAGAAGAAGGATGTAAAGGTGATGTTCATCCCAACTCATCTACAACTTGCTGATATCTTCAACAAACCTTTGGCCAAGTAGCAATTTGTGTTCATAAGAAGAGAATTGGGAATGGTAAATCCCAATGAGTTGTAAGTAACTCCTACTTAATGTTAGTTATATTTTGATGATCAATAAAGGACTTAACCATCTCAAGAGTTACAATGGCTAATTTTAGGTGTTGCTTGCTTTCTGAAGGTTTCGATTACATTGTTCCACCATTTTTAAAGATATTGATTTTTGGTTTTGGAAAGCTAGAAGACTAGTTTTATGAAAGCAACTAATTTTCATATGTGGAATGTTTTTACAAATGTTTTTGATTTCAAACCAAGAAAGGATTGGACAGAAAAAGAAACGAAAATGTTTTTGTTGAACATTAGAGCAATGAACATATTATACCGTGCTTTAACCGAAAATGATTTTGAGAAAATCAAGTCTTGCTCTAGTGCTAAAGAAATTTGGGATACTCTTTATTCTATATATGCTTCTAACAAATATGTTGAAGTTGAAAGTGTTGACAGTTCATCTGAAATGATAAGCTGCATTGATGAACAATTGAAAGTAGAGAATAAAGAAGGTGAGATTAGAAAATGCTTCCAAAATTCAGTCAACACAGAAGAACAAGAGAAAGATGATTCCCAGGAAGAGCTCATCATGCACGACTATGATACATCACTATCTAGAGCTCAAGATGTTGTTATGGTAAAAAGTTCCAATTCTTCTTGTGTAGATAAGAAAAATGCTTTTCAACCAGTTATTGATTCTAGTTCGAAAAGCAAAAATGTTTTCAATAATAATGTTGGAAATTTTATTGGGAAGAAAGAATATTCAAATGAGATTTATTTGAATTTTCACTCTGACGACCAACACAATACTTACATAAAATCTCATAATGCACATCATCATATAGTTTGCAATTATTGTGGTAAATCTGGTCATATTTCTCACACATGTTATATTAGGAGAAATTCTAATGTGAGAAATAGATTTATTTGGGTTCCAAAAGGACAAGTTAGATCCAATGCTAATGTACAAGGACCCAAGTATAAGTGGGTACCAAAATGTCCATCTAGTCCATTATGTGTGCAGATTGATGGACATCAAGGTACAGAGAAGAGAAAGAAGAAGACAAAAGTTTCTCATGCACCAATGAAGAAGATTATAGCATCTATATCAAGCAAGAGAACTCTCGGAGCGTCTATTGCTAAAATTGCGTGGGAGGGAGGTTGGAAGCATGTAGTGGTTGAAAGTGACTATCAAACATTCATTGCTTTACTTTCAAAAGAGGGTATTGCAGCTCGTGAATCTTATTTGCTATCTCGAATACGAGCTTTTCTCAACGTCAATGTGTATATGGTTTTGTCATATTCGGCGGAAAGGAAACAAGCATGCGGATTGGTTAGCTAACCATGTATTGGCTCACGAGGAATTGCCGATGAAACCCACTTCTCGGATCCACCTACTGGTCTCCACACCTTTCTACTTGAAAATTTGACGGGAGTTGAACACACAAGGCGTCGTCTGGGTACCTAGCTAACCATGTTTTGTTTTGTTTTTTTTTTTTTTAATTGTATCAAAAAAAAATTAATCATTGCTTGTTCTGCCATGTACCCATCACTTTTTTGGACCTATTATGTACCACTTCACTGGACTTTAGAGCTGCACCACTTATTCTATTTTATGACACTTAGGCTCCGAGAGATTGAAATCATTGTTTTTGTCATCATCTCTATATATTTCTCCACCTACAACAACAGAGAAAAATAAAGTAAAAGACTAAACATCATGAATCATGAGATAAGTAAAAATGTTAACCTCAAAAGTCAAACCTACCTAAAGAATAATTAGGTAATTAAAATTAACAATAATATCCTAATTCATTTTTTCTGAACTAAAACTATAAGCCAAATATTTAAAGCTGGTATAGAATAACATTTCTAGTGAGCAAGTAATACTTGATGATGGTGGATCCTCCTTCGTTCATCAAATGACTCGTAATACTTCAAGTAGGCTACTATCCTTTTCACAATGATACCATGACCAAAAACTACAATGATTTCCACTTGGTCATCGAAGTCTATATTTGATATTATTTCCTTTCATTTTGCTTCTTCAATGGAAGTCATTGTGTTTCGCCTATAATGCAGATTGGTCACCTTTGTATAATTTATGATCAAAATGCTAATGAAAGAGTCATACTCCACATTGCTCAAATCATGTGAGGGATCATACCCACAGCAAACAATCACCCCTTTTAACTCAGAACTATAAATTAGAGGGACTTTAAATTTCACAGAAGCTCCTTCACCCTTGAAGCATTGCCAATAGGGATATTTATCACCCAGGAGGACACAATCATTACGATAATCTCTAAGAGTCAATCCCTACTTAATACCACAAGTAACATCTCTAATTCAAAGCCGAACGGTTATTTTTTTTATAAAAACAACTATATAATCTACAAGCACTTGTTTAGAAAATGAAAAACATTATATATAGAGAGAGGAAGATAACTTGTAAAATACACTCTAAAACAGAACTAGTGACTTGATCATTGCTTTCAATGTGAATTAGAAGGTGTCTCTAGCATTTGTCTCGACTTGAGGTACCAGCTTGACTATGATTATGATTATTATCAACCGACAAAGAAGATTCAATCTCCAAGATTTTTGAAATCGAAGATGGCATGGTAGCATATGTTGGAACAAGAGATAGAGGATTATTTGTTGGAGACATCCTTGACCAAATGAGAGAAGGAAACTCATCACATGCTAATATTTGGTAACCACAAATAGATATATATCCAATGCTTTTTTATCTCACTAAAGAAATGGGCACTTGAGTTATTGTTGTGTTGTCTGCAATTAGAGTTGACAAAGAATCCATTTGCTCTATATCCTCCTCTAACTTTTCAATCTTCAAACAACCCGAAAGAATAAGAGTTCTTAAGCACTTCAATTTACAAATACTTTTAGGGAGATCAAGAAGGACAATACAATCCTTTAAGTATAGCATATCTAAATGCCCTATTGTATAATGTATCTTGGACAATCTTTGAGGATCAACTTTTTAAGATTTGGTAGTTTTGAAAAATCTGGAGCACACTCCAAGTCAAGAGAGTGGCTAAGATTGAGGGTTTTAAGATTCTCCAATAACTACATGAAAACAACAGCCAAACCGTTAGGAAAACATCTTGAGCAAAGTAAAATAGATGAAAACAATATGTAAAATCATTTATCTAGAATAATTTTATATCTTTCAAACACTTCAATAGAAATTTATGCTTAGAGATAATTTATCTTCATGGTGGAATGTCTAGATCTATAGCAAGGAGTATATATAAGAAAGCAAATTTTCGATAAAACTCATCATCTCTGTCCAAGAATGGCATCAATGCAACTATATTATTTTCAAGGAAATGAAGAACTATCTAGAAGGTATGAAGTAAAACAAAATTTAATAATAAACTTTGTAAGTACCTGAGGTTCCCTCCAGAGTCTCAGGCTGCTGTATTTTAATTCAATAGCAACTACGGATCCTGGGATTTATGTGCCAGGACAGGGATTTCACAGCCAGAAATGGAACCGGTGGAGAATCAATCTATGGAGCTAAATACGAAGATGAGAATTTCGCAAGGAAGCACCCTGGACTTGGAAGTTTGTCGATGGCCAACTCTGGCCCTAACACCAATGGATCTAAGTTCTTCATTTGTACGGAGAAGATAGAGTGGCGGGATGGGAAACATGTGGTGCTCGGTTCAAAGAAAAATCAGCTGTAGAAGGTGGAAGATGAAAGCACCAAACTAAGTTATCCCTATTTTAACGTCACTGTAATAATTTCTATTTTAAATTATTGATTGGTAAATTTTCTCATTTTTAATTGTTGGTTGGTATTTAAGGTACCTTCAAAACATTTTTGTGTCGGGTACTCTAGCGTAATATTTTATTGGCCAATCTACACCTTAACCCTAAATATTAAGAAAATTATCCATACATGGTTCTATATTCAAGAAAGTTTTATATAATTTCCGCTGTCTATGGAACAGGGTAATGGAGTCCCTTTTTCGTTGGCCATGTTCATCTTCAACTTGCTCAATCCCAAACAAAAGATACAAAATATGTATATATTGAAACACTAAATCTTTTGAGACAAATAGTACATTAAAGAATATAAACTAATTTATACAAGTACAAACTTGTGAATGTTCTTAGCTAGGCATTACCAGATTTTTTTTAAAAAAATAAAATTATAATATTTGCAAGATATTTTAAAAAAACAACAACAATTTCAAAGATTGACACTAAAAACGCCCATGCTTTACCTGAAAAAATAAAAATAGACACTTCACTAGTTGAAATATATATGTGTGTGTATATATAACATAAAAATACATGAACATAATCTCTACGTGAATATAAAAAGAGCACAGATTATGGTAGAATGGAAGCTAGAACTCAACCAACCACAAAATAAAAAGCTAATCAAATACAAAACAATGTGCCTGAGAAGGCCAATGAACCCCTTCCCTTGGGCAAGGAGGCAAAGGAGCAGCTTTGGCTATAAAGGTTGGATATTGCTGCCCCAACATCATCACTGACAAATCTGATGCATAAGATACTGAAACCTGTCACATACATCAATTATAAAAGGTAAAAACTAAATACAAAATTAGGCACATTTTTTAATTATTGGATTAAGTTGTATCTAGCATCCAAAATAGTTTTTCAGTAACACTCATAATCACAAACTAATTTTTAGTGCCTCAATGTTGATCTCATTAGGACTTTTGTTCATAGTGCTCAAATGTTGGTGAACTCAAACTAACATTGTACACCTCAAATCCAACACACAAATATTTGACCAAAGTATTTGAAATATCACCAACAAGGGATGCTCAACATCCAAATCATCAAAATATATAACTATTTCAACTAAAATCCCTATTACAAAGTCAACATAAATTCCTAAAATATTTCAAAGTAAATACAATATAGAAGTTTTAGGTTCATGGCAAATAAAAATAACATAACATAAGCTATAGGAGTATGAAAGAGCTTTTAAGGCTCACTCTATATGTGCTTTTCCTTATCCCTACTAGGACATTCACCTGAAAAATGTTAATATAGGATGAGATTTCACATCTCGAACTACGAAAAAAAGTTTCTACTATACACAAGCAAATCACATATGACAAAAAGTAGGAACTGATTACATATATATTTGTATATGTCATGATTTATCTTACAAAATTTTACAAAATAAATCATCGTTATATCAATCTGTAAACTATACAATTATACAATATGCAATCTCTCTTATATCACAGTTCATCTTTATACCGCTGACTGGAGCCATAGGCTAACACGTAGTCTAACATAAATTCATCAATTTCACTGGATTTTCCCAAGCTCATCAAAACTTAAGATACACCGGTCAAAGGTATAAAGCTTAAGTATGGACTATGGCTCCCCTCCTAAAACAAATTAACAACTAAGGAGGTGTCACATGTCTCATGGCTCTAATGCAATCCTAGCACAAGAAAACATAGAAAATGGGGTCCCGACAAGTACCATCCACCGTGCACGAAGTGATGTCATAAAGAATTTATCATATGAATCTCTCCTTACTTCAACTTATCACAAATACAACCATTATGATAATTATATTTTTTAAAAATAAAGTGCATTAAATCATACTTCCATTTGTATCAAATATCATCACAAAATAAACCAACATTTCATAAAGCTTCTTCAGACCAATCTGTGAAATTTAAAGAATTAAATTGTCATTTTGAAATTTGAGACTAAATTGTCATTTTGAAATTTCTGAAATTGCCTTGTTCAATATTTATTATAATAATATTATTATTTACAATACATACAATCCAGTATATTTTTTAAAAAATAATCATTCATAATCATATAAAATTCACAAGAATTTGGAAGAATAGTCGAGTTACCGATCGCAAAAATTACTCCAAATCTCTCGATGAGTTTTTTAGCACCCCCAAATAATCTTCACTGCACTCCTTCTCCCTCTCTCTTTTCTCTCGACACTCTCATCTAGCCGTACGGTGAATTTGTGTGTATTTGTTTGTGTACTTTGTGTGGGGTATTTATAATCTCTACCCCTCCTTTTTTGATAGTGGGCTATAGATATAGATATATATATATATATGTATTAAATAATATACCCCCTCCCCTTAATTCACATTTTATATATTATATATAATATATTATTTATTTATTTTTAACTCTAACTTTAGAAAGTTTTACTCCTATCTTGAATATTCCCGATAAATTAATTACCATAAATTACCCTATCCTATTTATATAAAAAATTCAGGATGTTACGTACTTGTTTTCACCTAACGAACGCCTATGTTAAACTCATTACAAGTATGTGAATAGAATTGATGAACTTATTAATCCCATTACGACTTTTATGAAATTCTACATTTATTGTTCACCTTCTTCTTCCTCAACCTCATTTACTATTCAACTCAGGAGGGAGTAGATTAGATGGTGGTGTGGGGTAGGTGATGAAGACCTTTTGTCATTAGCCTTGGGGTCCACAATCAACAATTAACCAAAGATTGCGTATAGGCAAACCTATGATCGTTCTCTCTTTTTGAGGAGCCTTTTATTGAATCATAAGTAATCTAAAGGTTATGCAAATGCAATGAAAACAAGGGGGATTGGGTGTTGGATTTTTAAATTAATAAACTAAAATAGAAATGCAATTTAAATGAAGCAAAAATAAAATAGAATATAAGAAAACGAGAAGAAGCAGGTTAAAATTGATCAACCCAACATTCGATTCCGAGACTTCCATCATTGAACAAAATATAAATAACCCACGTTTGGCTCGGAGGAACTGAGATCTACGCATTCGCCCGAAAATCCCTCGACTAGACGATCACCTAGAATATGTCGAACAAAGGTGTCCCACTGTGCAATCACATAGCAAAACTTTAAACCTAGTTCGAACTCGGTCCTTGGGATGAACCAAACCAAATATTAAATCTAATATTCGAACTATTTATAGAAATCGAATCCGATAAGATGAAAATAGAAACGGGGTAATTATCGATAAAGCACAAGCTCTCTGGATGAATCATGGAATCCTCAACGTTGGGTTAACCACAGAAGCTTAGCCAAGCATGGCTAAGCAAAACGCAAAAGAAAAGATGAAGAAGAAATCCAAAAATCTCATACAACGTAATTGAGAATATGTTTTTAGTCATCTAATCTAACCTATAAATAGGAAACACTATGGCTATGAGATTGGCCCAAAAATAGGAAACCTCTAATAAATGGTCTTTTATTACAAAATTCGAGCAAAATAAAAATCCAGAAAAATGAGTTTGTCTTTAGCTCCAATTTCGTCCATCTTCTTGTCCGAATCAACCTTCCAAGTCTTCATAACAATTGTAGCTCTCAGAATCATCTAAAAAAGGAAAGAAGAATCAGGCTAATTGGATATCTAGATCAAAAGTTATAGCGAAAATACTAAATCACTGTAAATCTGGAATTTAATCATAAAAAATGAATTAAATCCAATTGAAAGCTCAAAACTCGATTAAGTCATAAAATCCATTATTTATTAACTAAACAATCCTAAATTTATTCACAAAGAGATACAAATAAGTGTAATAGAAAGTTGAAGAAAATTGAACCTCAAAATCACCAAGGAAATGGTAACTTCTCAGGTAGATAAATCATAATGTGGTCCATGGCCAAAAACACCACATCAAGGTAAAAAGATGAATCATGATAGGGCCTAGGATTTCTACTTTCTAGATATCTGAAGTTTTTTCTCGGCTTTATCATGAAAGCTCAACCCTGAAGCACCCAAAATCAGTAGTTTTCAAGAAAATCATTTCCTCGGAGTAGAGAAACTGCAACGTATGATCGAATCTTATAACATGTTTTCATGTCACATTTCCGAAAACTTCACAGATCATGTAACATGACATGTATAAGAAGCCATCCACACTCGATCAAATCCAAGTAAAGTAACCCTTCTTGGTGGAAAATATAAGAAGTTCAAAGAAAATAAGTGATTGCCAAAAGTATTTGCTCCAATCAAACCTCACAAGTACACCTCTGCTTAAATGATGGTAAAGCCCCCGGAACAGAAAATTCAAAATAGAGTTAATAATTCCAGAAATGCTGGAGAACATGCAATTAAAATGCTAGTGAGATAATATACTTCACATAAATAGACTCTTATCCTTCTTGAGTTCTTGTTAAGGTTTGACACAAACGAGACAACCCTCACGGTTTCTTCTTTGTGATAATGAATGATTTGGATCACCAAGTAGGCCGGTTTTCCAGTTTCTTATTAACAGCTATCTTCAAAGCAAAGAACACCACACCTCTCTCTAATTCACCCCGACAAGTTAGCTTTATACCCAATGGAAAATGTGAAGACAAAGTTATATGATAATCCCATTGGTACACTTTTCAATGCCATGTTTGAGTTCTCTGGAAGGAGAGCATGAGCACAGATGACGCTGATGGAATAAGGTTGTTTGCAGATCTGGATTTCGATCTAGTTCTTTGAAGAGGGAGGTTGAAGATGATGGGATGATGATTGAGGTTGAAGACGGAGGTCTCGTGATCACTGCAATGGGAAGAGAGGAAGAAGCCTATGGTCTCTGCCGGTGGTGATGAAGAATGGTAGTTTGATGGAAGGAGATCTTCTCCTTATCTTGTTTCTCATTTTCTCTTATTGGTCTCATCCGGGTCCTTGATTTGGGAAACTGAGAGAAAAATGAAAGTAATATTGTATTGATTGGATAGATGCGATTTAGATATTATGATAAATAATGAGAAAAGGATGACGAGAGAAATCTCAACCCGTAGTTTGATCTTTAATCCAAATATTCAAAACCCAACTTTATACCTACTTACCTCTCTATCATTTTTCCTTTTCAGTGAATATTTCTAGGTTTTAGAATTATATTTAGTATTTATTCATCATTCTCCCTAAAAACAATGGGCATTGCTGTCAGGAGAGCCAGAACAAGAATTTCGAACAAGGTTGATTTTAAAAGTTTCCATATTTTAATTGATGTTAAATTAGTTTCTATAGTTTCAAAATGTCAAATAAATTATCCTCAACTCTCATTCTTTGATTATGTTAATAAATGGTTTTAAAATATTAAGTAAAGTCGGTCCTAAAGTTTGTATCAGCTGTACTCCGTAGTTATTAATAAAGAAATCTTGAGCGAAATATTTTTTTAACATCCATGCGGTATTCATGGCTTGAAAATATATGTATGGGTTGTCAGGAGAGGGAAATAATTATATTTAAAAAATTTGACTAAAAAAACTTAATTACTTCTTCAATCAATAATATATAAGAGCTACTTAATTAATTTTGATAGATAAAAGAAAGTCAAATAAATAAGTTACTTATCCTAAATGTGATATAATTTCTCTAAAATATTCATCTATAATAATATATTGTAGGCGAGTTTTTAAGTTAAATAAATTAGTTTTAAAAAAATGACAAATACAATAGATAAAGTGGGTCGATATTATATTTAGGGTCAAATTCAATATCCAACTGCTTCATATATATTAAGGGTGAAGGAGCAAATTGGCCAATAGACTTTTATTCCGGAGTGACCAACACAAAAAAATTTAAATGTAAAATTTATACCAAACGACTTTTTAAAATGCAAAAGTTGTTAGTTCTCAATATGTTTTGATGATTAACAACAAATGTAAAACATGATTTGAAGTTTGCAAAGTTGTTTTAAAAACATTCTCGAAAGTTGCAACCGCAGCTTTGCATTTGCAAACTCGAGTATTGGACAACCAATACTGCAGTTTGCATTTGCAAACTCGAGTATTGGACGAAATAATACCGCAGTTTGCTTGGCAAACTCGAGTAAAGGCCATACGTAAAGCAACCAAGTTTTCAGCCAAAGTCGATACTTCGGTTGCATAGGCAAACTCGAGTATTGAATGATCAATACTGCAGTTTGCATGGGTAAACTCGAGTATCGAACTTGTTGTGAATCAAAGGATTTTTCCAACTTAGTCAATACTGCAGTTTGCATTTGCAAACTCGAGTATTGGACAGTCAAAACTGCGGTTTCCAAAACCAAACTCGAGTATTGGACTTCCAGAAGCAAACCAAGTTTTTCAAACGAAGTCAAAACTGCGGTTTCCAAAACCAAACTCGAGTATTGGACTTCCGTAAGCAAACCAAGTTTTTCAAACGAAGTCAAAACTGCGGTTTCCAAAACCAAACTCGAGTATTGAACTTCCGAGGGCAAAGGATTTTTCAAGTTAAATCAATACTGCGGTTTGCATTGGCAAACTCGAGTATTGCATAATCAATCTTTGCGGTTGCAAAACTCGAGTATTGGACTTCCGAGAGCAAATGGATTTTTCAAGTTAAATCAAAACAAACTCGAGTATTGCATAATCAATACCGGTTTGCGTTTCCAAACTCGAGTATTGGACTTCCGAGAGCAAATGGATTTTTCAAGTTAAATCAATACTCGCAGTTTGCATTGGCAAACTCGAGTATTGAATAGTCAATACTTGCAGCTTGCATAGGCAAACTCGAGTATAGATCTTGTCTTTCAAATACAAGACACGATGGCTTGCCTCTCGAAAAGTGGAAACTCGAGTATCCAATTGATATCTTTGCAGTTTGGTCACTTATGAACAAGTGCCATACTCGAGTTTACAAGAACAAACCGCAGATGCAACGTAAAAAAACTAAGTTTTGAATTATACGAATTCATGAATCACTCTTGTTTGTTCCAATTGCTTTCATGAATCATTCACTTATGATCCCGATATGTTTAACAAGTTTATTTAGTGGATTTCGGTTAGCACAGATGAAAATTAATGAAGATCAAGGGAAAAAGCAAAAAGTGGTCGAGCATTTATTGCACTTCGCAAATTAACATCCTTTTGGTTAATCCATCTCGAGCACGAACTCTCAACGTTCAAAAACACTTTCTTCATCAAGCAAACTCTTCTCCAACGGGCAAATCCTCAGAGTTCCACATCAGACCATATCAGCATCTGGATTAGCTGGAGTTTAGAGAGAGAAGATGACCAGACTTAATGCTAATCACCTACAACGGTTGAATTCATCTCTCAACGGTCATTTAATGTTCTCTACCTATAAATAGAGTTCATTAACTCCTTCTCAAGTTGACACAACTACTGAGAGCGAAAATTCATTGATTGTTATTTATTGTGTTCAGCTTTCATCTATATTGTATCAATCTGATACTTGCACTTCAGTGTTCATTTTATCTGCTCTGAGAGAGAGTTCTATCTGTAAATCATTTATTGATTGAGATAACCATAAGTCAGGGGACTTAGTGGTTGGGTGTATTGATTACAACTTGTAAGGGGGAGTGAGTTCTAGAGAGAGAACTACTCTTGAGTACGAGTTTGTAATCGGTTTGTGAGTATAGTGGATTGAAAATCCCAAGTGTGACTTGGGACCGGATGTAGGTCAAAGATAAGACCGAACCAGGATAATTTCTCTTGTGCAAGCTTTCCTTCCCTTCCTCCTTTGTTTATCTCTCGGTTTCATTACTTCAAAACAGAGCATATTCTCGAAAAGTTTTTAAAATACCCAATTCACCCCCTCTTGGGTATATAGCTCCATTTACATTTGGTATCGAGCAAGGTCTTCTCTTAAGAGCTTAACAACTCGAGAAGGATCATTATGGAAGGTATCTTACCCGATGGAGCTTCTATCAACAAAGCCACCCGGCTTCAATGGAGAGCATTACTCCTTCGGAAAGCAAAGTTCAAAGTCTTTGTGAATGCTACGTAGTATGGGTCATGGAGAGTATTTGAAAGAGGAAATTATGAGCCATCAACCGTTGAAGATGGAGTTAGAGTTCCTAAGCTTGAAGAAGAATATGATGAGAATGACAAGAAGTGTCACACTCAACAAAGAAGGCTGTCCCGCTTCTTCAAAGTGCTCTTAGTCAACAAGAGTACTTTCGTATTTGCAATCTACCTTCTCGCAAAACATATGTGGGATGCTCTGAGATAGCTCATGAAGGAACAGCTGAGTAAAGCAAAATAGAGTCAATACTCTTATGACCGAATATGATCTTCTACGAATGAAGCATGGCGAATCCATTGGTGATTTCCAGCTGAGGTTCACCCATCTCATCAATCAACTTGCTGCCTTGGGAAAAGAATATGACCAACTAGTCCAAGTAAGGAAGATCTTGAATATTCTTAACAAGGAATGGGAAGCAAAGGTCACGGCTATTGAAGAGGCTCGAGGAGAGTCAATGACGTCGAGGCCGCTCTATTCGAAGTCTCTCTGAGTATGAGGCTAAACTCAAGTTCAAGAAGGGACTTGATGAAGTTCATGGCAAGAACAAAGGAATTGCCCTCAAGGCTGCAAGAGAAGTTAGAGATTCAGATGAGGAAAATGAGAATGAAGATGAAGATGAAGAAATTGGCATGATGGTCCGAAGATTCAAGAAGTTCTACAAGAAGGACCAAGGCTTTAAGAAGTTTCACAAGGGTAGCTCCAGTTATGAGGCAAAGAAGCAATCATCTGCTACGAATGTCAAAAGCCTGGCCACATCAAGTCTCGAATGTCCTCACCGAACAACAAAGATAAAGAAAAGAAGAAGTTCAGCAAATACAAGAAGAAAGCTTATGTCTCCAAAGATCTGGGGTGATAGCTCATCTCGATGAAGATGATGAGGATGAGGAAGAGAAAGCCAATATATGCCTAGTTGCTTTGAAGAAGAAGAGCAACGTGCTAAACTTGAAGAGGTATATGATTGCAAACCTCCTTATGATGATCTGTTTGATGAATATATGACTGTGCAATTTGAATTTGAAAAACTTGCCGAAAAATATTTCAAACTGAAAAACAGAAATCTTACTCTTGAATCTCAAGTTGAAAAGTTGTCTTCTTCAGAAAATACTATTTGTAAAGATTGTCCTGATCAAGAATAAGAATTCATATCTTACAAAGGCACTTGAGAAATTCACTAGAGGAAGTGAAATGCTCAATGTCATTTTGAAACAACAACGTTTTATAAATGATAGATCGTGGCATTGGTTACGCACCAGATTTTGATAGAAAGAAAGGCAAGAAGAAGAGTGGTCGAGAAAACATACATGAACTATTTTACAAAATCAGTTCACTCTTCAAATCCCTTTGCACATTGCAATTACTGTAATAAGAAGGGTCATTCTACTTCATCTTGCTTTCATAGAAAGGAAAGAAAAATTAAGCCAGTGGGTAATTATCAATGGGTACCAAAAGGAACTTATGTTCCTAAGGTCAAAACTAACTCCAAAGGACCCAAGGAAAGATGGGTACCTAAGGCTTGATCCTTTGAAAATTGCAGGTTTGTCTTAGAGCATCAAGACCCAACAAGTGGTACATTGATAGTGGGTGCTCAAGACACATGACTGGAGATGAATCAAAATTTCTCTCAATCAAATCAAAGGATGGTGGTAGAGTCACATTTGGAGGAGACCAATCGGGAAAAATTGCTGGAATTGGTGAGATAGGAAACAATGAAGGTCCTCTCATCAAAGATGTCTACCTAGTAGAAGGATTGTGTCACAACCTCCTAAGTGTGAGCCAAAGCACCGACAAGGGTAACTTAGTTATCTTTGATTCTAATGAATGTTTGATTGTTAGAAAGGATTTAATCTCCATTGATGATTTAAAAACTAAAGCCTTATTTAGAGCACCTAGAGATGGAAATTGTTATACCCTTAATCTCTCTAGCAATGCTTCAGCTTTCTGAAAATTGTTTTGTTAGTAACTTGAATGAGAGTTGGCTATGGCATAAACGATTAGCTCATGTTAATATGTTTCAACTTGACAAGTTGCTGAAAAAGGATTTGGTTATTGGTATTCCTAGATTGAATTTCAAAAATGATATGGTATGTGATGCTTGTCAAAAAGGAAAACAAACCAAATCTTCTTTTAAAGCAAAAAATGAGATTTCAACTAGTAGACCTCTTCAATTACTTCATATGGATCTAGTTGGACCAAATAGAGTAAAAAGTTTTGGTGGAAATCTCTACACTTTGGTCATAGTTGATGATTACTCTAGATTTGCTTGGACAATATTTTTGTCATCTAAAGATGAAACATTTGATCAGTTTGTTACCTTTGCCAAAAAGGTCCAGAACGAGAAAGGCTTTGCAATTTCGGGTATAAGAACCGATCATGGTGGCGAATTTGAAAACAACGCCTTTGCGAGTTCTCGTGACAATGTGGGGATAGATCATAACTTCTCAGCTCCAAGGACTCCTCAACAAAACGGTGTTGTTGAGAGGAAGAATAGAGTCCTCACTGAGATGGCAAGGGCAATGTTGAATGAGAACAACACTTCTCAAGTGTTTAGGGCTGATGCAATGAGTACGGCTTGCTACATCTCCAACCGAGCCTATTTGAGGAAGAAGCTGAACAAGACCCCATATGAACTCTACAAGGAAAGGAAGCCAAATCTCAGCCACCTACATGTCTTTGGATGCAAGTGCTATGTGCACAATAATGGTAAAGAGAATCTTGGTAAATTCGATTCCAAAGCCGATATAGGTATCTTCATTGGTTATTCAAATAGAAGTAGAGCTTATAGAGTCTTTAATACTCGCACTCGTATTGTTGAAGAGTCAATACATGTTGTTTTCTGTGAATCCAAATCTGATAAAGCCTTGGACAATGAAGAAGAAAATATTTTCAAAAATCAATTCTTTTCGAAAACTACTCCTGCTTCTATTGAAAATCCTGAAAATGTTTTTGAGGCTGATCCCCAAAACAACATTGAAAATCTTGATCGACTCAACCTAGAGCTTGGAAATTTATTAGAAATCATCCTTTAGACCAAGTTATAGGTGATATTAATCAAGGAGTAAGAACCAAATAGTACTTTGAATGAAGTAACCTTTTCTCGCATTTATATCTCATATAGAACCCTCTAAGATTGATGAAGCCCTTTCGGATAATGATTGGGTGCTAGCAATGCAAGAGGAGTTACATCAATTTGATAGAAATCAAGTTTGGGATTTGGTACCTAGGCCCAAAGACCATCCGGTCATTGGCACCAAATGGGTATTCAAGAACAAACGTGATGAGTCTCGCAATCATTGTCCGCAACAAGGCAAGATTGGTTGCCAAAGGCTATAATCAAGAAGAAGGAATTGATTATGAAGAAACTTATGCTCCAAAGGGCAAGATTGGAAGCCATAAGAGTACTTCTAGCCTTTGCTTGTGTAAAAGGTTTTAAACTATATCAAATGGATGTGAAAAGTGCTTTTCTCGAATGGTTTTATACAAGAGGAAGTTTATGTAGAACAACCTCCTGGTTTTGAAAATGAACATTGTCCAGATCATGTGTATCGTCTCAAGAAGGCCCTATATGGCCTGAAACAAGCTCCTAGAGCTTGGTATGAGCGATTAAGCAAATTCCTTCTTGATCAAGGTTTTGTTAGAGGAAAAGCGAGATACAACTCTTTTCATAAAGAGTAATAAACTTAATGAAATTTTAATGGTTCAAATATATGTGGATGATATTATATTTGGTGCTTCTAATGATGCCTTGTGTGAAGAATTTTCAAAGACTATGCAGGGAGAGTTTGAGATGTCCATGATGGGAGAGCTCAACTATTTTCTTGGATTGCAAATCAAGCAAAGAAAAGATGAGATATTTGTCTCCCAAACCAAATATCTCGAATGATTTGTCAAGAAATTTGGAATGGACCAATGCAATGGTGCTGACACTCCCATGAGCTCAACTGCTTCATTGGATGCTGATGAGAAGGGCAAAGATTTCAACATCACAAAGTATAGAGGAATGATTGGATCACTACTCTATCTCACAGCAAGCCGACCGGACATCCAATTCAGTGTTGGGATGTGTGCAAGGTTCCACCGCTCCAAAAGAGTCCCATGCTGAACATGTGAAGAGGATATTCGATATCTCTCGACACGAAGACTCTTGGACTATGGTTTCCCAAAGGTCAACCGGAACACTTGGTGGCATACTCGATTCGGATCATGCCGGCTACAAGACAGATAGAAAGAGCACAAGTGGCCAATGCGAATTCTTTGGCAACTCACTTGTCTCTTGGTTCAGCAAGAAACAAACATCTGTGGCCGTGTCCTCTACCGAAGCTGAATATGTGGCTGCCTCAAGTTGTTGTGCTCAAGTGCTATGGTTGAAGCAACAACTTGCTGACTTGGGAGTTTACTTGAAGGAGATTCCAATTTTGTGTGACAACACAAGCACAATAAGCTTGGCCAAGAATCCGGTGCAACATACAAGAACCAAGCATATTGATGTAAGGCATCACTTCATTCGGGATCATGTCCAAAAGAGATGTCAAAGTGATGTTCATCCCAACTCATCTCCAACTTGCGACATCTTCACAAAGCCTCTAGCCAAAGAACCTTTCAACTTCATAAGAAGAGAATTGGGAATGGTAAATCCCAATGAATTGTAAGAATTTCTCATCCAATCTAATGTTAGTTATGTTTTTGATGATTAATCTTTACTAACTTGGGCATCGGAGTGTTTAGATATGTCTCTTGCAGGATATTTCAATGCTTCGAAGTTCCATACTTTGCAAGATAGGATGGCTTACTCGAGTTTAGGACCGCATTTAAGCCAAACCTGACATTCAGCAATAGCTTGACTCGAGTATGGGGAACAAAACTGCAGTTTAGGACCAGACAAACTGCAGTTTCTAAGTGCAAGTATGCTAAACTCGAGTAAGAAAAAGCTAAACTCGAGTATGTTCATCGTGGGTTCAAAAATTCACGCTACATTTTTGAAGTCCAGGTTAGTATACTTTCACTTTTACCGCAGTATGTAAATGAAAGTTTGCTAAACTCGAGTAAGGAGAAGCTAAACTCGAGTTTGGTCATCGTGAATTTCAAACGTTACACTATTTTAAAATCAACGATGTGCCATACTTCCATTTGTACTCGAGTTTGTTAGTGACAGTTTGCTAAACTTCCATTTGTACTCGAGTTTGTTAGTGACAGTTTACTAGACTCGAGTAAGAAATAGCTAAACTCGAGTAAGGAGGTCTCTGTCTATATATATGTGAATAGTCGTGTTCTTCAAAACTCGCGTCCTCACTCCAGTAAACCCTAGAGTTACGACTTTCACTCCTCTTCTCCTTCTGAAACCGTCACAATCCCTCATCAACCCCTTCAAATCTTCACCAAACTTCATCTAATTCTTCCTATCTTCACTCTTTCCGAAACCCTAAGCGCTCAGATGTCTAAGGAAGGCTCTCAATCCTCTCGACCGATTCCTCCACGAGCTCCAAGGAGCAAATCGATTCCACAGAAGTTGCAGAGAGGCATTGATACAAGAATCCCCGGAGTGGGTGTTGTGATTGAAGATAATCCATCTTCGAACCCTAAGAGAGGGGATTCGACGTCAAAGGGTCCAGAACCTTCATCGCCCACAAAAAGGAAGAGGACGGCCGAGTCGAGCAAAGCAAAAGGGAAAAGAACCGTTGTTCACCGAAAGACAAGGTCCAAGAATGCCACCCCCGCTTCGGCTCTCGCTCCACGGGCCGAGGTTACCGGCTCTTCGTCGATTATGAGACCGAAGAAGATGAGCACGAAGGAGTCTCCCCATTCATCGATAATGCAATAGAGGAGATTAAGCTTCACAAGACTCCGCCTCCCGGATTCAAAGTCACCCCGGTTCCTCTTCCTCCTGGTCTCAATGCCAAGTTCAAGGACCAAGATTCATCTCGTGGCTTTTGTGCGGTTGTTTCGCTGACTTGGAGCAAATGTATCGCGAATGCAATGTGGATCTCTCACCTTGGTTTGGGCCCTATCGACATTTATCTCCATCGAAGCCGCTTACTACCCGGAGTTGGTCAAGATGTTCTATTTCAATATGGCGACCAACAACCTATTGGACTCGAGAAGGCTATACGGGCGAGGAGAGGGTCACCACATGTGTCGGGGGTCCAATTCACCTTGTCCGCCGCTATTATCAACAAGATCCTAAAGGTTGCTCATCCTCCACCGCGTCCACACCACAATACACCAATGCTTTGAGGTGTATAGGACCTTAATGCGTACTCAGGACGTGCCGGATGATCAGCTTGCTCATTTGTCTATCAAGCCCTCGACATGCCAAGACCGCACCGAGTGATTTGGTACATCTACACTCGAATTTTGTGCGAAAAGGAGGGAGCTATACTCACTTTGCTCGGAAGGATTATCAATTCTTCACGGCCTTCATCCGAAGAATCCTCTCAACATTGGGCAATGGATCTTCAAAGAAATCGCGCGCTTTCAAGTTTACATCCCGAAAGGGATCATACATGCCCTTTGCCTCACCGGTGTCCCTCATTATGTTCTACTACAAGATATGGTATGTGGGACCACCCGAGCAGATGAAGTTCATCCCATCCTTCGGCAAGACTCGCTTGAACTTTATGAAGATCTCATTCGAGCCGGAAGGATCAGCCGCCAAGGGCTCCTCCGAGGTCACAAGCCCGTGCATCACGCCATATGCGCACGAGGCTCGGTCCGCATCATCCTCCATCATTGGACCTCGAAGAACGGTTGAGAGAGATGATCGATGCTGCCCTTTCATCTCATAGACCGATTATGAAAGCCGAGTTAGACATGCCGCGAGCCGAGTTCAAGATGGGTCTCATGGATGTGAAGACTGACTTGGAGAAGCTGAAGGATGCCACTGACCAGAAGCAGAGCGAGATTTTTGATCAGGGGATTGATCTAGACTCCCGGTTATCCATGACATATGAGCTTGCTTCGAAGCCCGAATAAGATTGATCGTCTCGATTGACCATTTTGGTCTTGGTGCTTCTTCGTCCTCCACATTTGGGTTCACGACAGTCCATCCTCATCCTCTCCTATACCCGAGACCCACCACCGAGACACACATATCCCCACCTTCCTCACCTCCCTTCTCATTTCCTAGTCCACCTCACACCACTTCCCTGCAGCCTCCACTTCCACTCCTACCCCCGTGATTCCCTCGTCTCCTATCACTCCTTCCACGGAGATTCTACCTGACCGCCCTCCATCTCCATCTACCCCGTCTACTGAGAAATTCCCCACACCTTCTCCTTATCATGACCCTACCTTTGATCCATCCACTGCCATGGTCCTCTGGACCCCTCCTTTTGTTATTCTTGATCCCGAGTATGTTGATGACGACAAAGGGGGAGAAGGAGAGAAAGATGTAGATGTATAGGGTCTATAGGTTCTAGGTAGTTTGTTGTTCTAGATGTTTTGTTTTTATCATTTGTACTTTGCTATTTCTGAACTTGTTATGATTATCGAATGATATCGTAGTATCAGCAGTTATCAGAGTTTCTATCTTGTCTGATATTGTTCATTGTTTGCTTAATTGAGTATAGTTCAGCTTGTTTACGTTTTTGAATTCCACTTCGCTGCTATTCTCTGAACCTCAAATGTTGAAATGCCAAATTAGATGGTTTTCTGATAACTCAAACCTTGAACTTTGAAAACTTCATTTCAAAACAAACTACATCTTTCAAACTCTTTGCAAAATAATCTACAAGTGTTGTCATCATCAAAAAGGGGGAGAATGTTAGTTCTCAATATGTTTTGATGATTAACAACAAATGTAAAACATGATTTGAAGTTTGCAAAGTTGTTTTAAAAACATTCTGAAAGTTGCAAACTGCAGTTTGCATTTGCAAACTCGAGTATTGGACAACCAATACGCAGTTTGCATTTGCAAACTCGAGTATTGGCACAGCCAATCTTGCAGTTGCTTGGCAAACTCGAGTAAAGGCCATACGTAAAGCAACCAAGTTTTCAGCCAAAGTCGATACTCGCAGTTTGCATAGGCAAACTCGAGTATTGAATGATCAATACCGCAGCTTTGCATGGGTAAACTCGAGTATCGAACTTGTTGTGAATCAAAGGATTTTTCCAACTTAGTCAATACTGCGGTTTGCATTTGCAAACTCGAGTATTGGATGATCAAACTCGGTTTCCAAAACCAAACTCGAATATTGGACTTCCGAAGCAAACCAAGTTTTTCAAACGAAGTCAAAACTCTGCGGTTTCCAAAACCAAACTCGAGTATTGGACTTCCGTAAGCAAACCAAGTTTTTCAAACGAAGTCAAAACTGCGGTTTCCAAAACCAAACTCGAGTATTGAACTTCCGAGAGGCAAAGGATTTTTCAAGTTAAATCAATACTGCAGTTTGCATTGGCAAACTCGAGTATTGCATAATCAATACTGCAGTTTGCGTTTCCAAACTCGAGTATTGGACTTCCAGAGCAAATGGATTTTTCAAGTTAAATCAATACCTTTGCATTGCAAAAACTCGAGTATTGCATAATCAATACTTTGGATTTGCGTTTCCAAACTCGAGTATTGGACTTCCGAGAGCAAATGGATTTTTCAAGTTAAATCAATACCGCTTTGCATTGGCAAACTCGAGTATTGAATAGTCAATACTTTGCAGTTGCATAGGCAAACTCGAGTATAGATCTTGTCTTTCAAATACAAGACACGATGGCTTGCCTCGAAAAGTGGAAACTCGAGTATCCAATTGATACCGCAGCTTGGTCACTTATGAACAAGTGCCATACTCGAGTTTACAAGAACAAACCGCAAGATGCAACGTAAAAACTAAGTTTTGAATTATACGAATTCATGAATCACTCTTGTTTGTTCCAATTGCTTTCATGAATCATTCACTTATGATCCCGCATATGTTTAACAAGTTTATTTAGTGGATTTCAGCTTAGCACGATGAAAATTAATGAAGATCAAGGGAAAAAGCAAAAAGTGGTCGAGCATTTATTGCACTTCGCAAATTAACATCCTTTTGGTTAATCCATCTGAGCACGAACTCTCAACGTTCAAAAACACTTTCTTCATCAAGCAAACTCTTCTCCAACGGGCAAATCCTCGAGTTCCACATCGACCATATCAAGATCCGGATTAGCCGGAGTTTAGAGAGAGAAGATGACCGACTTAATGCTAATCACCTACAACGGTTGAATTCATCTCTCAACGGTCATTTAATGTTCTCTACCTATAAATAGAGTTCATTAACTCCTTCTCAAGTTGACACAACTACTGAGAGCGAAAATTCATTGATTGTTATTTATTGTGTTCAGCTTTCATCTATATTGTATCAATCTGATACTTGCACTTCAGTGTTCATTTTATCTGCTCTGAGAGAGAGTTCTATCTCGAAATCATTTATTGATTGAGATAACCATAAGTCGGGGACTTAGTGGTTGGGTGTATTGATTACAACTTGTAAGGGGGAGTGAGTTCTAGAGAGAGAACTACTCTTGAGTACGAGTTTGTAATCGGTTTGTGAGTATAGTGGATTGAAAATCCCAAGTGTGACTTGGGACCGGATGTAGGTCAAAGATAAGACCGAACCAGGATAATTTCTCTTGTGCAAGCTTTCCTTCCCTTCCTCCTTTGTTTATCTCTGGTTTCATTACTTCAAAACAGAGCATATTCTGAAAAGTTTTTAAAATACCCAATTCACCCCCCCTCTTGGGTATATAGCTCCATTTACAAAAGTAACACAAAAACGTTACTTTTGCCACCAACTCCGTTAGTTACTATTACTGTCTTATTTGTGCCTCTCTTTACTTCTCCCTCCTCTCTCTCTCTAGTTTCAGGCTCACCCTCCGTCAACTTGGTGAAACAACCATCACGACAGGTTTTGGACCAGGATTGAAATAGATTGTCCGAATTGCTCTGTAAACGGCTTAGTCAGGAAGAATCAAATAGCAGCGTCCTAAGAATTTCTTGTAGAAAGAAAGAGCATAAAACTTAAAAAAAAAAGACAGATAACGAAAATCTGAAGTTCTAGTCTACTGATACGGTGGCATTCTGGAGTTCTGGAATCGTATAATATCAGGATGGCTTCCTCAGGCATTGCAAGTAGTGAAAAGAAAAATCAAAAGAGAACTCAAAACGGAGACAAAGAAGAAGATCATTACAAGTCTCAAAGGAAGTGAACTTACGTTGGAGTAAGCAGCAGATCGGAACTTCTCAATGCCACCGTTAGGTCGAACGTCTTCAATGCTGTAGCCAAGGGGAGCTTCGTAGAATAAGGAATTACTGCTGCTACACTTGTTTTTCCCACCTTTAATCATCGTTAAAACATTCACGCTTCGCAAAAAACACGAAAGGCTTTATTATGGGAACTACTCGAAAGTCCATGAGAATTGTATTTCGCTCAAGGCAAAAGAAAATGCAGAAATAGAAAACGGACATGCGGAGATTATGGACATGAATGGGAAGGGAAAACAGGGAAACAAGGAAGCAGGAGAAATACAAGACTTCACCTCAAATAATCTATCTACGGCAACAGTGGAAGAAGAAGAAGAAGAAACTAGAGGAGATAAACAAAGTGAAAGTGATGGACCGAGATTCGTAGAGACGCAAGAGTGGAATGATTGTTATTATAGTGCGGACGGGAAGGTGGCTGAAAAGGCGTATTTATAGCAGGAGAGATTGAAGGGCGGGGGGCACTGGAGTCTGGTTGTTACTAACGGAGTTGGTGGCAAAAGTAATGTTTTTGTGTTACTTTTACTTTTTAAAAAGTCGTTTGGTATAAATTTTACATTTAAAAGTTTTTTGTGTTGGTCGCTCTTGAGATAAAAGTCTGTGGCCAATTTGCTCCTTCACCCTATATATTAATGACCAATGGAGTATCAGTTTAAGTTTCTTTTTTAAACTTTTTCTTGAGGCAAGGATAAACAAAAATGATATATTTGTTAAATACGTTAAGCTAGGCCCATATTTTTAAGCATATTTAGATAAATAAGTCAGGCTTATTTTTATAAAGCCTAGTCTATGAGCCTGATAGACTGACTTATTTAAGCTCTCTTTCACACACATATATATAATATACAATATACTGCTATAATATTTTATCCATAAAAGAAGAAGGTAAAACCCTAAATCAAAGGAATGAATATAGAGATGGCCTCCACCTCTCCACCTCTTCTCCTTGTTGGCTTGCTCTGGCCTCTTGCTTTGTAATCATCATTGCAAATATTTATGTGCCATCTTTGGAAGGCAACACAAAGAGGATTGGAGTGGAGAAGCAAATCCTTAGGCCTCCCACTGAACTGCAGTCTAACTTCTCACCCTCTTTTCCTTTTATAATTTATTTTTTTAAAGCTTAAATTCTTTGTTCTATTTGTTCTTGAATTGAAAATTTTTCATTTTCTTTACCAAATGAAAGAAAGAACATCGCTGTCTTCGATATTCTTAGGACTGGAAAAGAATTTTGTGCTGCAATGGAATTATTGTTGACACGATTGTTTTGGTGTTTTCTTTTTTAACCTTTTTTTTTTAATTTTAATTTTTCAATGCTCTTTTGCTGCGAAAAAGGAGCAGAGAAGTCGACAGTAGCTTTTTTAATTTATTACTGAATATAAGATAAAGTCTACAGTGTAAATTACACTACAAACTTTATCTTATATTTAGGATAAGAGATAGTAATACTAGAAGAGATAATAGGCCTAAAAGCTTGATATATTAGGCCTTGTTAAAGGCCTATTAGATAAATAGCCTTTTAAAAAGGTTTTAAACCAAATCAGGTCTACTATAGGCTTAAGCCTATGCCTAAAAAATAGCATGTATCCAAGCTCAGGCTTTATGGTTCTATAACTTGCTTAGATCTATTTAGTCAAAACCTGACCTATTTCTATCCATACTCATGAAAATGTTAGGCCTAATCTTAAGAAATAAAAAAATAAAAATAAAAATTCAACCTAATCTTTTTTTAAAAAAAAAAAAAAAAAAAAAATTTAACTTCTCAATTAATTTAATAAGAAAAATTTCATAATTAGGAAAGTTTAATTGTCCCTCCTACTTAATCCTAACTTATATTGACTTTTCCCCTACTACTATATGTATCAAAAAAAAAAAATAATATCTTAACTTATTGACTTTATCTCTTTTATATTATTTTTATTTTTTTAATTTGTATAAATAATTAAGCCAAGCAATATAAGTAGATACGTTTATTTAATATAAATGAAAGGGTATTTAATTACACATTACCTCTAGAAATGAATGTGATAGTGAAAAAGTCTCATATATTCTCTTCGGTCCTTTTTACATAAAAGCTCAAAATTTGTATTGTTTTCGTCCTTGAAAGAATCTGACAACCGTTGTAATGAGTTTTTCCCCTTTTTCCTTTTATTAATTATAATTATCGTATTAATTAAAAGATTGATGATACTCATATTTATTTTATTTCTCTATCTTAATTGTCCCTTGTAAATAATGGGCATACTTGAAAAAAAAGTTTATTTCAGACTGATTTATTATTTCTAACTAATTTTAATCATTTATTAAATCGCGTAATTGGATTATTGAGGTAGGAGGAGTATCATCTAATGTTATCTAATATTAACTTTCATGGTAGAAAATGGCAACAATCCATATTACTTAAGATTGGAATTTATCAGTGATTACTTTTGGGATCTAATATTATCTAAAATGTTTCTCATTATTTTGACTTTTACTGTGTTTTTTGTGAGGCATTTGATATTCTAAACCTATCTCTTTTTTAACTCGAAGTATTTATTGGAGTTAAGAGTAATCCGGATTTATGTTTCATCTCCGTGAATTTGAGTTTATGATTGAAGGGCAATCTAATAGGCAGCCGAATTAATCAACGAACAATGAGACATACTAATTGGAAAAGGTTAACTCTGTATTATAAACCACTTTGTGATTGGTTCAACTAAAAGTGTCAGTGCACACGTGTACACAAAATCTTCATTTTGGTCAAACCCAAACCCGAAATCGGAGTAGATGGTCTTAGAATCAAAACTCTCCTCATCCCTTATTATCCTTCCATCCCAGCCATTCATTCCATTAGAGCGCCATCTAGAAAGTGACCACGTAATGAGTGAAAAAAATTGCATCCCAACCATCCATCCCGTTTTAATCTTGGCCGTCCATACTCTTCAAAACCAGAACCAGATTTCTTCTCGCGAAATCATCAATGACCGTGGCGGAAACTTCACAATCACCATTTTTCTGAAAAACCAAAAATGCAGTGGCTCGAACTGAAACATATACTCTTTACCGGCTTAGTTTTGTTGTCAGAAGCGATTCCACAGTCACTAAGGGAGGAGGACGACGATGGCGTTCGAGTTGGCGCAAATGGGCGGCCTCAGGAAAGCTAAGGGAGTAAAGGCAGCGTCTTTGAGATGGGAAATACGCAGATAAAAAAGGGTGTTGAAAAGCTCTGCCTAATTTGGCTTTGGCTATTCGGAAAATCATTAAGAACAAAGTAAGATAAAAATATATAATTTTTTTATTTAAAAAAAGATGGTTGATATGATTTTGTAGCTCTTGTCATTTCAGTGCTGTGTGGAGAGACATTGGCTATTGGGGAAAGTTGTTTCCAATTTAGCTTTCGCTATTGCAGAAAGACATTGATAACTCTTTTTTTAAAAGATGGTTGCTATAATTTTTTTTTTAAATTCATATCTAATGTGCTGTTGTCTTTTATGTTATTTGTCATCAGGAATGTTGCTATGATTTTATGATTTTTCATTTTCTAATGACATTTTGTAATGTGTTGCATAAATTTACTTTTCCAGGTTTTAATATATGAAAGCTCATTTGGCTCCTAGATTAGGAAAAGAATTTGATAATCTAGAGGAGGCATGGAGATTTTGGAATGAATATGCTTGTAAGTAGGCTTTAGTGCAAAGAAAAATGGGTTGACAAAAAGTAACAAAGATAAGAAGACAATTACTAGCTATAGATATGCATGTTCAAAAGAGGGTAAATGAAGACTAGATAAAAGGTGCACTCCAACCACCAACCATCGTTCTGAAACCAGGACCGATTGTCAAGTGGAATGACAGTTAAATTAGTGGAAGGTAAATTTAAGATCACCAACTTTATAGAAAAGCATATCCACCTATTACATCTTCAAGAAACATTGCATACGATGAGGTCTTAAAGGAAAAATAAGTAATGCACAGGAAGATAAGATTGATTTGACCAGGGATGCTGGACTTCAACAAAAAGCAACTTTTGACGTTATGAGTAAGCAAGCAGGTGGGCGAGCTAATCTTAGTTTCCCTCAAATGGATATGAAAAATTATTTGATGACTAAACGACAAACAAGTTTGGTGTATG
Organism: Acacia acuminata; assembly: GCA_019022655.1. Classification (NCBI taxonomy): domain Eukaryota; kingdom Viridiplantae; phylum Streptophyta; class Magnoliopsida; order Fabales; family Fabaceae; genus Acacia; species Acacia acuminata. The sequence goes on along the minus strand of JAFJYI010000163.1, from coordinate 1,439,564 downwards.
GGGAAGTTCGATGCTTATTGAATTATTTTGAAGAACAGATTACAGAGAATCCTTCATTTTACCATTCATTCCAACTTGATATGGAAGATCAAATTATAAATATTTTTTGGGGCCAAACACTTGAATGCTTGTAGATTATGCTTCTTTTGGAGATTTAATTTCAATGGACACCACATACTGCACAAACAATAATCATAGGCCTCTTGCAATATTTTGAGGACTCAATCATTTTAGAGGAATTGTAATTTTTGGTGCAGCTTTGTTATACGATGAAACTACTGAATCTTTTAAGTGGTTGTCGGAAACTTTGTTGAAAGCAAACAAGCAAAACAAACCAGCAACCATTTTTACTGACCAATATCAAGCAATGGCAAGAGCAATACGTGAAGTTATTCTTGAAGTGAAGCATGTGACACCCTTGCTTAATACGCCTTTATTTATCAGAGTTTAAACGCATAGAGCATCGAAGTAGTTTGGACAACTTAATTGCGGATAAAACATACCTTAAAGTAACTTGGTTTAAAACATGAGGATAAATTTTTTGCGAGCGATATCTATTCCATAGCAGGATGTTAATACATTAATCCAAAACAGACAAATGATAAACGATAAAATACAGTCCATCTATTCATATTTTTCTAAAAAGTTCCTTCTGTTGTAACCCTTACAGCTACATCTTTCCTCTTGATCCCGATCCACTACTTGTCTCTTTCATGTGATTTGGAGTTCAGATGAATGAACCCCAGGGGAACAGTTAATCTCATATGCAGGTATGAAATATAAATGACAATTTACCACATGTTAAGCATAGAATAATTCATATAAACAAGTCACACTGTAACCGCAGTTATCAGCCAAGGACCGCAGCCCTTTAGGACATGCAACCCTATGGGACACATAGACCTAATCCATAGCTAGGATACACATATGCAAATTATCTAACAAACATGGTTAGTCATACATGAATACATGCAAACTAATAAGATAACAGTTACCCACCTCAAACTTGAATCCTTAATTTTGTTCAAAGGTGTTGGGATCAATAGAGGTGTCAAGGTATGCCTATAAACGTTTATCATTGTCGTTAGCCACTTCCGACGTCGCAAAGTATCTAACTACGCGAATTATTTTTAGAAGATTAAAAATGGATTAACCGCTAAAAATTCTCTTATCAATAATACCCCTTTTATTTATTTATTACTTAATAATCCTCTTTTCTCTTTATTATTAATTAATAATTCCCTGTAATTTATCACTTTTTCATAACAACAACAACAACAACAACAACATTTATTTATTATTATTATTATTATTTTACTATTTATTATTATTCCTCTACAATTTATTTTAAACTCTCAGAGACTATCTTAACACTTTAAATTAGGAGTTTATAAAATCAATCTTCATATAAAAATGTGATTTAATGTATTACATTTAATGTTTCTCATGGTTTTCCAAAATTACAACATGACCTCAACACTTTAATTTGGGGTTTAATATATATTAACCCCGTGCAAAGTATGCTTTAATGTGTGTGTATATATATAAGTGAAACTTTGGGTTTTATAAATACTAGCACCTTGTTCTCATAAACAACTTGAAGGATACATATATACACACACACACAACTAGAAAGGTTAATATTCAAAACCATACTTCTAGCCAAAAAAAAAAAAAAAAAAAAACGAAATGCTTATATATTCCTTATCAGAGACTTTTTTTTTTTTTTTTTTTTTTTTTTCCTTTTATATATATAAAGCAAGCTACGTCTTTTTCCTTCTTTTCTTCCAAATACAACGTATACTCATTTATATATAACACACAATGAGTTCCCTCATATATATATATATATATATATATATATATATATATATAGGGGATATCATTTCTGCATCTGATGCAGATAAATTTATCTGCACTTAGCCAAAACGACCCCGTTTTTGTCTTTTTCATTTAATGAACGCTCGTGAATCTGAAGTGGGAACCGGTTGAAAAAACAAAATAAAAGCACAGAAGACCCCACCATGAAATACACACGGTTTCAGCGCTTCAATCCGGCCACCGACGCTCTCATCTTCTCCAACACCTCATCTGGCACCTTCAACTCCTTCCACCCCATCCACACCCTTCTTCATCCTCCAAGCCAGAAGACACAGCTCATTGAAGAGGGAGACATTTCAAAGAAATTGCAGGTAGTTTCTGGTCAAAACCTTATAGTCAGAAGAATTCATTTTCTTGATCAAAACCTTGCATGAACCTGACTATCATCTGAGAATTCTCCATAAACCAGCTTACAAGTGAGTTTCGAACGTTCTTCTTCCTTCCTCCGATGATTTCTTTCTCTTCGGCTCACTTTCACTTTAATTTTTGCTATCATTCATCTTCATTTCTCCAGCTCTCTCTCTCTCTCTTTTCTTCAGCCATGCCAACCGAATAAATGGGAAGGCATATGTGTATATGATTGGCGTGAGAGAGGGAAGTTAATGAGCCACCCGTGAGTGAATAAGAAAATCACTCGTGCATGCATAAGAAAAGAAAAGTGAATGATTAAAACAGAATGGGAGATGAGTACGTGTGTTGTCTTCTTGCTTCTCTTTAATCCGCTGGAGTAATAAAATAATTGGAAGAGGTGTGAAATGGAGAAACAATTGATCCCATATATTGAAATGAGAAAGAAAGTGTACATAGAAAGTCAAAAGTGTCGGATAGAAGAATGGAAAATTTTACATGTTAGTGGGACATATATGAAGACTTTGTGGAATGAATATAAAGTGGAACATGCATACGTGTTTTGCCTCCTTACTCACATAATTGAGAAGAAAAGCTTATATGCTTTCTTGAGTCTTCCTTGTGTGTCTTTCTTCGAGCGAGAACCTCGGATCGGTGTCGCACGACCTGCGTCCAAACCTGTAATCAGCGATCTCTGACTGGGTCTCCTGGAATTGCTTTCCGATTAGTTTTTCCATTGTCAAAGTGGCTGACCCACCGCCGCCTCTGTGCTTCTTCATCTTCTACTTGTGCCTCCATTTCTGCACTTTTTTGCTGAACCCCGAAGACGCAGACCAGAAACTACCTGCCATTTCTTTGAAATGTCTCCCTCCTCAATGAGCTGTGTCTTCTGGCTCGGAGGATGAAGAAGCGTGTGGATGGGGTGGAAGGAGTTGAAGGTGCCAGATGAGGTGTTGGAGAAGATGAGAGCGTCGGTGGCCGGATTGAAGCGCTGAAACCGTGTGTGATATTTCATGGTGGGGTCTTCTATGCTTTTGTTTTGTTTTTTCAACCGGTTCCCACTTCAGATTCACGAGCGTTCATTAAATGAAAAAGACAAAACGGGGTTGTTTTGGCTAACTGCAGATAAATTTATCTGCATCAGATGCAGAAATGATATCCCCATATATAAATATATAGACACAAACACACACACATATATATACACATACATACACAACAGTAATATTTATTAATATGCATCAGCTTCCTTAATATATTTATTTGTATCAACACACAACTAGTTTCCTTTGACAGCTAAGTTTCCATTCTCTTCATATATGTGCAGCGCTTGTAATATATGTAGCAAAGTAACTTATGTGTGTGTGTGTGTGTGTGCATATATATATATATATATATATATGGATCAGCAAAGTTTTCTTCTATATGTATTTGTTTATACACACACACATTATTGACAGCAATTTTTCCAGTATAAACTTCACGCCTCTATATATAAAATAACATTTCCTCCCATTTCCAAAGTGTGCCTCTATATATATAATAACATTTCCTCCCGGCCTCTCGTTTCCAGAGTGTGTGTGTGTGCGCGCGCGCGCGCGCCCGTGTGCGCCTCTCTCGTTCTCACTCTTTCTATCTCTGTTTTCTGTTGAAGCTTTCCCTTTCACTCTTTCTCTACGTTTCTACTCTCTACTCTCTCTTGGCTGTGTCTTGGTTTTAGTTGAGGCAAGGTGAATGAATGAAAGCCAAAGAACATGGGGGGTAATTTGTGTTGAACTCGAGAAGCATGGGAGAGTATAGATTTACTGATACGCCGACGTGAGAGATATGGCTCACTGTGCGCCTTTAGTCCTTCTATATTTTCCGTAACGGCGCTGAGGTTTTTGGCGTGTTTCAAGCGATATGATCAAGAGATGGGTTAAATGCCTAATTTACACCGGAAGTTTTGCTTGGGCGCTCAATACCTGGGGAAGTTTTTTGGTGCCAAATTTGCCTTAAGTATGAAAAAGGTAGCAAATTTGCCCCTAGGAAGTATGAAAAAGGTAGCAAATTTGCCCCTCCGTTAATTTTAACCGTTAAGTTTAACGAGTGTATACGTGGCATGCCAACTCATGACACGTGACATGCCACCTCATCAACCAATAAGAGTTAAGTATCATTTTTGCCCCCGGAAGTTTTCATTGAAGAGCAATTTTGCCTCGGAAGTTTACAAAAGTAGCGATTTTGCCCTTCTTTCTCCCGATATTAAATTTGACTATTAAATCGATCAAAGACCACACATGTCAATGCGCCTTGAAAAAGTCGAATTTAGAGTTAGAGAATGAGATCCTTAAGATGTTGAGCTCAATAATAACCGAATTTGTGAAGCCGAACCTGGCTAGTCGCGAAGCATCACTTATGATCTAAGAAATGATCGATGCTATACAAACGTAAATATTTATCACTATTGATTTGTTTTACTAAACCAATTTTTAGAACAATTCATTTCTAGTTTTGCGTTTCATTTCTTAGATCATAAGTGATCTTCCTCTGGGTTTTGCGACGAACTTTTAGTCCCTCACCGCCGGCTTCACAAATTCTAGCCACCTTGAGCTCAACAACTCAAGGATCTCCTTCTCTGACTCAAGTTCAACCTTTTCAAGGCATGACATGTGGGGTCTTTGATCGATTTAATAGTCAAATTTAATATTGAGAGAAAGAAGGGCAAAATTGCTACTTTTGTAAACTTCCGGGCAAAAAAATTGCTCCTCAATGAAAACTTCCAAAAAAAATGATACTTTTGATTGATGAGGTGGCATCGCGTGTGATGAGGTGGCACATTTTAACGATCTACGTGACTTCCGTTCTTTTGGGTAAATTTGATACCTTTTTAATACTTCCGGGCAAATTTGGTGCCAAAAAAACTTCGAGTGTTGAGCGCCCCCTTAGCAAAACTTCCGGGGCAAATTAGGTATTTAACCCTCAAGAGATTATGATGGCAAAGATTTGCTTCTGCTGGGATCTCTTTTACTGACATGTGTTGGGCCAAAGTGTGTGGAAGAATAACACATGAAGTTGGGTTTTGGGATAGATATATGGGCTGATGTATTTATTTTCCTATTCTATAACTAATGGTTGGGTAATTAAAGAGAATATATGGGTTGATTTTGCTGTCTCTGTGATTGTGTGGGCCGTGATCAATGGACTGGAGGTGTTTTGGATATTAAGACTCAAGGTATAAAGAATTGAGTTTTAAGTTATAGGTAATTGGTTATATATTATTCTTCGGGCGTAGATGGTAAGGGATCTAGACAGCTTAAATGGCCGTGGGTTCGATCCCTCTTCGCCGTCATTGGGACTTCTTTGGTAGGCAATCTCGTAAGTCCCCGTAAGTCTTCATAGAGCCTTCTTGCAGCGCGAGTGAGGCCGATGTCGAACCCCTCCAAAACTTTTCTTTATCAAAAAAAAAAAAAAAAAAAAAATTGGTTATATATTATTCATGGCCTGAGTGTGTTGTGAAACTAATAATCTCGTATAGTTGGCGTTTGATCTCAATTTATAAATGTTTCAATTACTGTGTTAATTTAAGGTTAAAAAAAATAATGTGTGTGTGTGTTATTTATTTATTTATTTATTTTTAAGTTATAAATTCAGAGTTGTTAAAGTTAGATGCACATTAATATAAACTCTTCGTTAGATCGACTTTTCAAATGGAGTATTTCCTGTTAAAAAAAAAAAAAAAAAAACCTTCAACATGTATATCTTTGGCGGAGTTTGAAAAATCAAAATATGTATAGTTCATATAATTAAAATGTTTTCTATTCAAAATGTTAATTTCCCTATTACTCTTGTTTAAAACCAATAATCTTGTATATTTGTGGTTTGTTGATCTATTTGTAATTTATAATCTCATCTTATAATAACTTTTTTGATCATTTTTAATTATGAAATCAAAGACGTTAAAGACGATGCAAATTAAATTTCTGGGGGAACCAAGTCTTCAAATGTCTCATTCCCTGACAAAATTATGGGATTCTAGTCTTCTTCTTCTTCTTCTTCTTTGTTGTTGTTTTTTTTATATACAATTTTAAGTTATAAATTCCGAGTCGTTAAAGTTAGATGCACATAATATAAACTCTTCGTCAGATCAACTTTTAAAATGGAGTATTTCCTGTAAAGAAAAAAAAATCAAAATTTATATCTTTGGCGGAGTTTGAAAAATCAAAATATGTATAGTTCACATAATTAAAATGTTTTCTATTCAAAATGTTAATTTCCTTATTACTGTTGTTTAAAACCAATAATCTCGTATGGTTTGTTGATCTATTATAATTACTTTTTTTGATCATTTTTAATTATGAAATCAAAGACGTTAAAGTCGGGTGCAAATTAATACAAATTTCTGGGGGGACCAAGTCTTGAAATGTTTCATTCCCTTACAAAATTATGGGAGTCTAGTCTCTGTTTTTTTTTTCGTTTTGACAAATGGGAGTCTAATCTACTCGACATGTTTCTTGAAAAATCAAAACATGTGGTCTATTTTCATATATTAAGGGATCTAATCTTCAAAGGTTTCATTCCCACGCAAAATTAAGGAATCGAGTCTAATCCACATATTTCTTATTGCAATTATATATTTTGGGCCCAGTTTGAAAATTCAAAATATAAGTTTTTTTTTTTCTCGAAAAAAATTCAAGTTTTTTCTGTTCAAAAAATGCATCAATTGATATATTACACTTGTTCAAAATCAAATAATGTCATATCCTATGATTTTTTTATTTATAATTTCAATTTATAAATATTTTAATTACTTTTTTTTTCCAGTTTTAATTACAAATTCAGAGTCAATAAAGTTGGATGCAAATTAGTACAAATTTGTTGTAGCATCAAGTCTTCGAATGTCGTATTTCCTGACAAAACCAAGGGGTCCTCTTCACATGTTTCTGATTGAAGTTATATAACTTGGGACCACTTTGAAAAATCAAAGGGAGTATAATTCATGTAATAAAAAAAAAAATTATGTCCAAAATATCTATTTTCGATAACTCTAGTTTAAATATAACAATCTCCCTTCATCCCATGGTTTGTGATTGATTTCGATTTATATTATATAATCTAAAAGTATAAAAATCTCAATTATATGTTTTACCAATTTTAATTAAGAATTGTTTTTACCTTGATTTTAATTAAGAATTCAAAGTATATGCAATTAGTAAAACACTCTCTAGATTAGGTGGGGGAGAGTGTCACGCACCGTAAGGAACACCAAATATTTTTGTGCTAAGACACCTTCACAGAGGTTTCTAGATTATTCAAGATTGTCATAGATACTTGTACATAAGTATAGAAATTTATAGAGAATTTAACTTTTATGTAAATATAAATATCTAGATATTTTGGGAGAAGGTTAAACTAATCTCCACCGTTGGATGTATTGAATCTTGCCATTCATTAAGGAGGTGGATCTTATAAATAAGAGGTGTCACCCTCATTTGTAACCATCCAAAGCAATACTGAGTTATTTGTATTCCGACCTTCTCTATCTAAGAGTTTACTTACTCTCTAAAAGTTATAACTTTTCGTCTTTTTTCTTTCTTTCTTACTGTGAGGGTTCAAATGATTTATAAGATCAAAGGAGTGATCAAGCTAACACCGGCACAGTTTTAGGAAGATTTTGTCTAAGACCGTGACACATCGCTCCCTTCATTGTGACCGGCGATCTCATAGTTATGACCATCTTCTCCACTGATCCCCAGCGGCAAAATCACTCCTTCTCCACCTTCAGTTGCGACAACCATCATCACCGACGTTTCCCTCTCTATCACTTTATCTCACTGTCTTGTCTTTCGATAATGGCGTCTATAACTCTTCACCTTTATTTTCTTGTCTCTTATGCCATTTCACTGGCACCATTCCTAGCTTGATTAATGGCGTTTATGCCATTTCAATTATTATTATTATTATTTTTTTCTTTGCCAACGTTTTAATAATCCCAATACCTATCATCTCTTTTACTCTCTCTCTCTGTATTCTTTTTCTTTTTGGCCATGTGTATTCATATTTTATATATGTTATATGCCATTTCAACTATCACTAATAAGTTTAATTATTATGTAAACATATATTATAATTCTAATATTCATAGTGTTATTTATTAAATTTTAATAATTATAAAATTATAATTTTATATATTAAATCTCATTTATACTTATATTTTATTAACTACTCCTTCAGGTTTAAATAACAATTTAAATAGAATAAGGTAAATTTATCCATATAAAAATATTTTCTCTCCTCTCCTTTCTTAAACCGAACAAGATAACATTGATTGAAATCTCTGACATTCCCTCCCATTTCATTAATCCAAATAAAATAATATTAAAATCTCTCCTCCATTAAACCAAATAGATCCCTAAGGAAGTTTGCAATAAATGTTGGACAGGTAACTATTCTTCTAATATACGTTGCGCACCCGCTATTTGCATTAGTCATATTTTACGGGTAAATCATACGACTTTACACATAATTAAAAATTAAAGATCATTTACATTGGTCTTATTTATATGTCCTTTTTAACTAAATCACATATACTTGAAAAGATAGTTTAACTCATTGATTATGGGCTTAACTTTTCAACTTTACTCTCATTTATGAACAGAGACGAATAAGTGGGGCTAGGGTGGACCCCACCCCCTACATTGTTTTTTAAAAATATAAAGAATATATATATATATATATATATATATATATATATAAAAACCCACCCTACTTGGTTACTAATTTCCTCCGAGGTGGTCGGGGTTAAGTTATACGGTCCCTCTTCCCTTCCCCGCTTCTCTTTCCATCCTCTTCTTCATCTCAACCGTTGGATTGAAATCTTAACCATTCGATTTAATCTTTTATAAAACTATTATTTTAAATATTTTATAAATAATTTAATTTTTTATTAATATTTTTATAAAATATTAAATCAACCGTTAATCTTTCAATCTAACTATTGAGATAAAAAGAAGAGAATAGGAAGAGGATGGGAAGGGAAGTGGATGGGAGCCAACTCCGATGGTCAGGGTCCCTTCGTTTCCTTTCTTATGCATTTGAAAAAAATAAAAAATAAAAAATAAAAAAAATTAAAATAATACTTAATATATCCCAACCCTAGTTTTTCCACTTTTCTGAAATCCCTTCCTCTACTTGTCCGCCACTTTTTTCAACATCTTTTTGATAAACTGTGAGGATCAAATGAGGTACTCAAAAATCATTTCTTTTCATTAAATTTTTTTTAAATGAAATTTATCATGCTTTATTTTATCTTTCTAATGATACTATTTCTATACATTAAAGAATATTTTCGGGTTAGAAATTTGGGCAAGTTTTGAGTTTTGTTAAAAGATCTTTATCTGTATGAAGATAATCAAGAATAGGCAATAGAATGGAAGATCAATTTCTTGATGATTCTTTGATTACATACATTGAAAAAGAAATTGTTTTCAATTTTAGCACCAATTCAATTATAGATGAGTTTAAATATAAAAACACGCGTAGAGTAAAAATTAAGTGAACTAATTTTAATTTTTGTAATAGATTTCTTTTAATTTTTTGTATATTATGTTTGTATCGTATTTCAAGATCTTTTATTTATAATGTAGCGTTTTTTTTCGCCCCTAGTAAAATTTCTGGGTGCGTCCCTATTTATGAATGAATATTTTTTAACTCTTTCTTCTTTATCTATTTCATTTGTACAATTAATATGAGTAAAATTGTCACAATCTTATTTACTACCATGCCTATAATGAGCAGGTAAAATGGAAGATGAGTATTAATGCTAGGGCAAAACTGAAAAATAAGTATTCATTACCCTGCAAGCTACTTATATTTTGGATTATGCCTTTCTTCTCCGGGATATTTATTGGTTCTTTTCATAATTCAATTTGATTCCAACCCCCAATTTGAGGCTTAAGTCTCTACATAAAGTTGAATTAAATGACAATAATTTCGCATGTAAGTTCCTTATGGATGATAATATGCTGAAATAAAAAAAAATGGTTTTTTTTTTTTTTTTTTTTTTTTGAGCTGTACCCTGAATAGCTTCTTCACGAGAAGGAAATTTCATTTATTCCCTTCCTCTCACTTTCAGTGTGAAGCACGATTTTAAGGCAAGTTGTTTCGTGATACCCCTTTTTCTTTTTTTCTTTTTTCACTATTGTGGTGTTCTGAGCGTATTTTATATTTTTTTATATTTATGTTTCTTTTTTGAATTTATTATTTTCATTTTCCTTCTTTTACATATCAAAGGTGCATGTAGTGGGAAATTTCCTATCCATTTCCTTTTAATTTCTCTCCCTTTCATATCAAAATACATTCCGTTTACCAAACATGTCTTTAGTGCTTGACTTAATGATACATGCATCATTTGACAAATGGAGAATGGAGGGAAGGACCCTCCATTATTCCAATCCGAAAACAAACAGATCATGACAGATGTGCCAAACCTAAGAAACACGGAAACATTAATAGTGGGGTCTACTGCATTTATTTCTTATTGAAATTATATGTCACAGGACCAGTTTAACAAGTCAAAATGAGGCGAGTCTACCTCCCATACATAAAAAAGTCTACGTTATTGATTTTTGTTTTTTGTTTTGGGATATAATTTGGCAGCCATACAGAAAAACTAAGACTTAACCAAATGAAGCAAGCGTCCCAGCTGCATATCAGCGGAAGCGAGAGTATGCAGACTAGGCATCGCTAATAAGCTGGTTTTCGCTAGATAGTTTGTTGCATTATTTGCCTATCGACGGATGTGATTCACTTCGACCGTCCAATCCCTTTCAAGTAAGCAGTGAATTTCCGCAATGAGTGTGCGGTCCGAATGGAGCTCATTCAGGTCTGGCTTTATCACAAAAGGACTGGATGCAGTTATTGATCGTGTGCACTTGATCCATTGACGCCTCCACAAACAAGAGAATGTCATCTGTAAAAAATAAATGGGAAATTGGGGGGCCAGACCTAGTAAGGCAAATTTGTTCCCAAGCCCCATCTTGAATGGCTGATTGGATAAGGTGTGCCAACTTTTCCATGCATATGACAAAGAGGTAGGGGACAACGAATCTCCTTGACGCACTCCCTTAGTCGGATTAAACTCGTCAGTTTTTATCCCCATTCCAAAGTATTTGCATGCTGGGCGTAGAGATACATTGAGCAATGACCTCTCGCCGGAAGATAGGAATGTGGAGCTCCTGCAAACAACTTAACAAAAATTACCAATTTACTTGGTCATAAGCTTTCTCCAAGTCAATTTTGATGGCCATGAATCCCTTCTTTTTCTTCATATTTCGCATTGAATGGATAACCTCCTGTGCAACTATTATATTATCACTGCTATGCCTCCCTGGAACAAAACTGCATTGATTCGGGGCTATCACCTGGGGTAAAATCGGTTTCAATCTGTTGACAATAATCTTGCTGACTGCTTTGTATATGACGTTGCATAGGCTTATGGGTCTCAAGTCCCCTATTACTTCCAGATGGTCTTTCTTGAGGATGAGCACAATGAGAGTGCCATTTACCTCACGGATAGCACGTGGATTAGAAAATAAAAATTTCACATAATTCACCACTGATGAACATACCATATTCCATTGATTTTGGTAGAAAAGAGCATTGAAACCGTCAGGGCCAGGATATTTAAGGGCCCCCATACTGAACATGGCTTCTTTTATCTCAATATCCAAAATACCTCTACTATACCAGTTTAACAATTCCTCATTTATGTGAGGGTATGTCATATGACAAGCAAGTCCTGGGCGAGTCATTACATCCTCCGAGAGTAGATTGGAGAAAAAATTGGTAGCCATACCTTTTAGTTGAGTGTTATCATATACCCATGATCCCTCATCATCCTGGAAGGCCTCAATTCTCTTGGATTTCCTACACCGGTTGGCTCGAGCATGGAAGAACCGAGTGTTACGATCCCCATAGATAGTCCACTCCGCTCTAGCTTTTTGAGCCCAAAGAAGAGATTCCTGCAACAAAACATCTTCCAACTCTTTCCAAAGGGATAATTGTAGGTCAGCGTATTTAGGAAACATACCAACACGAGTGACAATACGATTAAGCCCATCAAGTCTGCGAAGGAGTCGTTTCTTCCTTGCTTCTGTGTGTTTGAAAACCTCTTTATTCCATGTGGAACAAGCGTTTGTAAAGTGAGAGATGTTTTGAAGCCAAGGGGTGTCATGCTACCACGATTGACGGACAAATGCATCAAAATTCTCATGGAGAACCCAGGCTGCTATAAATCTAAACGGCAGATTAGGCTTACTTTTGGCCAACTCAGGATTTAGCCGTACAAGTAGGGGCCTATGATCCGATTTGAAAAAAGGCAGGTGAGCTACCGAGGCATTAGGGAATGTATTAACCCACTTCTCATTAGCAAGCATCCAGTCAAGCCGTGCCTCGAATGTCCCCCTCTTCCATGTGAACTCGGTCCAACGAAGCCTATATCAATCATGTCCCGTGATTCCATCCACCGGATGAAGTCACGGTCACATGGAGTTCGGTGGGGGCGATTGATCGTCATTCACAATGAAGCAAGGTTCCATTAAGGTCACCCCCGATTATCCGGGAAGCCTGCTCATAGTTGAAGCTAATCTAGATAAATTGTTCCACAAAATCTGACAAGAAGCATAGTTAGGACTGGCATAGACACCCGTAAGATGCCAAACCAACCCCACAGAATTAGTAATTTGAAAATGTAGAAATTGGTTGTTTCGTTCCAACACTGTAACTGCTATGATATTATCATCCCAAAGACACCAAATGCCACCACTGTATCCCTCACAATCAATAATCTCTGTATTTGCAAATCCCAGGTTCTGGGCTCTGGATTGAGATATTTGTTGCGCACATCTCGTTTCTAGAATGGCAATAAAATTTAGTTGATAATGAGCTTTTAAATCACGTATAAGGCCAAGAAAGCTCCATGCACCTGTGCCCCGTGAATTCCATAACATGTAATTCATTAGGAAACTAAATTCCTGGGTTGGGGTGTACCGGCCTCCCCCTTGGTTTTATCCTGTTCATTCATATTCTCCTATCCTACAAGGATGGTGTCTTGCATTTGTACACCATGCGCATCTTGAACCAAATCTGAGGTTGTTATGCAGGGAAGAGATCCTTGGGGTTGTGCCATATGAATATCATGCTTGGTAGCAAAATCAGGAACTTCCACGGCATAGGCCACTGAATCAGCATGGCATTGATTGGGATCCACGGAATTTAATGCATTAAAGGAATTTCCATTGGTGGTCTTCAAGGCGGGCCCACATGAATATGCCCAAGATTCTCACGTGAACTTGACTTGCTAGTTTTGCCCTTCATTTTCCCTTTATTCACACTTTTCCTCTTAGCCCCCACCTGTACCCATTCATTTTTTTTGTGGGCCCTTGCCCTTGGTCAACTCCTCTTTAATATCCTTTTTTCCCTTTACAATTTCCTACTTCAAATCCATGCTTCGAGAATCCCTGATTTGTTCTGATTTTCGCTGGTCACCGGACTTCTTTTCTACCATATTAACTCCTTGATGCTTATTTGCCATAACTGGACCCCAACGGGGATCACGCCGTAGGATCTGGATTTTGCTAAATGGAGAAGGTTTATGAAATTCCATTTCAGACGCGGTGGTGCCACCATCCCTAGGCTCCATGGCCGTCTTCTTCGAGCCACCATCCCCAGCCGTCGTCTTTGAGCCACTACTGGTATCTCCAGCTTTAGTGTTGCCACCATCCCCTGACTCATCCGCTGGCTTCATATCACTACTAGTAGCCTTAGATGTGGTGACGCTATCTCCTGACCCCACAGCCGCCGGCTTCAATTTGCTACCAGCATCCCTTAGCTCACCTTCTTCCTTCTGTATCGTGGGGCAATTATCTATCCGATGCCCATATTTTCCACATGTGAAACACACTTGATGAAGCCCCTCATACACAATTGGGCGCTCTTCACCGAACACCATGTACGACAGTAACAGTGACTGTTTCAGATCAAGCTCAACGCATATCCGGGCAAAGCCTCCTTTATCATAAACAGAAGTAGATCGGTCAATTTTGATCATTCTTCCAATCATGTTACCAAGGCAGCGCAGTGATTCTATGTTATAGAATTCGAATGGGACATCCGGTAGTCGCACCCAAGCAGCAATACGACACTGGAGGTCAGCCTTCCACAGATTAAAGTTAGGGCGCCAACGCTGGACGATGAGATAGTGATCTTCTATCATCCAAGGTCCCTCCTGGAAGGCATAATCCCTATCCTCTTTATTCGAGAAAGAGACGATGTAATAACCATTGTTCAGTGGGATAAGCTTTAACGGATCCTTTGGCCTCCACATACGGTTGATGCGGTCTCTAATGACATATGTGTGGAAAGTTGCTCCCAACACTTTGATGATGAGGGAGTTCATCCAAGGTAGGCACCAAGCTTTGTATTCCTCTGCCGTGAAATTCAGGACCCTAGCTTTTCCCTCCATTTGTCGCTCCATCTGAGTCACCTCTTCCTCTTCTGTCTCCTCTAGCTCAATCCTAACTTCCTTCTCATTCATTCTATGAAAGTAGCCTTTCCACCCTTGCATGATATCGTCTTCCTCACTATGTTCCATTAGGAACCCAGCACAACCAGGAGCCATGAGCTTGTCGCGGTAAGACGAACGACTAGGCACACTACTCGACTTTCCAGATGATCCCCCAACGGCATCAACACCACCCCTCTTCCTTTCCTCCATCTTCCCGAAAGCAAATTCAGATTTGCCCTTATCTTTGTCGCTTCCTCCGTCCCTGTCTCTGTCCCCCTCACCGGAACCCTCCCTACCTCCATTGACAGACTTTCTCCGACTCTCACTCCTTGCTGCTCTTTTTTCACTCATCACTCTTTTTTCAAATTTTTCTTTACAAATAGTTCTCTCTTTTACGTTATCGATTTCTCTAAGTATATAAAAAAAAATAGTAATCTCTCTATTACACTTGCTTTAAACTAATAATCTCGTATAGTTGGCGTTTGATCTCAATTTATAAATGTTTCAATTAATGTGTTATTTTAAGGTAAAAAAAAATAGTGTGTGTGTGTGTGTGTGTTTTTTTTTTTTTTTTTACAATTTTAAGTGATAAATTCAGAGTCGTTAAAGTTAGATGCACATTAATATAAACTCTTCGTTAGATCAACTTTTCAAATGGAGTATTTCCTGTTAAAAAAAAAAAAAAAAAAACTTCAAAATGCATATCTTTGGCGGAGTTTGAAAAATCAAAATATGTATAGTTCATATAATTAAAATGTTTTCTATTCAAAATGTTAATTTCCCTATTACTCTTGTTTAAAACCAATAATCTCGTATATCTGTGGTTTGTTGATCTATTTGTAATTTATAATCTTATCTTCTAATAACTTTTTTTGATCATTTTTAATTATGAAATCAAAGACGTTAAAGTAGGGTGCAAATTAATACAAATTTCTTTTCTTTTTTTTTTTTTTTTTTTGCCCCCCCCAAGTCTTGAAATGTCTCATTCCCTGACAAAATTATGGGAGCCTACTCCTCTTCTTCTTCTTCTTCTTGTTTTGACAAATGGGAGTCTAATCTACTTGACATGTTTCTTGAAAAATCAAAGCACATGGTCTATTTTCATATACTAATTAAGGGATCTAATCTTCAAAGGTTGCATTCCCACGCAAAATTAACGAATCGAGTCTACTCCACATATTTCTTTATAGCAATTATATATTTTGGGCCCAGTTTGAAAATTCAAAATATAAGTTTTTTTTTCTGGAAAAAAAATTCCAAGTTTTTTCTGTTCAAAAAATGCATCAATTGATATATTACACTTGTTCAAAATCAAATAATGCCATATCCTATGTTTTTTTTTTTTTATAATTTCAATTTATAAATATTTTAATTACTTTTTTCCCAGTTTTAATTACGAATTTAGAGTCAATAAAGTTGGATACAAATTAGTACAAATTTATTGTGGGATCATGTTTCAAATTTCGTATTTCCTGACAAAACTAAGGGGTCCTCTTCACATGTTTCTGATTGAAGTTATATAACTTGGGACCACTTTGAAAAATCAAAGTAAGGGAGTATAATTCATGTAATAAAAAATATTTATGTCCAAAATATCTATTTTCGATAACTCTAGTTTAAATATAACAATCTCCCTTCATCCCATGGTTTGTGATTGATTTCGATTTATATTATATAATCTAAAAGTATAAAAATCTCAATTATCTGTTTACCAATTTTAATTAAGAATTCCTTTTTACCTTGATTTTAATTAAGAATTCAAAGTATATGCAATTAGTAAAACAATCTCTTGCGATCGAGTTACATTTCGCATTCCTTGACAAATGTAGGTGTTTCTCCATCCCATATTCTTATCGAAATTATGAATCTTGGGCCCAGTTTAAAAAATCAGAATAAGGGGGTCTATTAAATATAACTAAAAATGTTTTCGGTATTTCTCTATTATTCTTGTTTAAAACCAATAATCTCATATGTTTGTTGTTCGTCAATTTGTAATTTATAATTTCAATTTATAAATATTTAATTACGTTTTTTTACCCCTTTTTATTATAAACTCTAACTTTTCTAAGTCATTAAAATTGGATGAAAATTAAAACAAATTTGTGGTGGGTGATCAAGTCTTCAAAACTCCACATATTTCTTTTTGCAATTATATCTGAAAATTCAAGATATGGGGTTCAAGTTCACATAAATAAACATTTTTTTTTAAATCTAAATATCAATTTCTATGGAGTTAATACAAAATTGTATTGACCCCATCTCCCTATTACTCTAGTTTTAAACCGATAATCATCAAAGTTGTTTGTTTTCATTTTGGAATTTATAATTGGGGGTATCGTAATAGAGTATATATTAGGTAGTGTAACTATTTTCTGTTACTAGCTTGTTAGATGGAAACTACTAGAATTACCTTATTGTAAATACTCTTTTACAGATGGTTATTATGTAAGCCTATATAAACAGATGTACTCATTCATTTCTTATTATCAATAATATTCCATTTTCTTCATTTCTATTCTTCTTATTCTCCAATAAATCGGGAAAAATTCCGAACTGAAAATTTTATGATTAGGATTAAGGATGACCAAATCTTAATACTGATACTCTACATATATGTACAAAATCTTTAGAGTATTGATATTTTCTGTTATATATATATATATATATCTGATCTTCCTCATCAGGAAAATTTTCAATAGGGACTTCTTCCCAATTTTCTTTTTATCAATTGTTAAATATTTTAATATCATAATTTACCATTTTTACTTTTTAACGTTAAAGTTGCATGAAAATTAGTACAAGTTACGGGTGGGATCAAGTCTTCAAACTAATAGTGTTCTTAAAAAGGGTAAAGGTGTAAAAATACACATATATGCTTTACCCTCAGGAGCACCCAACTCCAAATATTTTTCGGAGATACAAAAATACACATGATGTAATACCGGATTTTCAATTTGAAAATACTTGTCTAAATAAGCCTTAATTACCATGCATGGTTAAGCTAACAAATTAATTATGCAATGGGATATGTAATTAGTGCACATATAAACACTTGATTAAGGGAATTAATTGAGCTTCTTATTCAGCCCCATGAATACTATGTCCAGCTGAATAGAAGAATGAGAAGTGATGATGATAGTTTCGTGTTGAAAAGTCAATTATTTCAACACACCAATTAGGGAATTGAACCATGGAAACTTTGATAAATTAAAATATACATTAAATGGTTAAAGAAGAGATGCATTACGGTTTGGCTTGTGGAAAAAGAAGGAGGTGTGTTATTTTAATTAAGCTAATCAACCACATGGGATAAGATAAGTAATAAATGCTATGGAAGAGGATAAGGGGAGAGAGAGGGAGAGAGGGATTATTATTTAATAACATTAGAAAAATGAGCTAAATCCTATGTGATTAATATTAGCCAATAAGAATCCTTGAACCACAAAATTGTGTCTACAAGAAAACCAAGCAACATGGACCATTGATGGAGGAAATCAATCCAAAGGATGAGGTTCATGAGTTTTCACTATAAATAGAGGGCTTGCCTCACTTCATTCTTCACACCAAATCAGCTCCAAGAGGTGATTTCTAAAGAGTAGAGAGTGAGTGAGGAGTACTTTGAAGGATAGAAGCAAGAGCAAGGTGAGTTCTTGAAGCTTTAGTATTTAAATTCATAGTTAGTTTATACTTTGATCTTAAATCTTCAAGAGTAGTTTTGTTTTCATTTTTTTATGGTTAAAAAATAAAAATGTCTTTATTTCAAAAATTTGATGGAAAATATGGTGGAGCAAAATTCTGGTAGAGTTTACCGTTAGAAGTTTTTCTGGAGTCAGTGACATAAAGGCTATGGTTTTATGTTGAATATGAAGTTATAAAATTCTGAACTTTTTCATGGTTAAATTAGACATCTAGAGCTTTCCAAAAAAACCTAGAGTGTATCATTTTGAGTTTTGTGCAAGGAGATAAAAATTCTGGAAAGAAGGCTACGTTTTCTGGAAAAATTCTGGGCAGAGGTTGAAAAAGTTAAAACTGGGAATGATTAACTAATTCTGGGTGAAAATCATTATTTATCCTCAAAAATAGACATCCTAAGGATTCCTATGAATTTTATGGAACCTCATTTTGATTTTTCTAGAATTAATTATGTTTTTCCAAAGTTGCTGCAAAATCTGCCCAGAAAATCCAGCATTACGTTTTTAATAAAAGTAAGGGCAAAATTGTAATAACAAATCCACCAAGGGTAGAAATGTCAAAATAGGTGAAAATATCATTTTTGATATTATTCTAGGAAATATGGTATTAATTCGACGATAATCTATAGGATATCCGGGAACTCCATAATCGGATTCAAAGGTCGGACATGTTGGTAACTACATGGTGAAAGGTATGTTCGCGTACTAGTAACTTTAATCATCTATATCTTGTATGATCATATATGATTGATTGATTCATGCAGTGATGGATAAGACTAGGTCTTGGGTCATGCACTGTGACTAAGCTTATGGGGCTTAGATCACCTGTTTATACATTCAGCTTTATACGGGTTATAGTCTTGATAATGCCGTTGAGTTTTCCTAGGCTGAGGACACGAGGAGCTGTCGTGGCACTAGTTAGTGCAAACGTGGATGACTTTACATGTGTTGTGTACTATGTACTTGTTGTTGTGTTGACATTACATCTGCTCATGTGCTTATGTATTGTTGTAACCTTACATTTGTCAGTGTGCTATGTATAGTTGATGCTGATATGTAATGAATATCTGTCATATATTGTTATATCTACTATAGAGGTTAACTGTTACCTGAGGTTCGAAGGGTATTGGACCTTAATCTTGACTAAAGGTTCAGGAAAGGAACCAGGATCTAAGGAGATAGCATAGATGGAGTCGGAAAAAGGCATCAGTAGACGGAGCCGTGAAGAGGCACCGGTCGAGACAAGAGTCGAGAGAAGTCAATAGAGACTAGTTTCTGACATGGATCTAACAAGGTTACTTCAAACCGTTTGGTGCCGAAGGTAGGGGTAGTCGATGTGGTTCAATCATTAAGTCGTCGTGAAAGACAGGAAGACTTCCACTAGACACCTACCTAGCCAATACGTTTGATTAATTG
Source organism: Acacia acuminata (assembly GCA_019022655.1). NCBI lineage: Eukaryota > Viridiplantae > Streptophyta > Magnoliopsida > Fabales > Fabaceae > Acacia > Acacia acuminata. Next base: position 1,419,683 of record JAFJYI010000163.1, on the reverse strand, counting down.
AGTTGGGTTCATTGCTACAATTCTAGTTAAGGCTTGGTTTAAGGATGTATAGTTACCATGTGAAGAGTTGTAATTATACAAGTCCTGTAATTGTATCACATGAATATTCCTTCGGGATTTTTAATATAACCAACATATGTCAGGGCATCTGCATATGCCTGTGCATTTTATATCAGATACTCATCGTCCAAACGTTAGCACATGCTCTCTGTTTCTGTATGCTCTTCGTTTTCGCATGGATCGGTATGTAGACCTCAAACTCGTCAATTTTTCTAAAACTAGGTGTCAACCGACACGATTTGAGTATGGAATTTGGGGTGTTACACATGAACTCCCAAAATGGGTGCAAAAATAACATGGCCGTTAAATCTAACTTAACACAATTACTTTTTGTGGTGGATTCCACACTATTTTCATGAAAATACCAAAATGCCCCTAATTGAAAAAAAAAAAAAAAAAAAATCTGCCCTCCATCTTAGCGCTAAGCTCAGGAGCAAGGTCTTTATTAATAATACTAACAATAATCAATCATCCAACAATGGATAAGAACAAGGTCTTTATTCTGTTTCTTCTTCCCCAATATTCGAAACCCAAATACCTAATACAAAGTTTTTTATTTTGAAGCTTCACCTCTGACTGGAATCCTTGTTTGCGGCAGAGTTACTTTTATATTCTGGAATCTTCGTTCCACCGCCATTAATAATCTGGGAGTTCTGAAAATTAAGACCATCACCTTCCACACTCAACCCTTATAAACCCACTTCGTGTCTGTTCTAGAAAAACACAGAACAAAACCCATAATTGATTCAATAGGTATTCTTAAAAATACTTTACCGACAAATACCTATTGCTTTGGACTTTAATTGTATGGCACCATCCTACTGATCCTAGGAAGACATAAATGATTGAAAACTCCCAACTTTGTTGCATATCAGTCGCTGATTAATCCGATTAAGATATTTTGATGGTAACGTAGACCCTTTTTCTTGTGACACTCCAGTGGATTTGGTATATGAAAGTGCCATGGTTATGAATGCACTGCTTTAATGGCGTTATCTGGTATCGAGCTGTAATGTTCTAGGCATACTTGACTCTCATCTGAGCCCTTCAAGACTCAGGCAGCATCATGTGACTTCGTCTGCATCCTATAGATTATTTGACATTTTGACTTTCGAGAAAGTTTTCTGGACGGTGGTTATAAAACTTAATTTGCTTATATTATTCATTTGCTGCTATGCGGTGAAAATATGACAAGAGATTGCATAATTAATTTCTAGAAATGCATATATGGTTAAAAGTTTAGTCATTGACTCACTATATGATTTGGCGTTCTAACATTTCTTGAAGGATTTGTTTATTTTTATATTTTGATTCAGAAGTTCCTGAATAGGTTTGGCTGATTCTTTTTTATCTTGTAATTTCAGGGAGGAAAAATACGCTCTAAACTTGTTTCAGAGTTAAGTGGAGCTGATGATGTAATTATAGAGGAGGAAACAGTTGGACAAGGTGGAAAAGCTGCAGCTCAAGGGGTCATGCACAAGTATTCAAAATTTAGAACTTGATAATATTTAGCTGGGTTACATACTATGTAGTAATTATTTTGTTTCCTTTTATGGGATCAGGTCTCTATTTTGCATGAGTCCAGCTGGTGACCCTCCATGATCTGCTAGATTATTTGATGCTATTGTTAGTGGATGCATTCCCTTTTGAAGGAATACTTGATTACAGGAAGGTGCGTATGCATTCATGTCGCCTTGATAGATTCATATCTGGAAAGCATCAAGTAATTAAATAGATGTAAAATGTTATAGTTACAAGTTGTTAAATAAGATGAAGCCTGGTTAGGTTGCTAGTTAGCTTGCCTAATTGATCTGCTGGCTTTATTTTAGGATGGAATATGTGGGCAAGGTGCTATGTTATATCCGTTCACTAGTGCAAAAAAGGCTTTTAAGACCGAACGAAAGAGGCATCGTAGGACCGGACCCGCGACGGTCTTGTTCTAGCCGGTATTAAAAGTCTACATTTAAGACCGGACTACGACCGGTCTTAAAGAAAATATTTTAGACCGGACATTTAAAACATTGGGTCTTAAAAGTTGTACTAAAATAAACCTGAAATACTTTTTGTTCGGTCCTAAAACTAAACTTTTAAGACCGGCTAATAACTAAGCCGCTCTTAAAAATCGAATTTTAAGACCGGACAAAAATAAATACGGTCTTAAACTTAGCGGCTTCTAAGACCGACTAATTATACGCGGTCTTAAAAGACTGACTTTCAAGACTGGATGATAAATAAATACGGTCTTAAAATTTTTATTTTAGACCGCATGTATAAATTTACCGGTCTTAAAAGAACAACTTTTAAGACCGGGCTTAATAACCTTTAAGACCGGACATATAAATACATCCGGTCTTAAAAGCTGACCATTTAAGACCGGAGTATTTATTTGCGGTCTAAATTTTCCCAAATTTTTCCCTGTTCTATTCTTCCTGATTGTATTACACACAAATCCACCACCCAATCCAACACATAAAAGTCGATACTTTAAGCTACAAGCTATGAACAATTATTGAATAAATTGAATTTGGAAAAATAATACAAATATTATTTACCATGAGTTATGTGGCCTCTTAATTAATTATTATACTATGACTACAACACCTAAATTAATTAATACAATAAGATAACTTACTTACAAATACCATAAGTTACAAATACAACAAACATGCCCAAAATAATATTCACCATGCCTTCATCTGATTCCCACCAACAACGTAACATCCTCTTTTATAACATGCCCCTTTGGATCGGATCCTGCTACAAAAATAAAACAAGAAAAAACTTCATAGTCAGTGACATTGTTTATGAACATAGAAGGAATATAATATAGGTAAAACCTTAAAGTTTTCAAAGAATTCTACACATGAATATTACCTTATGAATTGACTCTTTTATAAAGTGATATCCTCCCATATCCCTTCTTGATGATCATTTCTTATGCCGGGTTCATTATTCGCTTCATCTTCTTCGTTCACATCCGGTAGACCCCTTGAAAAAGGAGTACTCTTAGGAAGACTATAATTTGAATGACTTTCCTCATCAATATCAATGACCCTTTTTCCTTGGAGAGCTACAGAACACATTTTATTTTCTTGATCGGTGATATAGAACACTTGTTTCGCCCGGTTTGCCATTATAAAAGGTTCATCTCCAAAACTTCTACCATTGACATCGACTAATGTAAATCCTATCCGATCAATCCGAATACCATTATTGACATTAACCCATTTGCATTTGAAAATGGGAAATCTAATTTTCACATAGTCCACCTCCCAAATCTCTTCAATAACCCCATAATATGGCATGACTTCCAATAAAGGCCTCTTGTCTTTCGAACTGGAAAAGTGCATAGATTCAGCCTCTAACATAACACCACTATTCTGGACTGGACTGTGCTCCTATCATCTAGGGACTTCGTGTAAAATGTATAACCATTGATGATATACGAATTCCAACTTATGACATCAACCTCGGACCACGTGCTAACCATTTGATTGTATCGAAACACATTCCTCTCCTCGACCTTTTGTTTGAACCAGTTTGCAAAAGTTCGTTATGCTCCCTAATCAACCTTTGTTTAGTCATTCGATGATTTTCTTTCCTTACTCGCTTCTTTATGTGCGCTTATCTTGGCTTGAACTTCATCAACATTATTCAAGATGTATAAGTGGACTTGTGACAATTCATCAAGATCCACACTCTTTATTGAAGCCCCTCGTCTACCCCCTTCAACATGCTGACGTTTTGGAAGCCCAATATGTCTTACTTTGGCCAAATAATTTTGACAAAATTCCATGGCTTCTTCAAAAACATATTTCTGAACAATAGATGCTTCTGGCTGGTATGCGTTCTTCACATACCCTTTTAGGAATTTCATAGATCTTTCAATTGGGTACATCTACCGTAAATGGATAGGGCGGCACAACTTTATCTCCCTCACTAGATGAACAATTAGATGAACCATGATGTCAAAAAATGTAGGAACAAAAAGCTTCTCAAGGTGGCACAAGATAAGATATCCTTCATTCTCCAATTCATCCAACTTTTCAATGTCGAAAACTTTACCACAAACCGCATTGAAGAAGACACAAAGTCTAGTCAAAACGACCCGAAGATCATATTCGGTGATACCTCGAATAGCTATTGGGAGTAGCTGTTGCATCAAGACATGACAATCATGAGATTTTCGGCCTACTAATTTCAAGTCCTTCATCGATACAAGCCTCTTAAAATTTGAAGAATACCCCGAGGGAACTTTTGTGCAATGTAAACACTCACAAAAACTTCGTTTCTCATCCTTAGACAAAGTATGAGAAGCCGGGGGACAATAAGTTCCCTTCCCATATGGCGTTGGATGTAACTCTTCGCATATTCCTATTGCTTGCAAATCCAATCTTGCCTTCACACCATCCTTGGAACTACCTTGTACGTTGAGAAGCATGCTAACAATACTATCACATACGTTTTTCTCCACATGCATGACATCAATACAGTGTCTCACATCAAGATTGCGCCAATAGGGAAGATCGAAGAATACAGATCTCTTTTTCCATATATTTGTTTCTTTTCTACTCTTTGCAGTCTTACCGAATATGACATTGATATTTTTCACCTTTTCATAAACTTGCTCCCTAGCCAATGCCACCGGAGCATCTTCATACTCTTGGCCACCAAAAAAGGCTTTCTTTAATCGACGATATGGGTGGCCCCGTCTAAGAAATCTCCTATGTCCAAGATAAACCGTCTTTCTTCCATGTTGAAGTTGATGGTAGCGTGTGCCTTCTTCACAAACCGGACATGCTTTATGGCCTTTTACACTATACCCGACAAGTTCCCATATCTTTGGGAAGTCGTTGATAGTACAAAATATCATGGATCGCATTTTAAACACCTCCTCGCTTGAAAGAGTCATAAACGTCGACACCTTCTTCCCACAACTCCTTCAAGTCTTCGATCAACGGCTCAAGGTAAACATCAATGTCATTTTCGGGTTGTTTTGGTCCGGAAATCAACATAGACAGTATGGTGTACTTTCATTTCATGCATAACATAGGAGATAAGTTGTAAATAATCGGAGTATAGGCCATGAACTATGTATCTTTGCTAAGGCTTCCATATGGATTCATGCCATCCGTGCTAAGGGCAAGCCTAAGGTTCCTAGGTTCTTCGCCGAAGTTGGGAAATAATTGATCGATTTTCTTCCATTGAGAAGAATTGGCCGGATAACGAAGCTTTCCATCGAAATCCTCTCATCTCGCATGCCATCGTAAATTTTTTGCATCATTTTCATTTGCGAACAACCGCTTGAACCTTGGTATGATTGGAAGATACCACAACACTTTTGCAGACCCCTTAGTTGACTTGTACCTTGGGGTTTCACATATCAAAAATTCTGCTTCTCTTCAAAACAATTCTGCTTCTCTTCAAACTCTTTTCTATACAACACGCAATCATTCAGGCATGCATGGATCTTTTTGTACTCCATCCCCAGTGGACAAAGTACTTTCTTAGCATCATAGTATCGATGCGGAAACACATTATCATCCGGAAACATGTTCTTAAAAGCCTCAAGCATTTCAGAAAAACTCTTGTCGCTCCATCCATGACGTGCCTTCAAGCTTACCAATTTCAATACAGCGTTCAACAATTGGTATTTTAAACACCCACGGTATAGCGGGGTCTCTGCATCACTACACATATTACCATATGCATGTGATTGATGAAAAGCCTCTTCCCCTACATCACGAATAATGTCCTCTATGCGATCATCCATATCCGTGTCATTATCATCAAAGGCCACTTCCCCATGTTGAGACCTACTTGGTATTTTTTCACCATGCCATACCCATACTGTATAAGTCTTACAAAATCCTTCACAAATTAAATGTGTGTGTACAACTTTAGGATTTAGCCACCTCTCATTCAAACATTTTACACAAGGGCAATAAAACTTCCCACTATCATCATTGGCATTTTGTTTAGCAAATTCTATAAAGTCCCTCACCCCATTCGATATTCAACACTCGTCTCCGTAAAGCATTTATCCAACCGTGATACATAGTAGAATTCCTATAGACGGAAAGATTTAACATACGTAATCCAAAAAAATTGACACTTGCATATAAAATAAGGCAAAACCAAATGCATATTTATGCTCAATGTCGGTTATGTCTTTTTTTGTTTTTTTTTATTTATGGAGAAACCTGCCTATTAAATGCATAACGAAGAATCAATTTTGGTCATAAATGTATCACAGTGAAGCCAAGAAGCAAAATAAATGCATGACGAGGTAATTAAATGCATTGCGTGAAGGTCTTGTGGACTCACCTATAGCATATAAATTCAAATGCGTTTCCTGAGTCTTTCTTCTCCCGCCACGAACGTTGATGTTACAAGCAAAGAAGAGTACCCTAAAACGTTTGTTGGTCGGTTGGGTAGGTCTAAAGTGCAAATATAATCTTCAAAATACAATATTCATTAACAAAGCAGAGAAACCCACAAGAGCATTTCATCGATTTCGTTCAACCCATGAAAAACCCGAACGATAAGCAGGAAAATCATGAAGTTATACAACCGAAACACCTCTTATAGCTTGATCTATATGCGTTTAGCTAAGGAACCAGAAAGTGATTGTCGAGAGAGCAACGCGAAGCACCGACGGAGCAACACACAAACACTGGAGACAGAACCTCGGTAATCACTTTCGGCGCGACAAGAGAAGTTTAGAGAGGGACATCTAATTTTCCGCGCGATAGAGACATGTTTTAGTATTTGGACTTTATTAAGACCGGTTAATTATAACGTATCCGGTCCTAAAGATTTTTTATTAATTTAATTTTTAAGTCCTAAAAGTCTACAATTAATTTAATTACTTTTAAGACCGAATTCTTATCCTTTATCCGGTCCTAAATATATAACTAAAATTTTAAGACCAGAGTTTTATAATAGCCGGTCCTAAATTTAATTAAGACTGGTTAATATAAAGTAGCCGATCCTAGATATATAACTTTTTAAGACCGTAGTCCTCTAAAACTCCAATCCTAAATTCTCAATTTCTTTTTTTCCAAGAAAAAAGTATTGGCTTTGGCGAGCGTAGCAACTGAATGATTAAAATTAAAGGAAAACTGGAGTTTAATTTCTTTAATTACTGGAGAATATGAACAAAAAATTAAAAAGACACAAGCGTAGTTCTTAATGCTACATATATTACTTGAATATGCACGTACACAAGAAAAAACATAAAAGAAAAACAAGCGAAAATTATCAAAAACAAGAATCGACTATATATACATCCTAAAGCTTATTATCCTTCAAAGCCTTGGCGATATCGGCGTGAGCAAAGCATTAACTTCCCGCCGGGATATCGGCAAGTTCTGTCTTATTTGCAACAAGACATCATGGTCTGAAGGCTGGGGGGTGCGGCAATCTCTTCATCATCCGAAGAAATAACAATGGGTCTGATGATTGAATATTATTACACTTCTTTGTATCTCTTGGTGAATAAGTTTAGGATTTTTTAGTTAATAAATAATGGATTTTATTACTTAATCGAGTTTTGAGCTTTCAATTGGATTTAATTCATTTTTATGATTAAATTCCAGATTTACAGTGATGTAGTATTTTTGCCAAAACTTTTGATCTATATATCCAATTAGCCTGATTCTTCTTTTTTTTTTAGATGATTCAGAGAGCTACAATTGTTATGAAGACTCGGAAGTCTGATTCGGACAAGAAGATGGACGAAATTGGAGCTAAAGACAGACCCATTTTCTGGATTTTTATTCTCCTCGAATTTTGTAATAAAAGACCATTTATTAGAGGTTTTCTAGTCTTAGAGGTTTCCTATTTTTGGGCCAATCTTGTAGCCCTAGTGTTTCCTATTTATAGGTTAGACTAGATGGCTAAAAACATATTCTCAATTACGTTGAATAGGATTTCTTTTTGGTTTTCTTCTTCATCTTTTTTTTCGTGTTTTGCTTAGCCATGCTTGGCTAAGCTTCGTGGTTAATCCAACGTGAGGATTCCATGATTCATCCAGAGAACTTGTGTTTTATCGCTGATTTAACTCGTTTCTATTTTCATCTTATCGGATCCGATTTTTGGAAATAGTTCGAATATTAGATTTAATATTCGGTTTGGTTTGTCCCAAGGACCGAATTCGAACTAGGTTTTAAGTTTTGTTTGTGCGATCGCATAGTGGGACGCCACTGTTCGGACATATTCTAGCGATCGTCTAGTCGAGGGATTTTCTGGGCGAATGCGAGATCTCGGTTCATCCGAGCCAAACATGGGTTATTTATATTTTGTTCAATGATGGAAGTCTCTGAATCCGAATGTTGGGTTGATCGATTTTAATCTGCTTCTTCTCGTTTTCTTATATTCTATTTTATCTTGCTTCATTTAAATTGCATTTCTATTTTAGTTTATTAATTTAAAAATCCAAAACCCAATCCCCCCTTGTTTTCATTGCATTTGTATAACATTTAGATTACTTAGGATTCAGTAAAAGGCTCCTCGAAAAGAGAGAACGATCCTAGGTTTGCCTATACGCAATCCTTGGTTAATTGTTGATTGTGGACCCCAAGGCTAATGACAAAAAGGTCTTCATCAGGGTCCAACGACCCGAGACTCTTCTGTCTCAATAGAACGCACTCTCGCTGGAGGAGGCGCACCATATAACGATCTACGGAAGGCACGAGCATCACCAGTAAGTCTACCCCTACGAGTGGTTCTCTTGTATCTAACCATGGTTTGAGTAGTTGGGGCATGCAGAGAGGTATGAGGAGTTAATAAAGGTAGAGAGCAGTTGCCCCTTCCCAGATAGCCACGTACGTTGTTTGGAGTTACGAGGTAGTGAAGATAATAAGTCAGAAGTACTTTAAGAGCATATTTTATAAATATACGGTCCTAAAAGTCTATTATTATTTTTTTAATCAATTCAATTACTTTTAAGACCAACATTTTATCGTTTATCCGGTCCTAAAATTCAAAAAAAAAAAAAATTCAATTCAATTTTTTTAAGTAATTTTTTTTTTTTTTGAAAAAATAGCCATGTACGTTGTTTGGAGTTACGAGGTAGCGAAGATAATAAGTCGAGGTATTTTAAAAGCAGATTTTATAAATATTCGGTCCTAAAAGTCTATTATTTTTTTATTCAATTCAATTACTTTTAAGACCGACATTTTATCGTTTATCCGGTCCTAAAATTCATTAATTTTTTTTCCAATTCAATTTTTTTTAAGTATATTTTTTTCTGAAAAAATAGCCACGTACGTTGTTTGGAGTTACGAGGTAGCGAAGATAATAAGTCAGAGGTATTTTAAGAGCAGATTTTATAAATATGCGGTCCTAAAAGTCTATTATTTATTTTTTTAATCAATTCACTTACTTTTAAGACTCGACATTTTATCGTTTATCCGGTCCTAAAATTCATTAATTTTTTTTTTCAATTCAATTTTTTTAAGTATATTTTTTTCTGAAAAAATATTATTTTTAAGAACGATCTTTTACAATATCCGGTATTAAATCGATAGCGTAGTCGTATCCCTACACTCGTTCAAATGAATGAATCGAGTCTCTTCGGCTTCCGAGATAAGCTTCCCAACTAGGCGTCTCCTCGTATTCTGATGAACTATGCGTCTCCTCATTAAAGGTTCCGGCGTTTCACATTGTTCAGGATGGGTTCTCTATTTAAACACGTTGTTACTTTACGTTCTTCACATTCTTCTCCATCACTTCTACAACCTCCACCGTAATGGCTGTTCCACGACCACGAGGTCCTCAACCACCACGAGATCCTCCTATTCCTCTTAACCCTCTTCCTCCTCTCGTACCCTCCTCCTCCGCTGCCTCCGCAACCGTCCTTCAGATAGATGATGCACCACCTCCTGGACCACGTCAATCATATAGACCGACGAATGAGCCAGCTTTTTCTGGTCTACAACGTCGTCAACAACAAGCTGAGTGCGGTACTCGACGCCCAGGACGTTGAGTACAATCCTTTAGATGATGACGTCTCCAACGACTCCCTCCCCTCTAACAACGATGGGGAGGAGTAAATGTTTTTATGTTTTTTTTTTTCTCGTACTGCTGCCGCCGCCTCCTACGGGCAAAGAAAAATATAATAAAATTTTTTGCTTTCCTATTTCGATCGCCTTTCGTTTTCATTATCTTCTTTCATTTTTCGACAAAAAGAAAACAAACAAAACATTGTCCTCGTGTGTGATCAACATTAAAAAATGCGCAGAATACAGTTAAGACCATACAAAACAAAAACATCTTTTACCTTATTTGAATAAAAACAAACACAATGACAATTCTTCTCAAGGTTTGATCGTTGTTGTCGTCGGTTTTACCTCGCCCTGGTTTGAAACAAAGTGTCCTTTTCAATATCTTCCTTCTTTTTCCGACAAAAAGAAAAGAGACAAAGAAAAAGGGAAATCAATAATGCTGCTCAAAACTAGGAGAGGTAAAATCGACTACAATGAAGGACTTAGCTTGAGCGAACGCCGAACCTCGGTTGTCTTGAACTCTAATGATTTGTCTGAAAAGTGACTGAACATTTCTATTTAAAGGAAGAGTATTAAGACCAAACATTTAACAATTACATAGTCCTAAAGGTTAAGCCATACTTTCTAAAATAAAAATAAGAGGACTTTTAGGAGCGGACAGTAAAATAATATACGGTCTCATAAGACTTTTAGGACCGGATGTTTACAATATACGGTTCTCATATTTTTTAAACCGAAGACTTTTAGGACCGATGTTTATTATGCGGACTTTTAAGACCAGACTTTTAATTAATATACGGTCCTAAAAGTCGAGATCTTTCTCAAATTTCAAGCACTAAATAGCTTTATCCACCACCCAATACATTCAGAAACCCAAAATGGACAAAAGAAAATTGTTCAAAAAATTAAACAAATTTATTTATTGAATTTTACATTGCCTATGTATATTTACAAATGAATATTGTTTGAAAAAATAAACAAGTTTACAGAAGATTATTGTTGCTACAGGATATATTTACAAATGAATTTAGGACATTAATTATTGTCCTGACTTTAAGATCAGGTCATACAGATATTCATAAAACAAATTGCGTATGTGCTCCAGTTCATCATCGAAAAGGGATCAGGGATCAAACATTTGTAACATCAAAGACAAACCCGAATTAACTTGCATGCATATTTCATATGTAACATTAAGCCGCACACTTGAATTAACTTGCGTGCATAATATGTAACATCAAATACATTTACCTTTGCGTTAATTTAGTCCTTCCTTGCGTGATAATATCATACATGTATTTCATGACGATCGGCCACATAAGTTGGACTCCGCTGGTTGCCGACAGTCTAAAAAGAACAAGAAATATATATAAGAGCATATATAGCTTACTGACCAAGTTCACAAGGCAGTGTGCCAGTGTACAAATATTGTACCAACCTCCGGTGTGAGCCATTTAGACTCTTTGGCCTGATACCCACGCTTTTTCTTTACCTCGATTTGGAAGGTCCTCATGGCACTATCATCAAAATCACAAATTTATCAATAATGTTCACTGAAAATTCACAACAGAGATTTCAGACAAGAGAATCAAAATGACATGTTTGCTCGTTGATGGTCTGCGTCAACGCAGGCACTGGATCACTGTGAGTGGAGCATAAGAAGATAACTTTATGCTCCTCCATGCACATGAGGACCAACTGCCAGTGGCGGCTTAAAATTCACTGCAGTAAAGTACTCAGTGATATATGTAGCAGAATTAAGTAAATTGCAGACAAGATTTGTGATATGTACCTGTGGAAGTATGGAAACACGTATACCTTTCTTCTCACTTCACACAACCTCTTTGATATGTACTCCTGTCTCTCCTGCATGGATGTTGCACTTGCATAGATAGGGCACAAGAATCCAAAATCGTTGCTCCTGCCCTTTTGAACCAATTCTTGATGCAAGAACCTACAATAATGACATCAATCAGGGAATTAGTATATATGTATGTGTGTCTAAACGATGAATTTAAATTATGTACTCATAGAAGAAGATACTTACTTCATAAAAATTTGAACAATTGCATCGTAAACTTACTTCCAGGAAGCAGTAGGGACTCAACATCAATGGTGTCAACTTGAACCAGTAGAGGATGAAGGACACCTACTACTTCATTGACAGGCCACGATTTATCTTTAAAATATCCACTCTTCACCATATCAGATATTTTTTTTGTGGCAGTCAACTTAGCAGGAGGGGATGGAGCTTGAGGAGGGGATGGAACTTGAGGAGGAGGGGTTGAAGCTTCAGGAGGAGTAGAGACATGTACAAGCTTCACTGGCCAAGAGATGAAGGTTCCTTGACATCACTCACAAGCTTCAGCTGATCAGTTGGGAGAGGGAGAGGTGCATCAATGATCACCTTTTCAACTGACACTCTGACTTCATCATCAACCATTTGTTGGTGGTATACAGTTGATCCCAATAAGTTGTGGGCAGTCCCTTTTACAACTAATCGTCCAGGACTATCACCATCCTCCACATACAGTCACAAGGTTGCTCGATCGTCCAACAACGCAGCTCCTCTAGTGCTCTACCGCACGCTTAAGCGGTGAATGTGTGAAGGGAACACTGGTCGCTAGACGATTGCTTCAGAGTAGCCTCATCTGATTCAATTCCACCCTCATCTGGCTCATCTCAGATTGAAACCTTGCTACTTTAACTGTTGATTCCTCACTTAATTTGGCCACTGTCTATTCCATCTCCTCCTGGGTAACCATACTTTGTCTATGGCATTTGGATTTACCAAAGTATTATTTCAGGCCTACCCATCCCCCAATCCCCCTTACACGCCCACCATGATCCGGTTTTCCTGGTCCGCAACGGCCGAACATCACTCCTCCCATCCGACACAAAAGATCCCTCTACTTCTTTCTTTTTAAGATCTTCCCCGTAAGATACGTATAACGAGAAGGTTAGTAATGAAACATGTTTAGTAACTGAAAAATAACAATAACGATACTTACAATTCTTTTCAAAGAACTACACGAGTTTGTTCACTCGTGTAGGCGTCGCTTGGCTTTTTCCGAATGTGCAACCATAACTCCTCACGACGTATTGGAGATGGCGGATCATGTACCGCAGAAGGATTGGATGCTGCTTCATCTTTCAATCTCTTCCGCTTGGCCGCCATCAATTCTTTTTCATCCTTTTCATATCCGCCGCGAGAAGCCCTATGCGGGTAATCATTCTTTCTCCCTATCTCCTGTGCTCGTTCCCTTCTTTCCTGTGAATCGAATTGAAAATAACTATTAATTATGAATTCCAGCCATCTCACTAATAGAAATTAGAGAACTTCTGCTTGATATGAACCTTAAACACTAGTCAAATTCACTTCATCAAGTTTCAATATTTTATTTAAGGAAGATGTAGAATTGTAGAAGAAATTGGGCCTATGTTTTGTATTGCTAAATAGATAGGTTGAAAAACAAAAGAGAATTATTCTTACGAATAATACAAACTTGATCCTTTTAAGGCATCCAAAGGGGATCAAGCAGTCCTCATTAGATAGTAATGTAACTAACAAAGAATGTCTAACCATTACCTACTATAATAGAACTAAGACTATAATAATGGCTTGACTCTTATGCCATTATTATTTTCCTAATTACCTTCTTAGTATTTTACCTTTTCGGGTTTACATATCGACTTACATAGACAAAGGTAGGAAATGTATACTTCTATTCACACACCAAACAATTTAACTAACAGATTAGATGAACACAATAACATTCACATATCCGCACAAGTTAATAAGCAAACAAAAGGGCAAAAAACTAAGTATAAACTCACCAGAGCTTCAGAGTGGTCCGCACCGAACAAATTGTTGCCAAGTTTGTTCATCAATAAATGTGTACTTGTCCCAAGGCTTTTGGTCGTCGAACCTCGGTAAAATATACTTGTTAGCAAGAGAGGTCTTAAACTTCCTCCACCGATTAGCACAATATGACAATGTCTTGTCTTTCAAATTCTCGTAGTCAAGTACAAAGATATGTAAGCTTCTGATAGTGTCCCAAATAGGTTGCTTTACTTTGCCCAAGTCCATATTTTTCCACTCATCTGTCAAGATGCTAACCTTGCTGCGTGCAAGATAGCCGACAAAACTAGTATATTTGCTTTTATTAGGACCGAAAGGTTGTAAGTTTTCATCAAACTGAATCTCAAGCCTTGACCCAGAATCTGACTTAGGGTTATATCCATCATTCGTGTGCCTCTTCTACCACGGCGTGCAGGGCGGTTACGAGGCACATTGTCAGATGAAGAAGGTTCGTTCTGACTAACAACAGTAACTGGCATTCTCAGAACACGAATGGAATCGTTTTCGCCATTCATTTTCGAGACAGGAAGTGAGGAATGCCTGAGCAAATGAGAGAGTAACAGAGGCTAATGGTACGTGGGCGAGGAAGGGAGGTAATGCAACAGAAGAGTGGTTTCACAACAAGAAGAGGGGTTTCAGAGTTCAGAGGGACAACATAAGTCGTAAGGTAACGTTTCGCGTGAAGAATATATTTGGCGCTTTATTTTTAAGACTGGATGGACTAAAAAGACGTTCTTAAAGGTTAGGTTTTAAGACCGTCTTTTATTAAACTCCGGACTTAAAAGTAATAAACTATTTAGTACCGGCACAATTTATGTCCGGCCTAAAAATTATAATCTTTAAGACCGTCTCTTTATATATATCCTGGTCTTAAAAGTTATATTTAATTTTTTTCCTTATTATTTTGGACCGCGTAAAATATAGGCCTACTGCTCGAGATTTCTCTATAAAGAAATTTGAACTTCAATTTTTTTAATAACATTTTTAAGACCGTTTATTTTGTTAAGCGGTCTAAATAATATATTTAAGACTCATTGATAAAGGATCCGATCCAAGAAATTCTTTAAATTTACAAAACTCGCATCGGTCATACTATTAAGACCGATGCGTCAAGATCTCTGGTCTAAATGAGACGGTCTTAAAGCCTTTTTTTGCACTAGTGGTTGCATTATATGTCTATGGTATTCGACTAGTATTAATTTATGTAATTCGGCTTGTTTTATTTTCGACCTAGTTAAAGTAGGCAGTCTGTTTGAAGTAGGCTTGTTAGCCTACTTAAATTTTTTTAAAAATATATAGGGCTCTTTAACAGCCACAGTGATAATTGAATATTTATACACTTCTTTTTATCTCTTGATTAATAATTTAGGACTCTTTAGTTAATAAATAATGGCTTTTATACTTATTTGGGCTTTGGGCCTTTGATTATATTTTAGCCATTCTTTAATAATAAATTCCAATTTTACATTGCTTCACTATTTTTACCATAACGCTTGAACCAGACATCGGATTTGCCTCATTTTTGTCTCATATTTTAGATGATTCAGAGACCTACAATTGTTATGAAGACATGAAGAGAAAATTCGGACAAGAGGGTAGTCGATTTTGGAGCCGAAGTCATATGTATTTTTGGATTTCAGTTGGGCTCGAATTTTGTAAGTAAAGTCCATTTTATTTTTATTTCGTTTTGGGCTTACCCATTTCCATTTTAGGTTTAGGTTTAAGTTAGATGGCAGCCACAAACATTCAGTCATACACGTTTTTAGACAGCTTTTAGATTAAATACGTATGTTATTTTCTCTCAACCTGCTCTTCATCTGCTCTTCGTGTTCTTCGTGTTCATGATGAACTTCTTCATTTCTCGTTCGATTTTTGTTCTGCATAACCATGACTAGCTAAGCTACTGTGATTGACCCATGGATTGAGGATTCCACTATCGAGAGGACTCGTTCTTAATGGTAACAAATTCGTTTCTGTTTTGTAATTTCGGATTCGATTTACTTTCGGATTGGGTGTTAGATTTAACGCCTAGATCGACATTTCCCAAGGACGTAGTTCCGACTAGGTTAAAGTATTACTCGTGCGATCGTACGCAGATACGCCACGGATTAACAAATTCTCGAACGATTGTTCAATGGTTGAGGGAATCTCTGGGCAAATGTAGAGATTTCGGTTTGTCCAGATCGATCACGAGTTCGGTTATAAATCTGTTTTCGTTCGAGCAAGGGAAGTGGTGGAATTCAAAATCCTGGGTTAATCTTCTGTTTATCTGTTTAATCTGTGTTTACTTCGTTTTGTTTATGTTATTTCATTTTTATTCTCTTTGAATCAAAACCGCCTTTTTTTATCGCTTTTATTGTTGCTGAGCTCGAATTGAACCGATCGCGAATTCGTTGGGAAACGACCCAGGTTACATTATACTCGCAAATCCTTTTCTAATCTAGTTATTTTGGGAGATTACGACAAATCTCTGTCAAAATATGGGTCCGCTGTCGGGGAATTTGCATCGGTTTGATTAGTAACAGTAGTGTAAATAGCTTAGTTTTCGTAGTTTAGGTGGTTTGGGTGGCCGACATCGCACTTGAGTCCGATCATGGCCATTCTATTATGTCCATTCTCATTTGATCTTTCCGATTGTGTTTCGATAGTACTTTTGATAGTCTTGTTGTTTTCACGATTCTAGTAGCAATTTTCCTAACTCGTAAATTATGGCGTAAGAACAGAAAATCGTCCTACTTTAAAGGAATTGAATGAACCCGATGTTAATTATCAACCTTTGTGCATCCAATATTTGTTGGTTCTCTAAAAGATTTTGATGATTGCCAACAATTGTGAACAAAGAATGAGGATTTGCTCCCGTGTTGGAAAACCCCGAGTGAGAGCAAACCTCGAGGTTTTCCCATAAACCTCGAGGTTTGGCCTTACAAAGGAAGCATCGAGGTTCTATGTTTAAACTTGCATAACTTGGGTTTCACAAAAATATGTGAAACCTCGAGGTTTATTAAGAAACCTCGAGGTTTTGGGCTTCCAGAGAAAACATGGTTTCACACCAAGTTGTGAAACCTCGAGGTTTACAACAAAACCTCGAGGTTATGCCTTGGCGCCAAACTGAAAATTTGAACTAAAATGTAAAACCTCGAGTATGGGTAGAAACCTCCGTGTTTCGGCTTCCGCAGAGCTAATGGTTTTCTATATGTTTGAAAACCTCGAGGTTTCCATAGAAACCTCCAGGTTTGTGTTTTGGGTCAAAACAAAGAACCTTGTCATTTGGGCAAAACCTCGAGTATTGTAAGAAACCTCGAGTATTGTGAGTTCCAGAGAGCAAATGTATTTTCACTCATTCTAAAACCTCGAGGTTCCTTGAGAAACCTCCAGGTTTGCTTTCATCATGTCTTTGCTGGGTTTCACACACGATGTGAAACCTCGAGGTTTCTAAGAAAACCTCGAGGTTTGGAGTAAACCCGAGAAACCTTCGTGATTGCATCATGAGAAACCTCCAGTTTTAATGATAAACCTCCAGTTTGAGGTTTTGGTCTTAAATCGTTTTCAACCTTAAATGACCAAACCTCGAGGTTGGTGAACAAACCTCCGTGTTTCTAGATGTTGCCTCGAAATTCGAATTTAACGATTCTCGCTATGCCTTCGTGTTTGATCTCAATACTTTCTATGATTAATCTCTATTGGTACTAGATATGTTTAACCATCTTTTTGGTGAGTTTCGATGTATTTTAAGGAAGGTTTACCAAGGTTTAAAGCAAAAGCAAAAGTGATGTCGAATATTAAATGTTCAACCCAGAAACTTGCATCCTTTTGGTTAATCCTTCTGCACACGGTTGCAAAGCATTAAAGAATGATTTCTACATCTAGCAACATCTTCTCCAACGGATTAATTTGCAGAGAGTCAACTCTGACCATCCACCCAGCTGGATTAAGTGAGCTTTAGAGAGAGAAGAAGACCTAAGCTACTCACATCTTCTGAAGAACATCTTCAACGGTCTTATTATCAAATGCAATGGTCTATTAATGCTATCTGGCTATAAATAGAGTTGCATTCAATTCCTCTCAACAACTACTACATCTAAAAACGAGCAAGCATTCAAGTTCTTCAACTACCTTTCTGTTTTCACTTGTATTTTGTCTTTTGACATTATAAGCTTCAGTTGTTTATTATTATCCACTCTTAAAGAGAGTTTTTATCTATAATTCATTTATTGAAAAGAATCACAAGTCAAGGGGACTTGGTGATTTGGGAGTTCATTGATTACAACTTGTAAGGGGGAGTGAGTTCTAGAGAGAAACTACTCTTTAAGTACGAGTGTGTAATCTTTGTGATAGTGAAAATCCTGAGAGTCCGGGGACTGGATGTAGGTCAAGTTGTTAAGACCGAACCAAGATAAATCTCTCGTGTTCAGCTATTCTTCTCTTTACTTCTGTTCATCTCTCGTTTTTGTTATCTAAAAACAGAAAGCAGATTTGAAAAGTTTTAAAATACCCAATTCACCCCCCTCTTGGGTATATAGCTCCACTTTCATTTGGTATCAGAGCGAGGTCTTCTCTAAAGAGCTTAACATCTCGAGAAGGATCCAATGGAAGTCATTCTACCTGATGGAGCTTCAATCAACAGACCTCCAGGTTTCAGTGGAGAGCATTACTCATTCTGGAAAGCCAAGTTCAAGGTGTTTGTAATGGCTATAGAGTATGGTCTCTGGAGAGTCTTTGAACGAGGAGACTACGCTCCAAATGTCTTGGAAAATGGTCTCAGGGTTCCAAAGGAAGAAGAAGATTATGATGAAAATGACAGAAGAAATGTCACACTCAACAGCAAGGCGGTTCTCCTTCTCGCAGTGCTCTTAGTCAACAAGAATATTTCCGCGTTTGCAACTTAACCTCTCGCTAAAGCCATGTGGACGCCCGGAAATTGCTCATGAAGGAACCGTTGAGTTAAGCAAAATAGAGTCAACACTCTAATGACAATATGATCTCCTTCGTATGAAGTCTCGGAGAATCTATTGGTGATTTCCAACAGATTCACTCATTTGATCAATCAACTTGCCGCATTGGGCAAAGAGTATGAGCAACCCGTCTAAGTGAGGAAAATTTTTAACATCCTCAATAAGGAATGGGAAGCCAAAGTCACCGCCATTGAAGAAGCTCGTGGAGATTCTATGGCATCTCGTGGCAGCCCTTTTTTGGGAGCCTTTCTCAATATGAAGCCAAGCTCAAGTTCAAAAAGGGACTTGATGAAGTCCATGGCAAAAATAAGGGAATTGCCCTTAAAGCCGTCAAAGAAACTAAGGAATCGATGATGATGAAGATCCATACGAAGATGAGGAGATTGGTATGATGGTCCGAGATTCAAGAAATTCTACAAGAAGGACCAAGGTTTCAAGAAGTTTCACAAGGGTAGCTCCAGCTATGAGGCAAAGAAGCCAATCATTTGCTACGAGTGTGAGAAGCCTGGCCACATCAAATCAAAATGCCCCAATCAAGAACAAAGACAAAGAAAAGAAGAGGTTCAACAGATTCAAAAAGAAGGCATATGTCTCTGGTATTTGGGGAGATAGTTCATCTGATGAAGATGATGAGGATGAGGAAGAAAAAGCAAACGTATGCTTAGTTGCTGAAGAAGAAGAACATCGTATCAACTTCGAAGAGGTATATGATTGCAAACCACCTTATGATGAGTTATTTGCTCGAATATATGGTCTGTGCAATTCGAGTTTGAAAAACTAGCTGAAAAATATTTCAAATTGAAAAACAAAATCTTACTCTTGAACTTCAAGTTGAAAAGTTTTCCTCTTCGAAAATATTGCTTGTGAAGATTGTCCCGATCTCAAGAAAAGAATTCATACCTTACAAAGGCACTTGAGAAATTCACTAGAGGAAGTGAAATGCTCAATGTCATTTTGAAACAACAAAGATTTATAAATGACAGATCAGAGTTGGTTACAAACCTAATTTTGATAAAAAGAAAGGAAGAAAGAAGTCTAGTGAAAAATCCTATATGAACTACTTTACAAAATCAGTCCATTCTTCAAACCCGTTTGCACACTGTAATTACTACAACAAAAAAAGGGTCATACTACTTCTTCCCCGCTTTCACAAGAAGGAAAGAAAGAGTAAACCCATAGGGAATTATCAATGGGTGCCAAAGGGATCTTACAAGATTCCTAAGACACAAACTAACCCCAAAGGACCCAAGAAAAGATGGGTACCTAAGGCCTCGATTTGCTTTGGTCTTGCGTGTTTACCTAAGAGCATCAAAATCCAACAAATGGTACATTGACAAAGGGATGCTCTAGGCACATGACTCGGGATCAATCCAAATTTTCCTCAATCAAGCCTAAGGATGGTGGCAAGGTGACCTTTGGTGGAAATCAATCTGGAAAGATTGGCGGAGTTGGTGAAATTGGCAACAATGAAGGACCACTAATCAAAGATGTCTACCTAGTCAAAGGACTTTGCCACAATCTCCTCGATGTAAGCCAAAGCACTCGATAAAGGTAACTTAGTTATCTTCGATTCGAGGAATGCTTGATTGTAAGTAAGGATATACTCCCTTTAGAAAACATAAAATCAAAAGCCTTGTTTAGAGCCCCTGAGATGGCAACCGTTATACACTTAGTCTCTCTAGCAATGGTTCTATTTCTGAAAAATGTTTTGTCAAGAACTGATGAGAGTTGGCTTTGGCACAAGCGATTAGCTCATGTCAATATGATTCAACTTGACATTGCTTAAAAAGGATTTGGTGATTGGTGTTCCTAAACTTCACTTTAAAAATAACATGCTTTGATGCTTGTCAAAAAGGGAAACAAACCAAATCATCATTCAAATCTAAGAACGAGATTTCAACTAATAGACCTCTTCAATTGCTTCATATGGATCTAGTTGGACCAAATAGAGTGAAAAGCCTTGGAGGCAATCTTTATACTTTGGTCATAGTTGATGATTTCTCAAGATTTGCATGGACTATATTTTTATCCTCTAAAGATGAAACATTTGATCGGTTGTTGTTTTTGCCAAGAAGGTCCAAAACGAGAAAGGATTCTCTATTTCAGAATCGAACTGATCATAGAGGAGAATTCGAAAACAATGCATTTGCTGAGTTTTGTGACAGCATGGGAATAGACCACAACTTCTCAGCCCCAAGAACTCCCCAACAAAACGGTGTTGTGGAAAGAAAGAATCGAGTTCTCACTGAGATGGCAAGGGCCATGCTGAATGAGAACAACACTTCTCAAGTGTTTTGGGCTGATGCAATGAGTACCGCATGCTACATCTCAAATCGGCATACCTCCGGAAGAAGTTGGACAAGACTCCCTATGAGCTGTACAAAGGAAGAAAACCCAATCTAGCTCATCTGCATGTGTTTAGATGTAAATGTTTCATCCATAACAATGGTAAGGATAACTTGGGAAAATTTGATCCCAAAGCAGATGAAGGTATATTTCTGGGCTATTCAAATAGAAGTAAAGCTTATAGAATCTTTAATACTCGTACTCGCATTGTTGAAGAATCTATGCATGTTGTTTTCTCGTGAATCCAAGTCTCGATAAAACTATGGATGATGATGAAGGAAGCATCTTCAAAAATCAATTCTTTTCAAAAACTACTCCCGCTTCTATTGAAAATCCTGAAAATGTTTTTGAGACCGGTCCTCAAAACAATGTCGAAAATCCCGATCGACTCAACCTAGAGCTTGAAATTTATTAGAAATCACCCTTTAGACCAAGTTATAGGTGATGTTAATCAAGGAGTAAGAACCAGAAATAGCACTTTAAATGAAGTAACTTTTACAAAGTTTATATCACATATTGAACCCTCAAAGATTGATGAAGCCCTTCGACAATGATTGGGTAATAGCAATGCAAGAGGAGTTACATCAATTTGATAGAAATCAAGTTTGGGACTTGGTACCTAGGCCCAAGGACCACCGGTCATTGGCACTAAATGGGTATTCAAAACCAAACGAAATGAATCTGCTATCATTGTCCGTAACAAGGCAAGACTTGTTGCCAAAGGCTATAATCAAGAAGAAGGAATTGATTACGAAGAAACTTATGCTCCAAAGGGCAAGATTGGAAGCCATAAGAGTTCTTCTTGCCTTTGCCTGTGAAAAACTTTATGTTAGTTCTATATGTGTTTTGATGATAACCGACAATTGCAAACAAGTCTCGGAATGTTTTTGATAAGTTAAACAAAGTTTTGAACCTTGCGATTTCAGTTCAAAAACATCCCGTTAGTGTTGAACTCGAGCCTAGACAGCGAACTCGAGTTCGTTGCTCACAAAGAAGCCAAACTTGCCGCTTTGATCTTTGAACCCGAGACATGACCCGAAAGTTTAAAACGAGACAACCGAATGAACTCGAGCCTACACTTGTGAACTCGAGTTCGTGAGAGACAGAGCATGTTCACTTGAAAACAATTTTAAACTTGAGACTCGGCTTTTCAAACCTCGGTTCGTACCTCCGCTTTAAATCTTAAATGAGTTTACAAACATGTGAACTCGAGTTCATAGTGGTGAACTCGAGTTTGCCTCTGGGCGGAAGAAATTTTCAAATGAGATTTTCATGAACCTCCGGTTTACTTCCATGAACCTCGGTTTGCGTCAAGCCAAAAGTTTTCCAGAAGTTCTCTAAGTTGAGCAAACTCGAGTTTAAGTTGATGAACTCGAGTTCGTGCCTTAAGCCTTCATCATTTTTCAAATGAACAAACCCGAGACACATTTTATAAACCTCCAGCTTGCTTCAGCCGAAGGTTTCCTAAAGTTCACTTAAGTAGGTGAACTCAAGTTCACACCGAGCACTCGAGTTCATGCCTTACAAAGCAAAATGATTTTTTCAACACAAGAGAACTCTAGAGTTTGCCTGTGGAACCTCCGGTTCGTGTTTTAAAAGCTATAACTTATTTTGACATGAATAGTGCCGAACTCGAGTTCGTCACTTATAGACTCGAGTTCATGTTTTATTCAAAATGTGTTTCAAACTGATTTCCCGATGTTTTGCTCGACGAGGTCCGAACTCGAGTTTAAAATGCAAACCTCGGTTTGGCCGTGAACAAATTTTATAAACCTCGGGTTCACTACGCAAACCTCGGGTTTGGTTCGACAGGTTTAAACTTCATTCTAATGTTCAAGAAACTCGAGCCTAAGTATACAAACCTCGAGTTTGGTCCATACCGAGAGCAAAGAAACTTTTTATGTCTCGAGAACCTCGGGTTTGGAAAAACAAACCTCGGGTTTGCATCGCCGATTCAAAAATTCAAATTCTACGAATCTGTGAAACCTTCTTGTTTGATCTTAATACTTTCTATGATTAATCTCTAATGTTCCTAGATATGTTTAACCACTTTATTGGTGAGTTTCGGATAAATTAGAGAGTGTTTATTGAAGGTTTAAAGCAAAAGCAAAAGTGACGTCGGCACTTTAAAAAGCAAAACCCGTTTGCACAACTTTGGCTAATCCACTCCGAACACGTCTCGCAAAGCATTTAAGAATGTTTTCTACAACAAGCAACTGCATCTCCAACGGATTAATTTGCGAAGGTCAACACAGATTACTTGGCCGACCTGTTTAAGAGAATATTGGAGAGAGAAAGTGCCTAAGCCACCTCCTAACACCGGGAGAACTTCTCCAACGGATCTATTTGAAAGGCAACGGTCATTTAATGATCTCGAGTATAAATAGAGTTGCATTCAAGCCTTTCCAACATACACACACCGCGAAGACGAAAATCATTCTAGTCTCATATTTATTTCTTCGCTTTATCTCGTGTAGTATCTTATGATACATTGAACTTCAGATTATCATTATCTACTCTTAGAGAGAGTTTGTTTCCTTGTATATCATTCATTGTAACAATCTCAAGTCGTGGGACTTGGAGATTGGGAAAATCGAGTACAACTTGTAAAGGGGAGTGTGTCCTAGGTTGAGGAGCATCCTTTGTTTACAGAGTGTGTATCGATTATAATCGTAGTACAACTTGTAAGGGGAGTTAGTCCTAGGAGAGGATAACTCTTGTGTACAAAGTGTGTATCGATTGTTTACAATTACAACTTGTAAGGGGGAGTGAGTCCTGGGAGAGGATCATCCTAAGTACGAGTGTGTAATTGTAATTGAGTGATAGTGGAAAATCCCGAGTGTTTCGGGATCGGACGTAGGTCAAAGAGTTGGACCGAACCAAGATAAATCCTTGTGTCCAGCTTCTTCTTCCCTCACTCGTTTACCTCTTGTTTTTATAACTTCAAAACAGCATTTTCTGAAAAGTTTTAAAATACCCAATTCACCCCCCCTCTTGGGTATATAGCTCCACTTACATTTGGTATCAGAGCAAGGTCTTCTCAAAAGAGCTTAACATCTCGAGAAGGATCAGTATGGAAGGTATCTTACCTGATGGAGCTTCTATCAATGCACCGCACCGGTTTCAACGGAGAGCATTACTCCTTCTGGAAAGCAAAGTTCAAAGTCTTTGTGAATGCTACTGAGTATGGGCTGTGGAGAGTATTTGAAAGAGGAGATTATGAGCCATCAACCGCTGAAGATGGAGTTAGAGTTCCTAAGCTAGAAGAAGAATATGATGAGTATGACAAAAGAAATGTCACACTCAACAAAGAAGGCCGTCCCATCGCTTCAAAGTGCTCTAAGTCAACAAGAATACTTTCGTATTTGCACTCTACCTTCTGCAAAACATAT
Organism: Acacia acuminata; assembly: GCA_019022655.1. NCBI lineage: Eukaryota > Viridiplantae > Streptophyta > Magnoliopsida > Fabales > Fabaceae > Acacia > Acacia acuminata. The sequence continues at coordinate 1,395,061 of JAFJYI010000163.1, read as the reverse complement.
GTGGGATGCTCTTGAGATAGCTCATGAGGAACAAATGAGTTAAGCAAAATCGGGTCAATACTCTTATGACCGAATACGATCTTATGCGCATGAAGCCCGATGAATCTATTGACGAATTTCAGTTGAGGTTTACCATCTTGATTAATCAACTTGCTGCCCGGGGAAAAGAGTACGATCAATCGGTTCAAGTAAGGAAAATCCTGAATATCCTTTCTAAAGAATGGGAAGCCAAAGTCACAAAGAATCGAGGAAGCCCATGGAGAATCAATGCAATCGAGTGCTCTATTTGGAAGCTTATCTCGAATATGAAGGCAAGCTCAAATTCAAGAAGGGTTTAGATAATATCAAAGATGATAGGAAGTTTGGTATTGTTTTGAATGTTTGTGAAAGAGAAACCCAATGAGGAAGATGAAGATGATGAAGAAATGGCTATGCTTGTGCGAAAATTCAAGAAATTCTATAAGAGAGATCAAGGCTCTAGAGACATTTCAAAGAAGAACTTCAAGCAACAAACAAGATCAAATCATTTGCTACGAGTGTGGAAAACATGGTCATATCAAGCTCCGAATGCCCTCACCGAAAGTTGAAGAAAAGGGAAAAAGGCAAGATTCAACCACCTCATGAAGAAAGCTTATGTATCGGGAGATGATTCTTCGATGAAGAAAGTGATGAGGAAGAAGTAGCAAATGTTTGCCTAGTTGCTTTGAAGAACAACCCGAAAATAACAATGAGGTAAATGTTTCGAACCTTCCTATGATGAATTATTTTCTCGAATACAATGAACTATATTCTGAATATGAAAAACTTGCAAAAGAGTTCATTACATCCAAGAAGAAAATAAATTATTGGAAGAACAAGTTCAGAATGTTTCTTCTTCGTTTCGTTTTCGAAAACATTCCCGAAAATATTCTTGAAAATGATTGCAAAAGATTTCGAAAAGATTTGTGACAATTGCCGTGTTCTAGAGGAAAGAAATTTATATCTTACAAAAAATTCTTGAGAAATTCACTAGAGGTAGTGAAATGCTCAAAGTGATTTTAAAACAAAGAAAGGTTTACAAATGACAAATCGGGATTGGTTATAAACCTGATTTTGATAAGGAGAAAGGGAAGAAGAAACATGGACAAAAATCTTATTTGAATTATTTTCGAGAAATCTGTTCATACTTCAAATCCCTTTGCACATTGCAACTATTGTAACCATAAAGGTCACAATACTTCATCATGCTTTCATAGGAAAGACAAGAGAGATAAACCTGCTAGCAATTATCAATGGGTACCAAAGGGAACATATGTTTTCCCTAAGGTTCAATCTAACCCAGAAGGACCCAAGCATAAATGGGTACCAAAATGTCCATCTCCGTTGGTTTGTTTGTTTGTACAGGTTGATTCTAAAAGAAATGGACATAAAGGGGATAAGAATCAAGGAATCCTTTATGTACCGAAAGGAGATCTTCTCAAGTATCAAATAGAAGATACTTGAAACTGTGCCTTTTGTGAGAACTTTGCAACCACCTAAGAGACAATGGGTATGCAAAGCCAATTCTCCAAGTACCTAAGGAAAGAGGTATTCACAATGGTAAAATCTCTTGTGCTACTATTAGTAACATTTATTGAGGTTTTATACATTGGATATTAGGAATGAACACGCTAACCATTTTGAAATTATTTTTTCTTTAAAACTCATTCAAAAGTTTTTGCATTGTTCAAAAGTTTAATTCATTATGCATACATGACATTTTGAAAAGAAAAATATATCTTTTATGCATAAAGCTATGGTTAATTCATTATGCTCAATTATCATAATCTGATCATATTCTTGGAGCATATGAATTTTGTTCCTACAAGCTAACAATTATTGGATCCAAGTAAGATTGGATACCAAGAGAGAAAAAGTCTATATACAAGATTGTAGGATCAAGGAAAGCTTATCAAGAGAACAACTATATAGCAAAATATTTCAACTCTTGAGGAAGTCAAGAAGCAATGCTTGATGATGAATGTCAAAGTGAAGATATTGCATCAATTCATCCCAGCCAAGCTTCAACAAGGACAAGAGGAATTATGGTGATATCTAATTTTACCCTATATTGTGCTTATGTAGAATTCATATTTTGGTATTGAATACTTGTCCAATAATACATTCCATTAAGCAATCAATCATCTATGATATTCAAAATGTTTTTCAGATTGCTAATGGATCACAAGTGAATTTGTGCATAATTTTCTAAGTTTAAAGTTTCAAATGCACAATTCAAAAACTTGTTTTGAATCACAATTTTGTTGTTGATTCTCGTGTATGTGAAAATGTATTCCAATATTTTTGAAAATATGCATATATTGATTGCATTCAAATGATATTTCAAAATTGGAAGTTAACTTTCACCATATTTAGCAAATACATTAATTTTCTGAACATAACTTCAAAGATGAGTTTTCATGTCTACATCTCAATTTTATAAAGCATTATCATGATTTGAAAGAAAATTTGAGATATTGAAAACTATTTGCATAAGTTTATGAAAAACTCATATCAATGACATACTTTCCTACATGAATGTATTTACAAATTGTCATTGAAAAAAAAAAAATGATTTTCTTGATATCACTTATTTGCTTATCTGTATGTTCAATGTTATGAATTAATTGGATAAGTTTATTTGTGATACACTCCATGCTTGGATGTAACATATTCATCTAGGAGCAATTCAGTTTGATGAGAAGAAAATTGGGAATGATTAATCCCAATACGTTGTAAATTGCCTCCACTTAATGTTAGTTATGTGTTTTATGATTAACTAATACTAACTTAAGCATTGGAGAATCTAGATGTATCATATGCGGGATGTTTATCATTGAAATCACTGATATTCTGGTAAAGTTTGCTTTGTCAAGAGGACCAAACTCGAGCCTACCCAAGTTAAACTCGAGCTCGAGACAACCCGGAGAGGAGATGAAAGTCTGAAGACAGCCGAACTCGAGCCTATAAGTGAATAAACTCGAGTTCACAAGAAGTCATCAGCACTTCAGCTCCACTGTTTCACGTTCAGCACGGGCGAGGTCTGGTATTTCGATGATATCTCACAAACCAGGAATCAGATTGATGTGAAATCAGTGGCATATGAAACTAGACATCCAACACGTCATTTTGACATAAAATTAATGTCCAAAGGAGGTCAGATAAAGGAACTATGAATTTTTGAAAATGACAGAGAAATTCACGCCACACAGAAAACCAAACTTCAATGGTTTGGGTGTAACTCATAATCTACAAGACCAATTGAGTTAAAATCAGTGGCATATGAAAGAAGACTCAAAGGGCGTTTCATCAAGCTTTGAACGGACCAAAACAGAGTTCATACCAGGGAGATATGGTCTTCGAAAGTTGATGAAGATGCAAACTAGAGCCTAAAACTTATACCCTCAAGTTCATGGGATACGAGAGAACAACCAAGTTCGGAGGACTTCACGAACTCGAGCCTATAAGTATTAAACTCGAGTTCACGAGTGAAATTCAAGAGTTCACCTTACACTCTTGAAGTCCAGGTTAGTACAAGCTTGTTGCAATTGAAATATTTTTGAAAACCTGATTGATTCTCTTCACTTCACTCTACCCTCGAGTCTAAACCTTAATTCTTTCAAGTTCTCTCTTCCTCCTCCACGAGATTCTGAGTAAATGACCTTCAAACGTTTTGCATCCACCAAAACTCCAGAATCCGACCAAGAACAATCTGCTTCTCAAAGGAACCAAGCAGTATGTCTAATCAGTCAAGAGCTCTATATATATCCAGATCAACAAGACCAAGAGACATATACTCTCAAGGACAGGAAGCTCAGAATGCTATTCCTCTTTCTCATGCTTCTATGCCTTCTGTTTTCGATGCAAGGATCAAAGAAATTGTGGACAAGGCAATTTCTGAGTTAATTAATAAGGCAGATGAAGAAGTTGGGAGATTAGTGACTGAGGTTACTAAAGGACATGGCAATGTGGTGGAGATCCGGAAGGATTCGAGTTGAGCAAGAAGCACTAAAAATCAGCTTGAAGATCACACAGCTAGCATTTCAACTCTTATGGTCACCATGATGAGTTTGAGTGATAAAATGGACAAAATTCTGCAAAATCAGTCCATGGGTGTTACTGGTACTGGATTGGATACATCTACTTCAGCTGGACCAAGCTCTGATAAAGCCTAACATCACTTCTGAACCAGCTACTACCATTAAATCTGAGCCATCCATTCCTACCACTCAGATTAACCCTCCATCTCAGCAACAGGATCTTATTCCTACACTTTCATTTGAAGGAGAAGAGTGAAAAGGATCTTATCCTATCCCTACACCTTCAAATATCCCAATTGATCCACCCTTGTTTGCTGATGACAAAGGGGGAGAAGAGTGAGAAAGATCAATCAATGCTTTCGAAATTATATTGCATATTTTCTTTCGAAACTCTAATGATATTCTTCAATTATTTACTTAACATTCTGTTTCCACTTTATTAATATCTTATGAATGTTTAAGTTTATTGCATTTTGATATCTGCTGAACTCTGATAACTCTGATATATGCTCATCTGAACTCTATGGTTTAATTTTCAATGTTTATGAGTATATCAATGAGTTATATTATTATTTTGGTATCTGGCTATCATGACTGTTCTTAATTGATAAAATGATTTAACTAGTCATGAGATTTTTATTTGCTTTAACTTTGATGAATTGAACTATGTTTTACTATAATCTCAAAGTTTGCAAATGTTTTTGATCAAACTTGCTTTCTCATTGCTCAAATGATTAAATTTTATTTTTGAAAGTAATTGATTCTTTGCAAGTGTTGTCATCATCAAAAAGGGGGAGAATGTTAGTTCTATATGTGTTTTGATGATAACTGACAATTGCAAACAAGTCTGGAATGTTTTTGATAAGTTAAACAAAGTTTTGAACCTTGCTGATTTCAGTTCAAAAACATCCTGTTAGTGTCGAACTCGAGCCTAGACAGGCGAACTCGAGTTCGTTGCTCACAAAGAAGCCAAACTTGCCAGTTTGATCTTTGAACCCGAGACATGACCAGAAGTTTAAAACTGAGACAACTGAATGAACTCGAGCCTACACTTGTGAACTCGAGTTCGTGAGAGACAGAGCATGTTCACTTGAAAACAATTTTAAACTTGAGACTCGGCTTTTCAAACCTCGGAGTTCGTACCTCCGGTTTAAATCTTAAATGAGTTTACAAACATGTGAACTCGAGTTCATAGTGGTGAACTCGAGTTTGCCTCTCGCGGGAAGAAATTTTCAAATGAGATTTTCATGAACCTCCGGTTTACTTCCATGAACCTCGGGTTTGCGTCAAGCCAAAAGTTTTCCGAAGTTCTCTAAAGTTTCGAGTTTAAGTTGATGAACTCGAGTTCTCTAAGTTGAACAAACCTGAGACACATTTTATAAACCTCCCGGTTGAAGGTTTCCTAAAGTTCACTTAAGATGAACTCGAGTTCATGCACTCGAGTTCATGCCTTACGAGAGCAAAATGATTTTTTCAACACAAGAGAACTCTAGAGTTTGCCCGGGGAACCTCGGTTCGTGTTTTAAAAGCTATAACTTATTTTGACATGAATAGTGCCGAACTCGAGTTCGTCACTTATAGACTCGAGTTCATGTTTTATTCAAAATGTGTTTCAAACTGATTTCCCGATGTTTTGCTCGACAGAGGTCTGAACTCGAGCCTAAAATGCAAACCTCAGGTTTGGCCGTGAACAAATTTTATAAACCTCAGGTTCACTACGCAAACCTCAGGTTTGGTTCAGACAGAAGCGAAACTTCATTTTTAATGTTCAGCAAACTCGAGCCTAAATATACAAACCTCAGGTTTGGTCCATACCGAGAGCAAAGAAACTTTTTATGTCTCGAGAACCTCAGGTTTGGAAAAACAAACCTCGGGTTTGCATCGCTGATTCAAAAATTCAAATTCTACGAATCTGAAAACCTTCTTGTTTGATCTTAATACTTTCTATGATTAATCTCTAATGTTCCTAGATATGTTTAACCACTTTATTGGTGAGTTTCGAGATAAATTAGAGAGTGTTTATTGAAGGTTTAAAGCAAAAGCAAAAGTGACGTCGCACTTTAAAAGCAAAACCCGAGAAAGTTGCACAACTTTGGCTAATCCACACGAACACGTACGCAAAGCATTTAAGAATGTTTTCTACAACAAGCAACCGCATCTCCAACGGATTAATTTGCGAAGGTCAACACAGTTACTTGGCCGACTTGGTTTAAGAGAATATTGGAGAGAGAAAGTGCCTAAGCCACCTCCTAACACCGGGAGAACTTCTCCAACGGATCTATTTGAAAGGCAACGGTCATTTAATGATCTCTCGAGTATAAATAGAGTTGCATTCAAGCCTTTCCAACAGACACACTGCCAAGACGAAAATCATTCTAGTCTCATATTTATTTCTTCGCTTTTATCTCGTAGTATCTTATGATACATTGAACTTCAGTGATTATCATTATCTACTCTTAGAGAGAGTTTGTTTCCTTGTATATCATTCATTGTAACAATCTCAAGTCAGGGGACTTGGAGATTGGGAAAATCAGAGTACAACTTGTAAAGGGGAGTGTGTCCTAGGTTGAGGAGCATCCTTTGTTTACAGAGTGTGTATCTGATTATAATCGAGTACAACTGTAAGGGGAGTTAGTCCTAGGGAGAGGATAACTCTTGTGTACAAAGTGTGTATCGATTGTTTCCAATTACGGCTTGTAAGGGGAGTGAGTCCTAGGGAGAGGATCATCCTAAGTACGAGTGTGTAATTGTAATTGAGTGATAGTGGAAAATCCCAGAGTGTTTCTGGGGACTGGACGTAGGTCAAAGAGTTGGACCGAACCAGTATAAATCCTTGTGTCCAGCTTCTTCTTCCCTCACTCTGTTTACCTCTGTTTTTATAACTTCAAAACAGAGCATTTTCTGAAAAGTTTTAAAATACCCAATTCACCCCCCCTCTTGGGTATATAGCTCCACTTACACTTTAAACTCTATCAAATGGATGTGAAAAGTGCTTTTCTGAATGGTTTTATTCAAGAGGAAGTTTATGTAGAACAACCTCCGGGTTTTGAAAATGTCCATCATCCAGATCATGTATATCGTCTCAAGAAGGCCCTATATGGTCTTAAACAAGCTCCTAGAGCTTGGTATGAGCGATTAAGCAAATTCCTTCTTGATCAAGGTTTTATTAGAGGAAAAGCAGATACAACACTCTTCATAAAGAATAATAAGCAGAATGAAATCTTAATTGTACAAATATATGTTGATGATATTATATTTGGTGCCTCTAATGATGCCTTGTGTGAAGAGTTTGCTAAGAATATGCGAGGAGAATTTGAGATGTCTATGATGGGAGAGCTCAATTACTTTCTTGGCCTGCAAATTAAGCAAAAGAAGGATGGGATCTTCATATCTCAAACCAAATATCTCAATGATCTGTGAAGAAGTTTGGGATGGATCATTGTAATGGAGCTGATACTCCTATGAGTTCAAGCTTTGCTTCATTAGATCTTGATGAAGAGGAACGGACTTCAACATCACAAAATATAGAGGAATGATTGGATCATTACTCTACCTGACCGCAAGTCGCCCGGACATCCAATTCAGTGTTGGAATGTGTGCAAGATTTCAATCTGCTCCTAAGGAGTCACATGCTGAGCAAGTTAAGAGGATATTCAGATATCTTGCTGACACAAAAACACTTGGATTATGGTTTCCTAAAGGTCAACCTGAGCATTTAGTAGCATATTCAGATTCAGACCATGTTGGATACAAGACTGATAGGAAGAGTACAAGTGGCCAATGTGAGTTTCTTGGAGGTTCACTTGTGTCTTGGTTCAGCAAGAAGCAAACCAGTGTGGCTGTATCATCAACTGAAGCTGAGTATGTGGCAACATCAAGTTGTTGTGCTCAAGTCTTATGGCTCAAACAACAACTATCTGATCTAGGAATCAACTTGAAGGAGATCCCTATATTGTGTGATAACACAAGCACAATAAGCTTAGCCAAGAATCCAAAGTGCAACATACTCGGACTAAGCATATTGATGTGAGGCATCATTTCATAAGGGATCATGTTCAGAAGAGAGATGTCAAAGTCATGTTCATCCCAACTCATCTTCAACTTGCTGATATCTTCACCAAACCTTTGGCCAAGGAATCATTCAACTTCATTAGAAGAGAATTGGGAATGGTAAATCCCAACGAGTTGTAAGTAATTCTTGCTCAAATTAGTGATAAATTATGGTTTTGATTATTAAAAGTCACTAACTTAAGCATCGGAGTGTCTAGACGTGTTTTATGCAGGACATTAAGTAACATGGTTTTGCTGTCAAAGGCAAAACCTCGAGGTTTTGGAGAAAACCTCGAGGTTTGATAAAACATGGTCTATCGTGGTTTTGTTGTCGAGGAGCAAAACCTCGAGGTTTTGGAGAAAACCTCGAGGTTTGGAAGAACATGGTCAATCGTGTTTTGTTGCCAAGAAGCAAAACCTCGAGGTTTGGATGTGAACCTCGAGGTTTCGTGGTGCATCGCCAAGGACACAAAGCTTCAGAGAAATGAAACCTCGAGTATTCAGGAAAACCTCGAGTTTTTGAACGAGACAGAAAGATGCTCAATCCAAAAGATAGTAAAACCTCGAGGTTTTGAAACAAACCTCGAGGTTTTCGCGCTGGTGAGTCAAAGGTTCACAGAACACCTATGACGTCCAGGTTAGTATCTTTCATCAAACCTCGAGGTTTGGCGTGAAATCTTGAGGTTTGCCATCGCCTATATATATGCATACACTGTTCATGTTCTTCAAACCTCGACCTAAACCTCTAGCTTTTTTCTCTCTCTCGTCACCCACTCTCTGAATCTCCCATTTTCGACCAAATCCTTCCTTCCAAACCCTCGAATGGCCTCAAAATCCAAATCCCAAGCTATTTCTGCTTTTGATTCCAGTGAGGAAGAAACAAAATCATGGTCTCCTCCTCCTCCTCCTCCTCGTCAACCAGAACAAACATCCCTTTCCTCTGGTCGGCCAGTAAGGATGAAGACTCACTCTACTCGCCTCCGTTATGGAATTGATAAATCAATTCGAGGCGTTCAAGGTGAACTCCCTGATGAAGAGTCACCATCGAAGGGAAGAAAGGAAGCCAAGGGTCCATGGAAAGAAGTCTCCTTCAAAGAACCTGCCGGGGGTCCTTCCAAGAAGAGAAAAGAGCTTGAACATAAAGGAAAAGGGAAAGGAAAAGCACGCCTGCGGAACGAGCCTACTTGGAAAGGATCGAAATAAGAAAACAGGGAACTTCTAAATCCACTAAGTCTCCAACTAAAGCAAGAACTAAGAGGGCTTCATTTGCTAAATCCCACCAATCATCAAGGGTCGTCATCCTCCCATAATCCTTAACAAGTGGAGGAAGAAGATGTGCCTCCTCTGTCATGGAAAATGCAATATCGAGACATATACAAGAACATCTCTCCACCAAATGGCTTTGTCAACGAGCCTCTTTGCCCTTCCCAAAGCCGACAATGAAAAATTCCGGAAGCATATCTTCATCACCTTTTACGTCTCCGTGGTGGTTATTGATTTGAAGGCATTTCGAAAGAATGTCACTTTGACTTATCACCCTGGCTGAAGCAATACGAGTCCTTCATTTCCATCTCTGCCCCGTATACTCCAAACTTGGTTCGATTGTTTTATTACAAGATGGAGTATAACAATGAATTGGGCGATTATGGCGAAGTGATTAAGGAGAGGGTCACCACCACTGTTAGGGATGTCACATTCACACCACACCGCCATCTTGAACAAGATTCTAAGAATTGACAATCCTCCGCCGCTTTGCTCGACTTTTCTTACGGTAACCGGGGAAGTCTTTGAAACACTTAGGCCTGGTGAGCCTTTCACTCCGGATTAGCAACTCGGACTCACATTCGGACCAAGTTCCATGCTGCGAGAATCGTGTGCTATGGTATGTCTACTCTAGGAACTTCATTCCTAAAGGCGGCAAGCTGGACTCACTTCACTCGAATGACTACGGGCCATTTATTGCATTTGTGAGGAAGGTTCCTTTCAACCTTGGTCACCGGCTCCTCAAAGGGATGAGCGAGTTCAGCTTTGCCAAGAGGCAATTGTCTCATATTCCATATCCTTCATTGGTGTACGTCATCCTTTTCTACTACAAGATATGGTATGTGGGTGCTCCGACACACTTGAGTATCCCCTTCTTTGGGAAGACACGATGAATCGATGAAAATTAAGTTTGGGGATGAAGGTTCTGCTCAATCCCGTGGCTCCTACAAGATCACACCCGTGCTTACAAGCTCAAGAGGCCCGATCCGCACCTCCACCTCCTCGGACATCATCAACGACATCCGAGCTTGCTTCTCGTTAAGCAAATTGTGGATGCTTTTGCCCTTGCCACCATGATTATGCGCATGGAGTTTGAATTGGGAAAATTATGGGCTGAGATGACTCATGGGCATGCTGGTCTAATTGAGATTCAAGATGCCATTAAGGAGCATCTTGAAGCCGTTGCTGGACAATCAGCCGAGGTTAAGGAGAAGGCTGAAGAGATTGAGCTCAAGATGTCCACTCAGCTCATTTCTCATTCGGTCCTCACTGATAAGGTGGACAAGATCATGAAGCATCTTCACATTGGCTCCTCCTTCACTCCCCGGCCCCACTTCTGACCCAAGTCCTTCTGGCCCTTCCTCTATTTCTCCCTCACCATCCTTCACTTTCACTTCCCCTCCTATTCCATCATTCTCTCATCCTCCATCCACTCCCATTTTCCCCTCTCCAGTATTTGAGGCCTCCACTCCAACCACGGTAATCCTCCCTTCCCCATCTACCCCGCAACCGAGATACTTCCCTCTCCATCCATCACAACTCCTGCTCTTGAAGTCTTTCATCCTTCTCCTCCCCCTACACCTTTGGTCAACCCTCCTTTTGAAGATGACAAAGGGGAGAGAACTAGGATTAGCCTTTGAAGTTTAGAGAGCTTTTGAGGATCATGTGCATTTTGTATTTTGCCTTGTATTACATTATCATGTATTGCTCTTTATCTGTATTGCTTTTGAACTGAAATACAACTTTTGTGTTCATGCTTCCTCGCTTATAACTACTTGATGCCTTGCATTTACATTATGCAAATAGCTAAGTTCTTGAAACCTCTGCTAATTCCAAAGTCTACTTACAACATGAAAAATTTCTTGAACTTTCCAAAGATGTTTGCTCACAAGTGTTGTCATCATCAAAAAGGGGGAGAATGTTGGTTCTCTAAAAGATTTTGATGATTGCCAACAATTGTGAACAAATAATGAGGATTTGCTCCCGAAGTTGGAAAACCCCCGAGTGAGAGCAAACCTCGAGGTTTTCCCATAAACCTCGAGGTTTGGCCTTACAAAGGAAGCATCGAGGTTCTATGTTTAAACTTGCATAACTTGGGTTTCACAAAAATATGTGAAACCTCGAGGTTTATTAAGAAACCTCGAGGTTTTGGGCTTCCGAGAAAAACATGGTTTCACACCACAAGTTGTGAAACCTCGAGGTTTACAACAAAACCTCGAGGTTATGCCTTGGCGCCAAAATGAAAATTTGAACTAAAATGTAAAACCTCAAGTATGGGCGAAAACCTCCGGGTTTCGGCTTCCGAGAGCTAATGGTTTTCTATATGTTTGAAAACCTCGAGGTTTCCATAGAAACCTCCGGGTTTGTGTTTTGGGTCAAAACAAAGAACCTTGTCATTTGGGCAAAACCTCGAGTATTGTAAGAAACCTCGAGTATTGTGAGTTCCGGAGCAAATGTATTTTCACTCATTCTAAAACCTTGAGGTTCCTTGAGAAACCTCCGGGTTTGCTTTCATCATGTCTTTCTTGGGTTTCACACACGATGTGAAACCTCGAGGTTTCTAAGAAAACCTCGAGGTTTGGAGTAAACCCGAGAAACCTTCGTGATTGCATCATGAGAAACCTCCGGTTTAATGATAAACCTCCAGGTTTGAGGTTTTGGTCTTAAATCATTTTCAACCTTAAATGACCAAACCTCGAGGTTTTTGAACAAACCTCCGTGGTTTCTAGACATTGCCTGAAATTCGAATTTAACGATTCCCGCTATGCCTTCGTGTTTGATCTCAATACTTTCCATGATTAATCTCTATTGGTACTAGATATGTTTAACCATCTTTTTGGTGAGTTTCGAATGATTAAGGAAGGTTTATCAAGGTTTAAAGCAAAAGCAAAAGTGATGTCGAACATTAAATGTTCAACCCGAGAAACTTGCATCCTTTTGGTTAATCCTTAAATACACGGTTGCAAAGCATTAAAGAATGATTTCTACATTTAGCAACATCTTCTCCAACGGATTAATTTGTAGAGAGTCAACTCTGACCATCCACCCAGCTGGATTAAGTGAGCTTTAGAGAGAGAAGAAGACCTAAGCTACTCACATCTTCTGAAGAACATCTTCAACGGTCTTATTATCAAATGCAACGGTCTATTAATGCTATCTAGCTATAAATAGAGTTGCATTCAATTCCTCTCAACAACTACTACATCTGAAAACGAGCAAGCATTCAAGTTCTTCAACTACCTTTACTGTTTTCACTTGTATTTTGTCTTTTGACATTATAAGCTTCGGTGTTTATTATTATCCACTCTTAAAGAGAGTTTTTATCTCGTAATTCATTTATTGAAAAGAATCACAAGTCAAGGGGACTTGGTGATTTGGGAGTTCATTGATTACAACTTGTAAGGGGGAGTGAGTTCTAGAGAGAACTACTCTTTAAGTACAGAGTGTGTAATCTTTGTGATAGTGAAAATCCCGCAGTCCGGGACTGGATGTAGGTCAAGTTGTTAAGATCGAACCAGTATAAATCTCTGTGTTCAGCTATTCTTCTCTTTACTCTGTTCATCTCTGTTTTTGTTATCTAAAGACAGAGCAGATTTGAAAAGTTTTAAAATACCCAATTCACCCTCTCTTGGGTATATAGCTCCACTTTCAATATCCTGCCCTTGCTGCTAACTTTGAGATTAAATCTAGTCTAATACACTTGCTGCCTAAGTTTCATGGTCTTTCGGGTAAGTGTGCCATTAAGCATTTGAAGGAATTCCATCTAGTGTGCAGCACAATGAAACCACATGCCATTGATGAAGATAAAATCAAGCTGAGAGCTTTTCCTTTCTCATTGGAAGGTGGAGCCACAGACTGGTTGTTGTACCTTCAGCCTTCATCTATTGGGAGTTGGACTGATGTTCAGAGGTTATTTATGGAGAAATATTCCCCTGCCTTGAGAGCAACTGCGATCAAGAAGGAAATTGCCAACATTAAACAAGCTAATGGGGAGGCTATGCATGAGTACTGGGAGAGGTTCAAAAGGTTATGTGCAAGCTGTCCACACCGCCGATCACCGGCGGCTCTTGATTACCCACTTCTATGATGGTGCGCTACCGGTAGACAAAGGTTTGGTGGATGCTTCTAGTGGTGGGGCTCTACGTAACAAGACACCTGAAGATGCCCAAAACTTGATATCCGAGATGACAGCCAACTCTTAGCAATTTGGCACCAGGGCCAATAGTACTCCTGTTTACCATGTTCAAACACCTCCAGTCCAATACGATTCTCAGAGATTAGAGAATAGGCTTGAAGATCGACCTCTACGGGTGAGGCGGTTAAGCGTGTGACATAAACGACAATCTTCTCCTCCTCGGTTGGGTACTCATGTGGGTTACGTTCGACCTTTACCATTCTCTTGACTCTTGCCCTACCTTGCATGATCCCGCTTATCAAGACCGGTCGGTAGCTTCGGTGGGTGTTTTTCGGGAAAGCCACAATACCAGCAGAATAATGCCTTCTCCAATACCTATAATCCTGGTTGGAGAAATCACCCCAATTTCCGTTGGAACCAGAATCAGAACCAGAGTAACCAATATCAGCAGAATTCTGGGAATTACCAACAGAGATAGTATAGACCACAGAATTTTCAACAGCAATCTGTACCTCCTTTGCCTTTGCCAGCACCACCTCCTCGACCAGCCATATGTGCACCTCCACAGGCAGCACAACTGTAAGTGGAGCCTAAATACCCAAGAGGGGGGTGAATTGGGTATTCTTAAACTTTTATGAACTAGGTCTGTTTTGGACAAGTGAAAAACAGAGTATATCAGAGGAGAAGGGTAAGGAAAGCTTGCACAAGAGAAATTATCCTGGTTCGGTCTTATCCTTGACCTACATCCAGTCCCAAGCCACACTTGGGATTTTCAATCCACTAGAACTCAACAATTGATTACAAACTCGTATTCGAGTAGTTCTCTCACTAGAACTCACTCCCCTTACAAGTTGCAATCAATACACCCAACCACCAAGTCCCCTGACTTGTGGTTATCTCAATCAATGAATGATTTTCAGAAATAACTCTCTTACAGAGCAGATAAGATGAACACTGAAGTACAAGTATCAAATTGATACAATATAGAAAGAAGCTGAACACAATAAATGACACTTAGTAAATTTTTGCTCTCAGTAGGTGTATCAGCTTGAGAAGAAGTTAATGCACTCTATTTATAGGTAGAGAACATTAAATGACCGTTTGCTTGATGAATCCAACCGTTGCGGGTGATTAGCTTAAGGTCCGGTCATCTTCTCTCTCTAAACTTCTCGCTAATCCAGGTGTTAATTTGATCTGGTGTGATTCTCGAGAATTTGCCCGTTGGAGATTACCTTGCTTGTTGTAGTAAGCATTCTTTAACGTTCGGAAGGGCGTGCTCGGATGGATTAGCTGAAAGTAGGTTGTTTTTGCGAGGTGCATTAAATGCGAACACTTTTAGCTTTATGGCTTTGACCTTCAATAATCTTCATCTGATCTTAATGAAATTCACTCAACAAACTTGTTAAACATAGCTAGGAATATGATTGAATGAATTATGGAAGCAATAAGATCAAACAACAATGATTTGCAAATTCGTATGATTCAAAAATCAGTTTTTACCGTTGCATACTGCAGTATGTTTATGCTAACTCAAGTATGGCACTGTTCACAAGTGTCCATACTGCAGTATCCAATTGGATACTCGAGTTTGCACCTTTCAGAGGCAAACCATCGTGTCTTGTGTTTGAAAAACAAAACCTATACTCGAGTTTGCACTCCTTTACTGCAGTATTGGTTTATCTTGAAAAATCCTTTTGCTCTCTGTAAGTCCAATACTCGAGTTTGGCTACGCAAACTACAGTATTGACTTAACTTGAAAAATCCTTTTGCTCTCTGCAAGTCCAATACTCGAGTTTGGCTACGCAAACTGCAGTATTGACTTAACTTGAAAAATCCTTTTGCTCTGTAAGTCCAATACTCGAGTTTGGCTACGCAAACTGCAGTATTGACTTAACTTGAAAAATCCTTTAGCTCTCTGGAGGTTCAATACTCGAGTTTGGCTATGCAAACTGCAGTATTGACTAAGTTTGAAAAATCCTTTAGCTCTCTGGAAGTTCAATACTCGAGTTTGGCTACGCAAACTACAGTATTGACTTAGCTTGAAAAATCCTTTAGTTCTCAGGAAGTTCGATACTCGAGTTTGGCTATGCAAACTGCAGTATTGACTGTTCAATACTCAAGTTTGGCTATGCAAACTGCAGTATCGACTTAGGTTGGAAAACTTGGTTGCTTTCTGGATGGCCTTTACTCGAGTTTGCAAACCTATACTGCGGTTTTCAACTATCAGAATGTTTTTAACTAACTTTGCAAACTTCAAAACATGTTTTACATTTGTTGTTAATCATCAAAACATATTGTGAACTAACAACAACAGCAGGCTAGTAGTAGTGGTAGTGGTGGTTCCTCACTTGAAGATATGATGAAGTAATTTGTCACAGCCAATATACAGTTCCAACAGCAAATTGACACTTCCATTTAGAGTTTGCAAACACAGATTGGGCAGTTGGCAACCTCATTGAACCAGCTTCAACCTCAGGGATCCAACACTCTTCCTTCACAAACAATTCCTAATCCTAAGGGGAATGTGAGTGCTATCTCCCTTCATTCTGGCAAGCAATTGGAGGAACCTAAACCAGCTGTAGATGTGACTTCCACATCGGAAAGAGAGTCAGAAAATGTGACGATTGACTCTAAAAATAAAAAGGCAATGCAGCAAGGTGAAGAGGAAGACATTCCCATTCCCCTTCCTTTCCCTCAGAGAGCCCCTCAATCCAAGAAGTTGGCAGATAAAGCACAAGAGAAGGATATACTTGAGACATTCGAAGGGTAGAGATCAACATTCCTCTCTTAGATGCGGTCAAACAAATCCCTAAATATGCCAAGTTTACGAAGGAGTTGTGCACCCACAAGAGGCGACTGAAGGGAAGTGAACGAGTGAGTTTGAACCAAAATGTATCAGCACTCATCTGGCCTACCATGCCTCGAAAATGCAAGGATCCAGGGACGTTTTCTATCCCTTGCCTTATTGGTAATTATAGATTTGATGATTGCATGCTAGATTTAGGTGCTTCTATTAATGTCATGCTGCATCTATTTATAAATCTCTTGGTCTTGGTCCTTTGCGTCCCATCTTGGTGTTGTTGTTCAGCTAGCTAATAGGAGTAGTGCTCATCCTTCTGGTTTAGTTGAAGATGTATTAGTCAAAGTTAATGAATTGATATTCTCTGCTGATTTTTACATCTTAGATATGGAGGATGAGTCTTCTAGTAGTAGGTCACCAATCATTCTAGGGAGGCATTTCATGAAAACACTAGGACTAAGATAGATGTGCATTACGGTACTCTTTCCATGGAGTTTGGTGATATATCTATGAATTTCAATATCTTTGATGCCATGAAACATCCTAGGGAAGAGCTTTTTGTTTTCTGCATTGATGCTATTGATGATCTTGTGGATGATGTTCTTGCCGATTGGTGTTGATTATCGATTTTTCATCGAGAGTGATTCTGCCATTTGTGCATGTGCTAATAATGAATGGTGCTCTGTTTGCACTAACCTGGTTAATGTTGCATTATTCGGTGATTCTGACTTGCTTGATGATTCTGATATTGATTCTGAGTTTGAGCTTCATCCTGATCCTAATGTACATCCTGATTCTGATTTTGATGAGCTTAACTCTGATGTCAACATTGAGCTGTATAGACACAGTTCTTACGCTTCTTTGAATGTGGTTTTAGGTATTTCTAGTGTGATGACATCGAATTGTTGCAACAACCACCCAAGCTTCTTCCCTCCATTGAGCAACCACCCAAGCTTGAGTTGAAATCCCTTTCAGATCACCTGAAGTATGCATTTCTAGAGGTGAATGAGCAGTTGCCAGTCATCGTGGCAAATAATCTTCTTCCTGACCAAGAAGAGAAGATGTTAAGCTTATTGAGGGCAAACAAGAAAGCCATTGGGTGGACATTGGCTAATATCGTTGGCATCAGCCCTTCCATGTGTATGCATCATATTCTGTTGGAAGAGGACTTTAAGCCGGTGAGGCAACCCCAGAGACGCCTTAATCCTCTTATCCTTGATGTGGTGAAGAAGGAGGTCACTAAGCTTTTGCAAGCTGGTATCATCTATCCCATTTCTGATAGCCAGTGGGTTAGCACGGTCCAGGTGGTTCCTAAGAAATTCGAAGTTACTATGGTAGCCAATCAAAAGAATGAACTCATTCCTACTCGAGTTCAGAATAGTTGGAGAGTTTGCATCGACTATAGGAGACTCAACCAAGCCACTCGCAAGGATCATTACCCTCACCTTTCATTGATCGATGTTAGAGCGATTGGTGGCAAGTCCCATTCTTGCTTCTTGGATGGCTACTCGGATACTTCCAAATCCATATTGCTCCCGAGGATCAAGAGAAGACGACCTTCACATGCCCCTTTGGAATATATGCCCTACCGAAGGATGCCTTTTGGCCTTTACAACGCACACGGCACCTTTCGGCGTTGTATGGTAAGCATTTTCTCTGAGTTTCTAGAGGACTGCATGGAGGTTTTTATGGATGATTTCACTGATATGGGTCTGATTTTGATGCATGCTTAACTAATTTGTCTAAAGTTTTGCATAGGTGCATTGAGTCTAATCTTGTGCTAAATTATGAGAAGTGTCACTTTATGGTTGAGTCAGGTATAGTCTTAGGACACATAGTGTCTAGGAAAGGGATTGAGGTAGACCCTGCAAAGATAGATGTAATTACTGCTTTGCCTTACCCCACATCTGTGCGGGAGGTTCGCTCTTTTCTTGGTCATGTAGGTTTCTATCGGCGTTTCATTCGGGATTTCAACAAAACTGCCCTACCCTTGTCCAACCTTATGCATAAGGACACTGACTTTGTATTTGATGATGCTTGCAAGGCGACCTTTGATCATTTGAAGCGTTGCCTGACTATAGCCCCAGTGATCCAACCCCCTAATTGGTGCCTCCCTTTCGAGTTGATGTGCGATGCTTCAAACTATGCGGTTGGTGCTATATTGGCACAGCGGGTAGACAGAGCATCTCATCTCATTGCATATTCCTCCAAGACTTTGGGTCATGCCCAGTCTAATTACACCACTACTGAGAAAGAGTTGTTGGCTATTGTATTTGCTTTTGATAAGTTTAGGTCATATCTGCTAGCAAGTAGAGTAGTTGTTTTCTCTGACCATGTTGCTTTGAAGTTTCTTTTGAAAAAGGCAGATGCTAAGCCACGACTCATCTGGTGGATGTTGCTTCTCCAAGAGTTTGATGTTGAGATTCGAGACAGAATTGGAGCACAAAACTGGGTAGCTGACCACTTGAGTCGCATCACCCATTCTCCTTCTCACCCCTCTTCTATTCGTGATGATTTCCACGATGGCGGCTTTTACAAAATGCAAGGTAAGCTTCCATGGTATTCGATCTGGTTAACTATTTGGTAGCTGTGTTTTACACCGTAGATTCCACTAGGGCCCAAAAACTTAAATTAAAGAGTGAGTCTAAATATTATGTTTGGGATGACCCTTATCTATGGAAATTTTGTAGTGACCAAGTACTTAGGAGATGTGTTCCTGATCACGAGTTTAACTCTATATTGCATTTTGCTCATGCTTCCGCTTGTGGTAGTCACTTTGGACCCCAAAGAACTGCTAGGAAAGTGTTAGACAGTGGTTTGTTTTGGCCTTCCTTGTTTCGTGATTCCGATCTGTTTTGTAAGTCATGTGATAACTGTCAGAGAGCAGGGAGTATTTCCCGTAGGCATGAGATGTCCCAACCCTATATTGTTTTGTCGGATCTTTGATGTTTGGGGTATTGATTTTATGGGTCCATTTCTGCTTCATATGGTTATACTTATATACTTGTTGGTTGTTGATTATGTCTCGAAATGGGTTGAGGTGAAAGCCACCCGACTAATGATTCTTCGTGGTGGTGGATTTTGTTAGGTCTAACATTTTCTCGCGGGTTTGGCATTCCTAGAGCTATTATCGGTGACCAAGGCTCCCATTTTTGCAACCGAAGCATGGGTGCTTTGTTACGCAAGTATGGAGTGCTTCACAAGGTTTCCACAGCATACCATCTCAGACCAACGGTCAACCTGAAGTCTCAAATAGAGAGATTAAGCAAATCCTTCAGAAGACTGTTAACTCTACCCAAAAAGATTGGAGTAAGCGATTAGACGATGCTTTGTGGGCATATCGTACCGCCTACAAGACTCCGATTGGGATGTCTCCTTATTGGCTTGTCTTTGGTAAGGCATGTCATCTTAGGTTGAGTTGGAGCATCAAGCCTATTGGGCCATTAAAAAGCGATAACATGGATTTGGCTAAGCACAGGACGGAGCGGAAGCTACAATTGCAAGAGTTGGATGAGCTTAGATTGGATGCCTATGAGAGTTCACGGTTATACAAGGAAAAGACTAAGGCATTCCATAATAAGCATATTCTGAGGAAATAATTTTCTGTGGGCCAGAAAGTTCTTCTGTTTAACTCACGTTTGAAGTTTATGCCTGGTAAGCTTCGATCTAAATGGGATGGCCCTTTTGTGATCACTAACATTTTTCCATTTGGTCTTGTTGAGCTATGTGATCCACCCACGGGAAGAACCTTTAAGGTCAATGGGCATCGCCTCGAAGCCATTTCATGAGGGATCCCGGCGGGACTGAGGAAGCGAGATTCTCCTCATTGATGCCACTTATCCTCCATAAACCCCTTAGGGAGTATTCTTCTTTCTTTCTCCCTCTTTCTTCTATTTGTTTTCCTTTTTCTACTTTGCTTTTGAAAATAAATACGGTCTCTCATTCTATGATTGCTACATATTATGAACTAGGACATTTTGGTTTTAATGGATCATTCTGTTGGGTTTGCAATTCTTGACTCTTCGATTACATGTCTTGGTAGTTGATTTGATGTTGTTGATTGCCTAAGTTGGTATTGACCTTGTGAGGTTTTGGGCCTGCATGAATGGAATTCATCTTTTGCCATTCTTTCTTGCATGTGTGCATCTACTCATGATTTGTGTTCTCTAAAACTTGCTCCTTTTCTTTTTGAAACTACATTTTTCATTTACGTGCATAAGTATGATGGAAGCTTGTTTTCTTTCTTTTATTTTTTCCCTACTTTGGCCAAATAGCCTTTCCCTTGCATTATGATCCCTTTGCTAGCCCTTTGTGCCTTTTTGACTCCTTCTTTTCTAAGCCACATTACAAGCCTAAGCATAAAACCATTTTATTCCGCACCTTGAAAATTTATTGAGCATTGGTTTCACCTTGGTTTTGTGTTTAAGTGTGGGGGTTGCTCGAGTGCAACGGTTTAAGTGTGGGGGGGAGGATGTTTGCTTTTGTCATTGTGATTATGTATATAGTATAGTTTCATTTTCAAAAAAAAGCAGAACAAAAGAAAAAAAAAAAAAAAAAAGAAAGAAAGAAAGAAAGAAATAAGAAATAAAGAAAGAAAGGAGATATATAAGTAAAATAAAAATTTTCTTACATAGAGAATGATTGTGTTAATTAGTGCTCTTTTAATTTCTTTGGTGCTTAGCCTCTCATTCCATACTATTACCTACCTTCACCCTAACCCCATTACAACCTTTCATAACAAGCTCTCTTCATTTGTGCATGCATGTGTTATGAGTAGTGGAGACGTAGAAATTGAGCAAGCTTATGGTAGAACAAATTTCCGAAGTAGAATTTGAGCGATACACTTATTTACCTTAAACACTTGAGAGATTGATTGATTGAGCGCATCATTTGAGAGACCATCTTTTGTGATTAGTATCATTGATGAGATTGCCATGAATTGTAATTTGCGATGAAGGGATTTTGGTCTTGATTGATTGGTCTTTTGGAGCTTTGTGTCCCTTATTCAATTTTTGCATTGTTAGCAATTGTTAGAAAAGAAGAGTTTCTCTTTTAGGTCTTTTTCTTTGAATTTTGCTAAGGAGTGCAAAAAGATAAGTGTGGGGGAATTTGATAATTGAATATTTATACACTTCTTTTTATCTCTTGATTAATAATTTAGGACTCTTTAGTTAATAAATAATGGCTTTTATACTTATTTGGGCTTTGGGCCTTTGATTATATTTTAGCCTTTATTTAATAATAAATTCTATTTTTACATTGCTTCACTATTTTTACCATAACTCTTGAACCAGACATTGGATTTGCCTCATTTTTGTCTCATATTTCAAATGATTCAGAGAGCTACAATTGTTATGAAGACATGAAGAGAAAATTCGGACAAGAGGGCAGTCGATTTTGGAGCCGAAGTCATATATATTTTTGGATTTCAGTTGGGCTCGAATTTTGTAATTAAAGCCCATTTTATTTTAATTTCGTTGTGGGCTGACCCATTTCCATTTTAGGTTTAGGTTTAAGTTAGATGGCAGCCACAAACATTCAGTCATACATGTTTTTAGATAGTTTTAAATTAAATACAGAAGTGTTATTTTCTCTCAACTGTTCTTCATCTCGTTCATCGTGTTCTTCGTGTTCATGATGAACTTCTTCATTTCTCGTTCGATTTTCATTCTCGCTTAACCATGACTAGCTAAGCTACTTGTGATTGACCTATGGATTGAGGATTCCACTATCCGATGACTCATTCTTAGTGGTAACAAATTCGTTTGTTTTGTAATTTCGGATTCGATTTACTTTCGGATTGGGTGTTAGATTTAACGCCCGATCGACATTTCCCAAGGACGTAGTTCGAACTAGGTTAAAGTATTGCTGTGCGATCGTACGGGAGATACGCCACGATTCGAACAAATTCTGAACGATTGTTCGGTTGAGGGAATCTCGGGCAAATGCGAGAGATTTCGGTTTGTCCAGTCAATCACGAGTTCGGTTATAAATGCTTTTTTTGTCCAAGGAAGGGAAGTGGTGGAATTCGAAATCCTAGGTTAATCTTACGTTTATCCGTTTAACTGTGTTTACTTCGTTCGTTTATGTTATTTCGTTTTTATTCTCTTTGAATCAAAACCCCCATTATTTTCTTGTTTTATTGTTGTTCGAATTGAACCGATTGCGAATTCGTTGGGAAACGACCCAGGTTACATTGATACGCAAATCCTTTTCTAATCTGGTTATTTTGGAAGATTACGGCAAATCTCATCAACGAGTCAAACTTAAACAAAAAAAAGGTCTATAACAAATTATAGGTCGCTTAGGCCACCTTCTTGCAAAACAAGCTTGGCCTTTTAAGGGCTTGTTTCCACCACCGGTAAATTATAATTGAAAATGTACACTTTGTAATATAAAATATTTTAGTAACATAGCATGGTAAATTACTATTAAAAATTACACTTTATAATAGAGTTGTAACTTTCATAATATAAAACAGTAAATTACGAATAATTTATTTAATTTTTTTTTTAAAATTGCAATATGAATATATAAATATAAAAAATAATATCTTATTCAAAAGTATTGCATGTGTAAAAAAATAGAAGAAAAAACATTATTTTTTAATCTATGAGACTTTTACCGATTGTAAAAAGCTAGATTTGGTTCAAAGTGACAACATGGCATCATATGTTGCCATGTGGGGCCTGACGCATGTAATTGCATATACCATGACACAAAACGAACGTGCACAATGTAAATTTCGAAAGAGTATATAAGAGGGACCACACCTCATCTTTTTACATGTTGGAGTAATAATTAATTGCTGTAAAATTGTTATTGGTATTTGACAGGTTGGAGTAAAGCTAGCAAAGCACAAGAGTGAGGTTCACTAAGAAGGAGTAGAAGTGATTAGAGAGAAGAGTGAAAATGTCATTGCCAAGGTTTGTGGTGCTCAAATCAAACTACAACAACAAATACTTGCGTTATATACATGAAGACTCGGTGGATGGGTATATCCACTTCACCGAAGAGGAGGTTGTGAGTCCATATACAAAGTTCGAAGTGGAGATGGCAAAGAGTCGGAATGGACTAGTGCACGTAAGATGCTGTTACAATAACAAATATTGGGTGAGGAGGACATAGAACTAGTGGTTGATTGATGCGAGAGCTGATGAACCTGAGGAAGACCAATCTAAATGGTCGTGTACATTGTTCAAGCCAATCTACATAAGTGGTGCTCGTAAAAAAGTCCATTTTTGTCACATCCATCTTGAACACTACTCTGCATCAGAGTATCCTAGGAAAAATTGGTGGGATATTGTCTGCATAATCATTGATTGGGAATCACTATTGATAATGCCTAAACATGTTGCATTCAAGGGCGACAATGACCAATATCTCAGTGCCCGCTGGATCGAGGATGCCAATATTTATAGTTCGTGTCAAATGATGTTGGTGATCCAACAGTTGCGAACAAGATCTTCACCACTCATGATGGAAGCATTTGTGTAAAGTCCAACTACTTCAATAAATTCTGGACGCGTACGCCGTGTAGCTCCAATTGTATATGGGCTGACTCATATGACACCACCAATATGAACTCTGACATGTTGTTTTGGCCAATCAAAGTTGACAACAACATCATTGCTCTTCGTAACTTAGGCAATGATAATTTTTGCAAGAGACTCACCATCGAGGGCAAGACAAGTTGTCTTAATGCTGGAGTTTCCACCATTTCTAAAGAGGCCCGAATAGAGGTGGAAGAGCTTGTTATTTCAAGGCAAATCTATAATGTCAATTTTCGTCTCTTGGATGCCAGGATTTATAGCCAGAGAGTCCTCACAATGGCCACCAGAGTTGCCATTAATGGGACCCAAGAACCCAATAATGTAGAAGTGAAGCTTTCTTATACAGAGACTAAAAGTAGTACTTGGAATTCCAATGTTTCATTGAAGCTGGGTATCAAAACTAACTTCAAAGCTGGCATTCCATTCATCGCAAAAGGAAAAATTGCAATTTCAGCTAAATTTGGTGGAACATACTAGTGGGCAGAAACTAAGACATCATCAACTGTAGTGGAGACTGTGTACAAAGTTATTGTGCCACCAATGATGATGGTGAAAGTGAGTCTGCTAGCAACAGTGGGTTCATGTGACATTCCCTTCTCATACACTCAGCGTGATACTCTTACTAATGGGCAACAAGTTACCTATGACATGGATGATGGCATTTATACTAGCATTAGTTTTTTCAACTTCAAGTATGAGACCAAACAAGAAATAACGGCCACCCCATGGCAAGCAACAACAACAATCGATGGTGCTGACCCCCCTTGGGGCAGGTATTGTTCTATCCTTTAGAGGATTTGTCCCTTGGCAACAACCAAAAGCGCCACCCCAAGGACTCGAGGCCATGACTAGACGCATAAGTACATGCCTTAAGAGTCACTTGGTAACCATGTGCACCTGATGTAATTAAAATGCGACAAATGTTTGTGGGTACCATCTCTAGAAACCTTCACGAGACTCCACTCATCCCCTAGGGCTAACCTAGGGGTTTAAAAGGCTTGTTGCATGTGCTCAATGCAATCGTACTCCTTGCGAAAGTAGCATTTTTATTTTTGTTTGTAATTTAGTAGCCTTTACTCTTTACTTGGGGACTTCGAGTTCTAGTTCTACTATAACACTAGCTACATCAACACTACCTACATAGGCACATAGTTGCATACTGCTATATGATAGCTATGAATGTTGGAGTCCATCTTGACATGTTGATCGAGAACCTAGTTGCCTTTTTGGTGATTCATGATGTCATGGGTAGTTTGTTCATTGTTTGAATTATTTGGTTCAATGTCGGCGATTGTTTTATGTGAAAGTGGGTTCCTATGATTTATTTTGCCTGCTTTAGGGTTAATGAATAATTAATTGCAAAACAAAAGCAATTATCAAGCTTAACAATCTTAGCCAACAAATTAAACTATATCACGGGCCTAGGTTGGTCTTCCACTTATTCCTTCATACATTATATTCCATAAACTCTTTTCTCTGTGTGTGTGTGTATATATATAGGATATCCAATTTAATGGTTATATTTATAAAAAAAAAATCATAATTTCATTAATTTTGACACTCTTACATAAAATATAAAAACTATGCTCTCTTGTTTATTAACCTGATATAAATGTTTCTTTCAAAATAAAAATTAGACAAAGTGATATTATAAAATTTATGGGAATAAACAAATGACCAAAGACTATGAAGCTCCAAGGAGATGAGACCATTGTCATTGCTCTGATCCACATATATAAATATTCTATGGTTCGTAATGATCATTGGATTACTAAAATAGTTTTTCATGCATATAGAAACAATAATCAAATTACTTACGAGAAAATAATAATAATTAATTTGATTATAAACCGTGCAATTTATGAAATAATATTTTAAAAATAATAAAATTTGTATATGTTATTCTTTTTCTAAAATAGATGAAATACAACTTAATAACAAAACAAATTCATTTAACCCACGTCTTGTACTTTTGTGTCCAAAACGATCATGTGCAAAAGCATTAATAATTTCTCATTCAATTATTAACAGAGCTCTTACAATGGAGAATATTGTAATTAATTTGAAATGTTACAAGTAAATTTTATAATTTGACACAACCATTTTTGAAAAACTATAAGGAGTAAAAAAGCAATTAAACCTAAAATATTTAAACATGCATTTATTATTTTTTGCATAATACTAGATTGTTGCGTAAGCGGAATATATAGAGCGCAATCGATCATACCAAAAAATCACAATACTAGAAAACAAAACTTCTAGATGTAATTTAATAATATAATAAATCAAATTACTATATCTAATTGCAGCTAATAAATAATAAGCAAAACAAGAATAAAAGGAACAAGACAACAATAAGAGAAATACATGAATCTAATTTCACTCCAATAATCTTCATGCGAAATACTACATGAGAAGAAGAAAGTCTATTATCTTATGAGAAGACAACTTTGAGGGATGATACTTGGGGGGGGGGGGGGGGGGGGGGTTCCTATTTATAACTAATACACTCCCCCCCCCCCCCCCCCCCCAAAAAAAAAAAAAAACACAAAGACTTAAGCAATGTGGGACTTTGGCCAAATTCCCACATTCTCGATTTCTCCTACATTACAAAATTCTAATTATAACTCCTATTTAAAATATAATGTTCAACAAATGTTGATCAGATCCAAACAATGCTGAAATTTAATAGGAGTCACCACCTTCGTTAGCATATCAGCAGGATTATCATCTGTCCGTATCTTCCGTATTGTGACTCCACCTTCTTAGAAAATTTCTCTTATAAAGTGATATCAGACGTCAATGTGCTTCGTCCTTGCGTGATAGACTTGGTTCTTTGCTAATTGAATAGCACTTTGACTATCACAAAATACTGTGATGCTTTCTTGACCAATACCAAGCTCTCCAAGCAATCCTTGAAGCCAAATCGCCTCTTTCACAGCCTCTATACGTAATCGCCATGTACTCTGCCTCTATTGTAGACAAAGCAACCGTTGATCAGAAAGTAGACTTCCAACTAACTGGTGCGTTTGTAAGAGTAAACACATAACCAGTAGTTGATCTTCGTTTTTCCAAATCACTTGCAAAATCTGAGTCGCAATACCCAACTAGACATTGATCAACATCCTGCCCAAAGACCAATCCCACATCTATAGTATTACAAATATACCGTAGAATCCATTTCACAACTTGCCAATGTTCCTTTCCAAGATCATGCATATACCTACTCACAACTCCAAAAACCTGTGAAATATCTGGTCTTGTACAAACCATTGCATACATCAAGCTACCAACAGCATTTGCGTATGGTACTCTTGACATATTTTCTTGTTCATCTTCATCCTTCAGCGACATATCAACATTGAGCTTAAAATGCGAGGCAAGTGGAATGCTAACCGACTTTGTTTCTTCATTCATGCCAAAACAATTTAGCACCTTCTTCAAATACTCCTTTTAAGATAAAAAGAGCTTCTTTACCGTCTATCTCTTGTTATCTCCATGCCAAGTATCTTTTTTGCCTCGCCTAAATCCTTCATCTCAAACTCCTTTTTTAGTTGACCCTTTAGCTTCTCAATCTTTGCTTGGTTTCTTGAAGCAATCAACATATCATCAACATACAAAAGAAGATATATAAAGGATCCATCTTCAAGCTTCCGCAAATACACACAATGATCGTATTTGCTTCTCCTGTACTTATGCCACAACATAAACTTGTCAAATCGTTTATACCATTGTCTCGAAGACTGCTTCAACATGTATAACAATTTTTCAAGTTTACACACCATATTCTCCTTTCCAGCAACTTTATATCCTTCTGGTTGAGTAATATAGATTCCTCTTCCAAGTCTCCATTTAAAAATGCAGTTTTTACATCCATCTAAACTAGTCCAAATCCAACCGTGCTACCAAAGCCAACAAAATTCTAACGGAGGAATGTTTCACAACTGAAGAAAATACCTCATTATAATCAATTCTCTCCTTCTGAGCATAGCCTTTAGCTACCAATCTTGCTTTGTAGCACACATCACCTTGGTTAGGAAATCCTTCTCTTTTCGCATACACCCATTTGCAACCAATTGCCTTCTTACCCTTTGGGAGTTTAGCCAATCTCCACGTACCATTCGATGAAGGGGACCGCATCTCTTCATTCATGGCATTCCGCCACTTATCCTTTTCTCGAGCTTCGGACAACCCATTTATAAGTTGAAGGAATGTCATCAGTTGCAACTGAAGTTGCACAAGCCACCATATCCATGAAGCGAGCATGCTTTCTAATTGTTCGTTTTGGCATGTTGGTTGCAATTGATTCATGTTGCTGTTGAGGTTCGTGTGATGAAACCTCCTTCTTAACTGGGTCTTCTTCTACAGGAAAGTCTTCCTTTGTTCCATCATTCGTTCCCTATACTAGGAAAATCAGCTTTCCTTCAAACTCCACCTGCTATGAAACACCATCAGTCTGTTTGGTATCTCCAGATGCTACCTTTTTCACTATAGCATACTCATCAAAGTTAACATCCCTGCTAAATATAACCTTCTTTGTCTCTGGACACCATAAACGATATCCTTTGACTCCAAAAGTGACCCCTAAGAAAATAGCATTCTTTGCTCTAGGATCCAATTTTGATTCTTTCACATGATAGTATGCAATTGAACCAAAAACATGTAAAGAATCATAATCGAAGTGAGGCTTTCCATACCATTGTTCCAACAAGTGTCTTACTACCAATAGCAGTAGATGGTAGACGATTAATGAGATGACTCGCATATGTTATTGCCTCAGCCCGAAATTCTTTGCCCAAGCCAGCATTGGACAACATACACCAAACCTTCTTCAGCAAAGTCTGGTTCAAGTGTTCTGCCACCCCATTCTA
Organism: Acacia acuminata; assembly: GCA_019022655.1. Taxonomy (NCBI): domain Eukaryota; kingdom Viridiplantae; phylum Streptophyta; class Magnoliopsida; order Fabales; family Fabaceae; genus Acacia; species Acacia acuminata. The sequence continues at coordinate 1,366,331 of JAFJYI010000163.1, read as the reverse complement.
TCATGGTGTATGTCTGACGGTGAAGTGTCTGACGATGCCATCATCCTCACAAACCTTCTGGAAAGGATCACTCTTGTATTCTCCACCATTATCTGTGCGAAGACATTTGATCCTTCTACCTGTTTGTGTTTCTATCATCGCCTTCCATTTGAGAAGATTCGCAACACTTCGTCTTTGGTCTTCATCGTATGCACCTAAACTCTTCGAGAGAAATCATCAACAAAGGTTACAAAATAATATTTTCCTCCCAATGAAGGAGTTTTGGAAGGACCCCAAACATTAGAGTATAAATAATCCAAAATACCTTATGTATTATGGATAGCTGTACTGAATTTAACCCTTGTCTGTTTCCCCTTTATGCAATGCTCACAAAAGTCCATGATGCAATGCTTTAATCCTTTTAGCAATCCTTGATCTGATAGAGCTTCAAGGATTTTCCTCCAGCATGTCCTAAGCGCATATGTCAGAACCTGGTTGCTTCTACATCCTTCTCACTACTGGATGTCACTGCTACTGTACCAATAACCGTACTACCATGATAGTGGTACATGTTATTGTTCTTCCGAATACCCTTCATTACCACTAGTGCACCGGAGAATATCTTCATCACTCCATTTTTTACAGTGATCTTGAACCCTTTTGAATCTAGAGTTCCCACAGAAATGAGATTCTTCTTCAAATCCAGTACATATCGAACATCTTTCAATGTCCTGATCAATCCTTCATGATTCCTTAATTTGATTGAACCAATGTCATATGCGGTAAGAGAAGAGTTATCTGCTGCACACTCTGCTTCTTCAAAGTCAATGAACCGGTCTTTGTTCGGACACATATGATGGCTACAAGCTAAGTCCAACAACCATACGTCCGACGGTTTTGGTGACGTCGTTGTAACTAGTGAGAAATCTGAATTCTCATAATCACAATCAGCTACATTTGAGTTCATAACAGCCTTCCCATTATGAGGTTTGTCCTTGTTTTTCAGCTTAAGACAGTCCTTCTTCCAATGGCCTTTTTCTCGATAAAAGGCACATTCATCTTTGTTGGGTCTGGACCTCAATTTAGATTGCCCTTTCTTTGACCTCGTCCGATCTTCTGCACGTCCTCTAACGACTAGAGCTTCTGCTTCTCCACCCTTTTGTTTCTCTTACTTTCTTTGTTCATAGCTGTATAAAGCAGAACAAACTTCTCTGAGAGAAACCTCCTCCTTGCCGTGAAGTAGCGTAGTCTCCAAGTGCTCGTACTCATCGGGAAATGATCCCAACATCATCAGGGCCAGATCTTCATCTTCAAAAGTCATGTCCATATTCTGCAAATCATCACCAACTTATTAAAGCTAGTGATATGCTCATTTGTTGTGGTACCAAGAATATAAGTGAAGCGAAACAGTCTTTTCTTCATATGGAGTTTATTCTGACTGCTTTTCTTCAAGAACTTGTCCTCCAGTGCCTTCCACAATTTATATGCAGAAGTTTCCTTTGTATATGGATACTTCTACTCTCTTGAAAGGTATGATCGAATAGTACCACAAGCGACACGATTGATGACCCTCCAATCTTCCTCCTCCACACTATCTGGTTTTCTGTCTTCAATAGCAAAGTCTAGTCCTTGTTGTAAAAGGACATCCAGAACCTTGCTCTGTCACATCCCAAAATGTTCCGATTCGTCAAAAATTTCAATTGCAAACTTCGCATTGGACACTACTCTTGTAAAAAGCAAAGATGCCAACGATGAATTTGATGTGGATTCTCCAACCTTTTTGTCCGCCATTTCTGCGTCAAATATTATTTAATAGCTACCTATACAAAAGCCCAAAAGTAATTCTTTTCTGATGTGAAAGCTCAGACTATGCTGCAACCACAGAGCATACTCAGACAAAACCTCGGCTTTGATACCAATTGTTGTGGAAGCGGGATATATAGAACGCAATCGATTATACTAAAAAATCACAATACTAGAAAGCAAAACTTCTAGACGTAATTTAATAATATAATAAATCACAACTACTATATCTAATTGCAGCTAATAAATAATAAGCAGGACAACAATAAAAGGAACAAGACAACAATAAGAGAAATACATGAATCTAATTTCACTCCAATAATCTTCATGCGAAATACTACATGAGAAGAAGAAAGTCTATTGTCTTATGAGAAGACAACTTTGAGGGATGATACTTAAGGGAGGAGGGGGGTCCTATTTATAACTAATACACCACCCCCACAAAGACTTAAGCAATGTGGGACTTTGGCCAAATACCCACATAGATAGACGTAGAAGTTGCTTAGGTGTCAAATTCTAATGAACTGCCTGGTCTATAATAATAAATACAAAAAAAAAAAGAAAAAGAATTGATCATTAAACCAAAACCACAACCAAAAACTTTGTTTGATTATACAATGGGAAACACAGTGCCAAAACCCCATAAAATAGAACAACATGAACAAAAAGATATAAACTTGCGAGATATGCATCGAGCCCATGCTATCAATCAAGAAATTCATAAACAATAAGATGTGTATGCATCCGTTTTGCTTTGATTGCATGACTAAGTATATCGAAAAATTGAACATTCAACAATAAAAAAGACCGTAACCTAAAAATATACAGTAGCTTTTAACAAGAAAATCATATCATCTTAAAATGTCAACATTTAACTACAACATAACTCGTTGCTATAAATCATAGAAGTTTTTCAATAGACATGTCGTTGGAAAAAAATTGAACATTCAAAAAAAAAAAAAAAAAAAAAAAAAAAAAAAAAAAAAAAAAAAAAAAAGATCTTTACATAAAAATATGACTTTTAACAACAGAAACATATCGTTGCAGGATCTCAATATTCAACAACATAACTTGTTATGATGAAAAATATTTGGCAACGACATTTATCATTACACACTATGCTTTCAACAACAACATTTGTCGTTGAAAACGAAAATATGTATATTTTTTAAAGTAAATGTATTACTTTATACTATGATTTATAATGGCTACAACTTGATTTGTAAAATATAAATTTCTTACAATTTTCTTTTAGAAAAATAATAAAAAATTTAAACATCTAAGATTCTTAATCTTAATATTAAATGTATTCCAACAACTTAGTAGAAAAAATATAAATACATATTTCACAATTTAAAGTTTGTAATACTAAAAAAAAACATGCAAAGAGAAACAAAAAAGAACATAAGAAATATATTGTACTTTTCTGCCAATTCAACAATCTCCATCTCAGTTTATCTAATAACTCTACCATTGCATAACCCTTGTCCTGAAATATACATACAAAAATAAATAAATAAAGTCAAAACAACCAAGAAAATTTTAAAAATGATAATCTTTTAAATCTATCTTACAAAATCTTCATTGACTTTGTTGTCTTTTATTACTTTAGAACTTTGCACGCTCCTCAGTTGTTATAGGACTTTTGGGTAATTGAGTCCCTTTGTTAGGACCTTTTAGTCATTTGCCCTGTTTTTATATATGAAGATTATCATTTTTAACTGCTAAGTATTCTTAAAGAATAGATAACTTTTCTAAGTGAAAAATCGTTAAGTATTGTTAAATAAAATTTAAGTGATGCATTTTATTATTTAACTAACATTCCTTAGTTTGTGATAATTAGTTAAAATGGATTTATAATAAGACCAGATTTGAAGGGCTAATTCTAAATATAAGAAACAATGTGTTTTTCAAAAGATTTGATGTATTTGTTTGATTTTTATCCCTAATTAATTACATGTCTATCATATCTTTTTCCCACTACTTCTCTCTCATATCTTTTTCACTCATTTTCTCCCTTAGTAATCATCTTAGGCCCCATTTGGATCGAAGAAAATCGGGGGAGGGAAAAAGAAAATTGGAATTTTCCAGTAGCGACGGCCGTTTGGTTCAAATTTTCCCTAGAAAATATTTTCCCGCCGCATGCCATTCTCCCACGTTTAAGGGAAAATGGGTTCCCACCAAAAATGGTGGGAAGCCATTTTCTAGCGGCTTTGAAAATGGGCTAAAGTCCATTTTGCCCTGATCATATGGCAGAGAGAGAAGAGAGTGACGACGGGGAGAGGAAGAGAGTGACGCTGGAAAACATTGTGGAAGGAGGAAGAAGAAGCCGTCGACAGTGGCCTCTTTATCGTTACAGACCGGAGGTGATGGAAATAGAAGTGAGTCGACGACGACCATTGGAAGGTGACCTGTTTCAACATTTGTTGGAAGTTCTTGATCTCACCGTGGATGAGCTTACCACCGCCCATATTAAGATTGTCTCTTCCCAACAGCTTACTCAATTCATTTGAGAAGATTCCTACCACATTCAACCAGTGCAATTATCTTCAATCTTTTTCAGAAAAAGTTTGTCTAATCTTATTTTAAATTTTTGAGAGGTTTGATGGGTGGGTTGTTTTTGTTCCCAACGTAATTTTGTCAAGTAGTGCAATTGACAAAACGACAGATAATATCTTAAATTTAACCTATGTTTAATATAAATTTCAAAAGTTATGTTATTGCATTTTGGTTTTCTCGCTCATCCCCTTATTTTGCAAGATGCTTTGTTCACTTGTCCAGAAACAGAGGTTAACAGAGTTAAATGTTACCCGAGTAACATAATGAATACTTGCGAGTAACTACGAGAGAAAGCAATCAGAATTATGAAGCAGACAATATTACCCTAGTAATGTACTAGTTACCCAAGTAATGATGAGAATTAATTCAGATATTAAGTGTTTCAGGAACATATTACTTGCAAGTATCATTGCAGGAAAGTCAGTACCTATGAAACAATCAAATATTACTCGAGTAAGCAAGTTAACTACTCAATAATGAGGATTGTGGAACAAAATAGTGGATGGATATGAGTTACTTGAGTAACATCATCTCCTACTTGAGCAATGGTGCAACCAAGGTTTTGATGATAAAGTCCAGAACATAATCAAACACTGCAATTAATCGAACATAATCAAGCATATATTTGTTACTCGAGTAAGCTTCGAAAGTAATATCGAAATGGTTACTTGAAAATGAGTAAACATGACATTACTTGCGAAGCATATATTTATTACTTGAGTAAGCTTCAAAGTAATATCGAAATGGTTCCTTGAAAACGAGCAAAGACGATATTACTTCGAAGGATATATTTGTTACTTGAGTAAGCTTCAAAAGTAAAATCAAAATGGTTCCTTGAAAACGAGTAAAAACGACATTACTTGCGAAGCATATATTTGTTACTTGAGTAAGCTTTGAAAGTAAAATCGATATGGTTCCTTGAAAACGAGTAAAAACAACATTACTTACGAAGCCTGTATTTGTTACTCGAGTAATGTTCAAAGTAATATCGAACAACTTTAAACACTGAAAATGGGAAAAAAGAAAAAGAAAAAAGAACATTGGGTTCTGTTTCTACTCTATCTGATCGAAGAAGAAGAACATAATAAAGAACTTAGCTGAAAGCCAAACACATTGGTGATCGGAATTCATCAAGGATTCTTCAAGAAAACATCAAGACTCCATCTTTGCTCATAAGTCCTCTGTTATTGTCTGCTCTATTCTGGTTGACGCAAAAACAGGGGGTTCATCGACTCTAGGTTTTTTTAATTGCATCGACTGGTCCATTTGAACTGGGTTCTTATCGGATTTGCTGGTTGCTTCTTGTTTGTCCGCTTTTGGGGATCGATGTCCCGTTCATCTTAATTCTGGGTTCGTCTGGTTCATTTTGGTTCAGTGATTTCGTAGCGCCCTAATCGACGGATTCTAAATCAAGTCGTCGGTGGTCGGTGGATTTTTTATTGATTTGTTGTCATCTGGTCGGTGAATTATGGGTTCCGAGTGGCGTAGCAGTGTATTCCTGAATACAGAAGTGGGTGCCCGTGCGTCGTTCTCTGGTCGGTGGATTTTCTTAATTGGGTGTTGGCTAATTCTTTTTAATTGGGTTGTCCGAATTGGGCACATGTTTCGTCATCATCCGCTAGTCCAAGAACACTCTGGTTGGTCAACTCATTCTCGTATTGGTTTTGGACAGTTTCTAAGTTAGTTTTTGAGTTACTTGGAGCAAATACTCATTACTTGAGTAATCTCCGAAAGTAAGCAAGTTACTTGCAAAGCAAATATGTATTTCGCTGCCACTTGACTGAGGTTCTCGTACAAGTTGGAGTCATCTAAAGTACTGGTAGCGAGCTAGCAATATGGAGCAAAACTCGCACAAAGATTATTCAAAGAAAGAGAATCTCAGTTAGTTTGCATATAGCTAAAGCTGGAGACAAAAGGTTTCCACTAGTAGAGAAAAACCGTAGAATCAGCAAAAGAAATTAAAAAGCTTCATGGTAAGAAACTATAGGAGAGGTTGACAAGTTTTTGCCACGTATCGGTAAAAAGTCCAGGAGCAACAAATACGCCACTAGTAGGAGTGTTCAAATTTTATTATAAACGCTTTTATAAAATCTCTCTGGCAAATTTTTTTTTTTTTTTTTGCTCAAGAGAAGAACTTCTATTACCAGGAAACTGAGTCAATACAGATTACACGAGAAAACAACGTGAAGGAATGCGAAACATAACACTAGGCAAATACAAAGCCAAGATAACGAACTAAACAAGCATACAATAGAAATTAACCAAAAGCGGTCTCCCTTATTACATGACCCGGACACCGGGGATCATCACAAGAAATGTGAGCTTCCTTAATAGCCGAGGTTAGAAATGACAGTAAAGCAGGTGATGGCCGAAAAACCCACCCAATTGGGTAACCGGCAAGGAAATCAGCGACACGGTTCCCCCATCTAGGGGTAAAAGACACAGAAAACCCAACCTTGGAATTTAGAAGACAGATAATGTCATGCACGATACTCCTACTCTTCCATTCACATAAATCAGGAGACTTGGCCAAAATACAATAATACGGTAATAGACAAAAGATTCAAAAATGACCTTATCGTGACCTAGATCCGTGGCAAGCATCAGGGCCTTTTTTAAGGCAAGGGCTTCAGTCATAAAGGTGGAAATAGACTTGATCTTATCAATAAAACCCACTGGAAATGACCCCAATAATTTCTGCAAACAACTCCTATAAAGGTTGTATTCAATACTGCTGAAAACGCACCATCGCAATTAACTTTCAGGTAATTAGCATCAGGAGGAAACCAATGGGCAACCATCTCATTCCTGCTACTACCCGAGGGTGCAGCCACATGCGATTTGTTCCAAGTTAGCCAAAAGTCCCAATTAGTTCATCTAGCTAACAGGATAACGGACATGGGGTTTGGTTCAACATGATTAAAAATTTTATCATTCCTAAATTTCCAAATGAACCAAAGAATCCAACAAATTAAGGAGACATCCTGAGGGTAGAGATTCGGGTTACCTATCACAAGCAACCACCATGCGTTGAAGTTGTGCACAGCATTAACATCAAACTTCGCATTTAAGGCACTTCCAAACCAGACACAACGTGAGGACGCTCCATGAGGATGCTTCGAAATAAACTGAACCAGGAGGAGGTGGTGGTCTGAACCTTTAGGATCTATATTTAGCACTTGGATATTAGGAAAAGCTTCTTTCAGCAACGAGTTCCCCAACGCTCTGTCTATGCACTCCTTTATCGTATCTAGTTCATCCCGATTGTTGCACCATGTAAACCTATAACCATGGAACCCCAGATCATCTAACTCACAGTCTGCCAGTAAGCATTTAAAATTTAAGATCTTGCGCCAGGGTCTCGGACGCCCCCTATATTTCTCGTCCTGAGACAAAATGTCGTTAAAATCTCCTAAACACAACCACGAACCACTAACAGCCCTCCTTATTTGCCTCACCTCTTGCCAACATAAATTTCTCTCAGATTCATCCGTTGGACCATAGATGAAGGAGATATAGTTAGGAGTGTCATACTCACCAAACTCCACTGAATTATGAATGATGTTTGGGGAGGAGAACAGAACATTTACCACTAGAGATTCTGACCACCAGAGGGCCAACCCACCACTGCAACCAATCGGATCGACCAACCACTCCTGACTGAAGCCACAACACCTTCTAATCTTCCTAATCACTCGAGCCTTTTGCTTAGATTCCATCAAGAAAACTAGTTGGGGCTTTTTCCAGAAGCAAACTTCCTTAAGATTCCGAACTGTCAAGGCAGCCCAAGGCCTTGATAGTTCCAGGCGAGGGTATTCATGGCGCACCGATGGCAGGATCAACCGAACCACTGGCGTTGTGAGATGCAGAGATCTCCTGAGAATCATGTCAGTCTAGCTGCAGATTAAGCCACCCCACAAGAAAGTCAATTTCACATGCCGACAAGGGCTGAATCGCGTTGATCCCTGGGGAATTGACGGATTAGGGATTTCAAAGCTCTGAAATTTCGCCTCTTACTTTTTGAACAGGGGGTTTGGATACGCTTGGGGGAACTTCTAGAATCGGGATCTTCGAAAAATAATTTGCGTTGTCATTTCGCATGATGGGCCCAGGGAAGTCATCTTAGGGTTGTAATATCCGGACCCTTTTCAGCGAGAGGGACATGGAGGATAAGTGATAGATTAATAGAAGGAGGTGGGCGTAAGGGACAAGGAACCAAATACGATAGGGCCACATCCGAACCAGTTGGGCCTGCTCCATTCAATTTGGAAGGGCTAATAGTAATATCCATGCACAAAGTGGGCCTCCTTGATTCCTCCTTAGCATAAGGGTTGACCGATGCCTCGAGAGATGGATCATGAATCTCTGTTGTATGCTCGACACACTCCTCTCGCAGCCGTATTAGACTTGCCTCGATCAGACCCCATAACAGCGGTAGAGACTTTTTGTTGATCATCTTGGGACTCCTTCCTCTCATTCTGACAAACTAACACCAAATTGTGCCCTTCATTCTCATGAGAACAAGCCTGCCTCGCTTTTCGTTTGCCAAAAGGAGAAGTGCTCTTCTCCAGTGAGAAGCTCCCACAAGGAGACGACACCGGAGTAGGAAGTTTGAACACAGAGGCTTCGACCCAGTCCTTTTTCCAGATTTCCACACTATCCTCTATAGTCCTAACAGCCGGAGTGTTCATCCATTTATCGAATTCAGATTCAATGACCTCGGCATTTCGAGATTGGTTGGTGACTTTACAGTTAGATCCATTATGACATATTCTTCCACATTTATAAAAAAACACCTGGAGCCTTTCATATCTCACCGACACCTAGGCGTGATCCGTATTTTCACATGGAACCCAAAAACCAGTTGGTAAGGGGTCATTAAGACGTATGAGAAACCTAACTCTCAGAAATCCACGTCCTAGCTTTCCTTCAACTAATGGTTTTTCGAACATGACAGTTTCCCCAACGGCATCACCCAAAGCCACAGCATTGGAGCTATTGAATGCCTCCAATAGGAGCCCATGAAATTGAACCCAAAAGGGGGCAAGGTCAAAGTTTACATCTTTTAACACCATTAGATCATTCCATACCTGTAGGTTAAGTAAGAAACCTTGGATAAACAATGGACAGCCTTTAAGTATCCTAGCATACGCATCTTGTGTTCCAAATCTGAAGATAAAAATCAATTGGCTTCGGTCCAACTCATGGACCTCCACCTCCTTGTCTAACTGCCAGCCTTTTTTAATCATTGCAATCACCGTAGGAATATTTAAGTTCTTACTAGTTAAAATCTTTCCTACTATAGTGCCTCCTTCCGATTTCACTTTCTTCCCAAGTTTCAAGATTAACTATCTAGGTTTGCCAGAACCACTGCTCTAGCCTTCATCCATCTCGAGTATTCCAAACAACAGAGTAGCAACACACACACACGTAACCAAAAGACCAACAAAAGAAAATGGGGAAGAAGAGAAGGAGGGTTGGAGAAGAAAAGAGGGGGGCAGAGTGATACCACAACAACGACCGTTGTTCAACGAACAACAATCAGACTGGTTCTCAAGGAAACCTCACAAACGCTCACAGAGGAGAGAAGATATGTTGTGGCACAATCTCTCCGGCAATTTACCTCTCTATTTATTATTAGAGCGGGTGCCTTCGTGCTCCAGGTTATACGAGGTTTCCTTCTTATACGAGGTTATGAGAGTGATTAATTGTCATTTCAGATTGCATTCATGTTGGAATAAGGTTTGTTTACAGTCAGGAAATACTATTTGGAACAAGAATTGGCTTTTGTTTTGCCTTTGACTTTTTTTTTGAGAGGGGGGGTTTGGCTTTACTTTGCATTCATGACCAAAGGTTGTCCTACACTAATTATTTGCGAAGCAAATACTCATTATTTGAGCAATGTTTGAAAGTAATATCGAATCACTTAGAAACCGAGTGACTGTTTTCCAAATTACTTGCTCATTACTCGAGTAACACCTGAAAGTAACTAAGTTACTTGCGGGGCAAATACTTGTTACTTGAGTAACACCAGAAATTAATATCGAACATTTCTTAAAAAAATGAGCGAAAAGGCGTTGGTGTTGTGTTGTTTAAAATAATATTTTATATTCAGGGGTAAAATGGTATTTTATTTTCCTCCCTTATTTTCTTCTAACCAAACAAAAAATTTCCTATCAACCCATTTTCTTTTCCATTGCGAAACAAACGCATTGAGGGAAAATATTTTCCCTTCTATTCCATTCTTTTCATTTTCATTCCCTTCTATTCTTACATTTTTTTCCGATCCAAATGGGGCCTAAATTCTATGTTTAATGAATAAGGGCATGAAAAAATAATGCATCTCCTACTCAACTTACTTTTTCAAAAATCAATATAGCTTTTGGCTTTACGACGTACACTACTTCACCTCCTTTTTATATGGAATAACTACTAAATTCTATGTTTAAAATGTTAATTTATAATGATAAATGTGTAAGATATATATATATATATATATATATATATATATATATCTTTATTTCTATTTGTATCCTTGTTTATAAATAGAGTCCATGAAAGATAATGAGTATTGCAGAAAGATAATGAGTAATATCATAATCCTATTTATAAGTTCATTTTGATTATAAAAAAAACAAGACATTTCATGGTAGGAGAATTAATATAGTACACATGGGAACTGCATAAATACTCATTAAATATTGAATTTGTGATGACCATCGTTCGTAAAGGTTACACGTTCCAATATTTTAGAGTTAATTATCTTTTGGTAAGGCACTAAGCCTCCTATGACAATAAATTAATGATACAGAGTTGATCGATAAAGTTCATTTAGAATTTAGAAGTTTATCTATTTCCAGTGTCCTGAGCTTTTTCATATTTCCTGGCTTTACAGCGTAGCTCCAATATAATTTCCCCTTCTTTGTGATTTCCTTGAGACCAAATGCTGAGATATTCGTGTTTCAGAATGGAAGAAAGGCCAACAATGCTGGAAAAACTATCGAGTTCAAATTGTTAGCTGCTTTTCTTTGAAAAATTGTCAACATTTTGTATAGAAGAGATGTGGCAATATTCCTGTTCCATGTAGATAGTTGTGATCCCCTTTTTGTTTTTTCAGCTCTCCTTATCTACAGATATGGACCCAATACACTTCTGAACTTTTCAACTTTTAATCTAGGACTCTTCCATTCTCAATACAGACCATACAGCTTGGAAGTCTGATGCTACTTCTAAGGCTGTGGTTTTGTTTGGTGGACAATTCTTTGTAGGATTAATAAATTAAACAGTAGTACTTTCTTGCTGCAAGAGTTTGGAAACTACCCATCATCTGTTTCTGCTTTGTGCGTACTGGGAAGATCACATAAAATTTTTGCAAAGCAGTAAATCATTGATGATTTTGAAGAATATGAAATCATTAGTGCTTTCTTTTTGCACCAAGGCCTGCATTTCAAAAACGAAAAATAAAAACTTCTTACAGAAGCTTGCAACTTCTCAAGTTCTTTGACATGTTTCAACGGGAGCTGCGACTGAAGAGCTTCTTTGGTTCTCTTATGACATTCTAGTCCTCCTCTCATGGACCTGAGACTCCAATCTAGTCAAGGTCTGCATGCAGTGTAAAGTAGAAGCTGCATGTCGTTTAACATATTTTCCGTGAATCAATCTCTTCAACCTCACTAAACCAATGAGGGCACGCCGAGTGGCGGTCCCAAGATTTTAGGTTTGTGGGTGCACAATTAGTGGTGGGATTGCCCCCCGAAAATTTTTTTTAAGGAAAGTTTTAAACGCATTAAAAAACAAAAGAATATAAACAATAAAAGAAAAGAAAACTTTAACTTAACATAGAAAAATAATAATCAAGAATCAACTAACCTTTACATCAGAACGATTACAAAAGCATTCTTCGATTCTTCATTCCTTGAAAATATTACATTATATCTTCATCATCAATCGTATCAAATATATCACGTTCAACATAAGTTAGCATGCATGAGTTAAACCAATCATCACCCATCTGGTTCCGCAACTTATCTTTAACAAAAGACATTGCAGAGAAAACCCGCTCAACACTAGCAGTTGCTACCGGTAGATCGAACAAGTGCCAACTTTATCAACAAATAGACTAGTGGATAAACAATATCCTTTCTCTTCTCAACTATATTCAAAGCAAGGTCAGAAATTATTTGTAAATTGCCAAAATCAGAATCAGCTCTCACATCAACAATAAAATTACCAAGACTTGAAGACAGAAAAGGAATATCTGCAAGCTCATCAAACTCCAAAGGATAGAATCTAGCAAACTCAATCAACTTTTCTTTGTTAAAATTAGCAAATGAATCACGAGGATCAAGACAACTCAAACACTCAAGCAACTTGGTATTAACATTATCAAATCGATTATTCAAATCTTGAATCTGAGTATCAATCACTGTATAAATAACTTCACCTTAAAGTAGTGGAAGAATGTGAATGATTCCAATCTCCGTCTCGATCTCCCTTTAGGACAATAAACATCATTCATATTTGGAATGTCAATATCATATTTATTGGCAAAAATGTTCGTTTCTTGAAGCAATTCATCAAAATCATTATCTCTCACCTCTTGTAAACAAGACTTGACTACCTTCACTAAACCAATTGTATTTAAAAGGTCTTGATCTTTTCTTTGTAGTGCTTGTGACAACTCATAAGAAATCCCCAAGATCAATTTCATAAGATGCAACAAGAATGCAAATTCAAAATCCTCCATGGCATTCAAAATGCAACCTGCATCGGTTCTTGCAGTATCATTTTTCGGCTCGTCTTCAATAAATTGCATCAAGGAAATTATTGGACAAAATAATGAGATAACACTTGTAACTGTACCAAAATGGGAACCCCAACGAGTGTCTCCAGGTCGCTTTAAAGTTGTCTCTTGATTTAAACCTTTTGCGGTCGTATTTCACCACTAGCAATTCTTTCAACTATTACCTCATACTTGATTCATTTGAAGAATTTCCTTCCGCTTGCATGAACCCCCCACAACAGTAGCCATCTTTCGAAGCATGTCAAAAAATTCTTGAATCTTCTTGTGATATTTTGCAACCCTCACAAGTGCCAAGTGCCAATTGTAACTGATGAGCAAAACAATGAATGTAGAATGCAGATTTGTTGTCTACCAAAATCAAACTCTTAAGCCCTTTGAATTCACCCCGCATATTACTAGCACCATCGTAGCCTTGCGCGCGACATTTAGACAAACTTAAACCAAGCTTAGAAAATAGGCTATCACTCGCTGCTTTTAATGATTGTGCAGTAGTATCTGAAACATGAATTATGCCAATAAAACGTTCAACAATGGACCCTTTTTTATTTACATACCGAAGTACAACCGCCATTTGTTCTTTAATTGCAACATCACGAGCTTCATCCACTAGCAAGGAAAAGTAATCATCACCAAGATCACTAATTATTGCTTTAATAGTCAAATCAGCACAAGCTTGAGAAAGATCTTTCTGAATCTTTGGTGAAGTCAATGTGTGAATATGGGAGGCATTTTTCAAGACCACATCACTCATCTCTTTATTTGGCTTAGAATAAAACTTTAGAATTTCAAGGAATAAACCTTGTTGATTTGAACTTGTAGATTCATCATGTCCCCCGAAAAGACTGACCATTGCGTAGTAAGAATCTAATACAATCTAAAGAAGTTTTCAACCGAATACGATAATCAATTTTTTGTTGGTCAAAAATATTTGAAAAAGCAACATCAATATTTTGCTTTTGCTTCATCAAATCTTGACAAGCTTGATAATATCTATTGTGAGCACTCTTATGATCTCCAACATGAACTTTGATTATATCCTTCTTATGCCAATTTTTGAACCCCACACCGACAAATGCTTCCTGCGTCGAACCACTACCTCCAACCTCAATATCAAGTAGATAACAATACAAGCAAAAACATGCATATTTTGATACACTATACTCCAACCAGGAACCAAATTCTTCATACCACTTAGGATTGAATCTACGCATTCTTCCATACAGTTCTGTTTGAGGGAATGGTTTAAGAATTGGTTGCGTTGGCCCCTTGAGCAAATAAGCTCTCCGAATATCCTCTCTTTCGGTAGGATTTGATGTCATTGAATAAATTGAAGGTCTTTTTCCTGGATCCGCTTCAAGATTTTCTACATTAACTTTTCCTTGAGGTGGTGATTGAAAACTTTGAAATTGAGATGCTTGAGGTGGTTGGGAGGATTCTTGGACAGTTGGGATTGAAATATTGTTTGAAAGTTCCTCACATTGAGATTCGGTTCTGTATTTGTGGGTTTTAGACGTTTGAAATAAGATTGTATCGTTGACATTTTCTGGAAGAAATAAAGTTTGACAAGATTAGGGAACATGTTGCAACCTATAAGCTAGCTCATCTCAATGCTTCCTCTATCGAAACCTATAAGATTGTATCTTTTTTCATACAGGACACTAAGTAACCGAAGCTATAATTTCCAACGCAAAGCAATTTAAATGAAGTTAATCAATGAAGCTAATGTAGAACAATGAAATTTAAAGAAAGCTAATCAATGAAAGCTTTGTTACCTTCGAAGCTTTTGTCAAGACTACCAGTTCTTTTGAAAAGTTGGTCAAAGTGTGGCTTGCAATAAAGAACTCCCTCAAAAGAATTGTAGTTGCTAAGCTGCAAAATACATTGATCAGTTGGTAAAGTTCCAAACAATGGAGAAATATGGGAGATTAAACAAAAAAATAGAACTAAATGATACTTCCAAAGCAACTTGGCAACTGATAGTGACCCACCAGGTCAAATAGAGAGGTAACAATTTTCAAAAGCCTATGTTTGACAGCACCAAGGGCATTCATCAAGTAATTTTCAAAATAATTCTCATGAAGGACTTGAAAACCAATTATTTAATTTTCCAAGCTTAAACTAGTCGAACCGTAGCAAAGGTATAATCTGACAAATTTTAACTTCTATAATTTCCAAACAATCCAATATGTAGATCACCCTATGTTTGACGGCACCAAGGCCATTCATCAAGCAATTTTCAAAATAATTCTCACGAAGGACTTGAAAACCAATGATTTAATCTTTCCAAGCTTAAACTAGTCGAATCGTAGCAAAGGTATAATCTGACAAATTTTAACTTCTATAATTTCCAAACAATCCAATATGCAGATCACGGTGAAGAAAAGCAAAAAGGAGGCGGGATAAGAGGTAAAATTAAGAAAGTTTTGAAATTGTCCAGAAATCAAAAAACAATTTGGCAGTAACAGAGAGCAAGAGAAGCAGGCAGTGATCAGAAGCAACAACAGCAGGAATTGCTTTTAAAAGAGAGCAAGAGAAGCAGGCAGTGATCAGAAGCAACAACAGCAGGAATTGCTTTTAAAAAGTAGAGAGAGGAAAAAAAGGAAAGGGGAAAAGACCAGCAAGATCCTTCTGAATGGTGAGAGTCTTGTGCAACGATTGAGCTGATTCTATGCTTTGGAACATAGAGACTGGAAAATTACCTTGAGAGCTTGAGCGACAGCAGACGAGGGACTAGGCGAGAGCGTTGGGCGGAGAACGATGGAAATTTGGGGTAAACGAGAGAGAGAGCAGCCTAAGCGACGGCGGGTCCGTCGGGAAGTAGGTGGCGAGAGACGGAGAGAGGGCAATGGAAATGGGAAAAAAAGGGGTAAAAGAAACTCGGGAGAGCTCGAACCGCGACTGTGAGTAAGAGGATTAGAGTTTTTACCATCTGTTCCACCTATACATACTGATATAAATTTCTTTCAAATTATATATATTTTGTGTCTCCGCACCGCCTACGTGGCACTAGTGTGGTGTAATACCCTTGATAATTATCTATCCGAAATACTATATTTTAGCAAATAATACCTATTTGGAAATAGGTGAATATGTGGTTTTAAAACCTTGTAGGATACTTATTCTATTGTCTGGGAAATTTCTAATGAAATTAGAGGGATTAAAGTGTCAAAATCCCTAAATGCAATTATGGGCCATGAAATGCCCGAAAATATTATGATAAATCCCAAGAGGCAATAAAATATTTATTGAAAATTACAAAGTATGTTGTCTCTAATTTTAGGAGTTTTTGGGATTATTTCCCTTGAAAAATAATGAGGCAAAATTAAATATAATTTTGGGGAGCATAAATTGCCCTATGATTTTTAATATTTTACATGGAGCATAAAATACCAATATCAGTAAAATAGTTGTGAGATAATGATTAATCCTAATTAAGAAAATTATCAACAATTAGAAAGTGATTAGTTAAGTAATTAATGGCTAATTGTTTAAGCCTCGAACAAGAGAATATTTAAGGTAGATTATGGAAAATCCTTTAATTAAGTGTTTATGACTAATATTAGCATAAAGTGTGCTTGCTAATCAATTAGAAAAGATTAAGAAAAATTAGTGAGATTAAGAACATGAAAACCCTAAATCCTAAAAGATTGCTAATCATGGGATTAAGGCTCTAATTAAGCTTCTAGCTAATTTAGATAAATTAAAGAAAAAATAATAATAAAGGGAAGAGAAAACCAAAATTTGAGTGTGAAAAGGGTTGTGGGTTTTTCAAAAATAATATCATGATATTTTGTTAATTAAATAATAATATAATTAAGATATTTGTGGAAGAACCAGGTTGAATAAATGAGAACCGATAAAATTAAATCCTATCTAAAAACCATGAACTAAGTTTCTTAGGTCGGGGACATATTACAAACAAGTGAATTTTTGTCCAGAAGTTGGTGTTAGCGGAAGTCATTTCCGTAAGTAGCCGGGCGAATAAGGGATCAGATGAAAAGATATTTTGTAAACAAAGGGCAGATAAGAAAAGTGAGAACCAATAGAAAATAAATCATAACTTGAAATCCTTGAACTAAGTAGAAAACAACCGAACATATTATGAATCGGTGGATTTTTGTCCCGAACTTAGCATTACCCGAAGTAACTTCACAATCGATATGGCGTCTGTCCGAAAATGTTCAACGATAACGGAATACCCTTAATGGGATCAAAAATTTAGTTAACTCAGATATTTCCAAAGAGGAAGAATAGAACTTCAAGGTCATGTGTTCCGATTTTTGAGATTTTTTGAATTACACCGAACGGAACTTTATCGGTAGAAGTTCATAAAGCACATGGGTGACATCACCTTGATGACATCATGATGAGGTAAGGAGATGTGTTGTATGGTGGAGATGATGCCTTGTGTCCAAGCTAGATCCAACGGTTGAGATTCGGTATGATAAAGCATGAATAGTGCACCAAAATCTTCTATAAATAGGTCTTCCCATTTCACTTCATTCCTCACCAATTCACAATTCCTAGAGAGAGGTTAGAGAGAAGTGAGAGCAAGGAGGAGCTCGAAAAGGAGTAGCGAAGTCTTTGGGTAAGTTCTTCGGTCCCCTGGTCTTAAGCTTTAGTAGTTCCTTCGGTAGTTATAGTAGAAATGCTAGATTAATCTTTAATCTTCCAAGTTAGTTTAGATATCATGTTTTAGGGATAAATATGATATTTATTATTGGAGATAGAGATATGTCAAAATTTTGGAAGATTAGAGTTAAAGTAACGAAGTTCGCGAAATTCCGCCGATTAGGGAGTCGGGGGTAAAATGGTAATTTGGGACTAGAATGTCCGGTATAATGTTGACCATTGATTAGAAACGTTATCATCCTTATAGGATATCTGTAATCACTTACATTGTTGTACCGCTATCGCATCATCCATGAACAACATGCATCAAGTTCCATCAACGAAGGTACGTTCGCGCATCGTAACACTAACTCTGATGTTTATTGTATGCGTACATGTGCTATGTGTATGGTATATATATATGATTGTTGTGTTCATCGACTAAGACTTACATACGTGGTTATGTATTGCTGTAGCATACGTGGTTATGTTACATACGCTGTTATTATCTTACATACGTGGTTATGTTACATACGCTGTTATTATCTTACATACGTGGTTATGTATTTCTAATCATACATCTGTTACTGTTATTATGCTTGCTGGGTGTTGGGATACGTTTGCTTGGTGCGAGGTGCTAGGTGCGAAACGATTGTTAAGTGCGAAACGTATGCTAAGTACGACATATCCACCGGGGCGTGTGTCTTTGTTGGGATAAGTTTGTTTGTATGCTCATATACTATCTATGTTGTATATGTAAACATGAGGTTAACCGTTACCTGAGGTTCAATGGGTATTGAACCTCAGCTCTTGACATAGCGTCAGGGTCAGGAGGACCGAGGATCGAGGAGAAAGGCAAGCGGCACACATAGGGACTCAGTCGAAGACTTTCCACTTTTGTTATTTACTTTTGAAAACACTCGGTATAACTTACCGCTACTATAATCAGCCAGACTTACGGCATTTTGAATACAAATATCAGTTACTCAATCGCTCCGATGCTCTACTCTGATGAAAAAAAAAATTATACTGCTTTTGAAAATGGGATGTTACATGTGGGTCCACCACTGGGGCACGCAATGCTCTTCTTGCCTAAAAGCCATAAAACAGGAACTGTTATAAGCACAATGACTCAAACCCATGCATTATTGCTAAATTCATTAATTAGTTGATTTCATCATATAAGGAAGAAAGCCGTTCGAAATGTTTTCAGCATAGTACATGGTGCTATTAAATCAATAAGCTTAGAATCAATACAGGAAATTCAAAAGCTTACCATCACTGATACAACGAGCTGCATGTTGTTAAAAGTAATACAAAACATGTTTCATTATCCTATCAATTTTCCCTTTAAAAAGGGTATCGATGATATAGATCTGCTAACAGAGTTTAACATACAAACAATGACAAGAAAAGCACATCTTTGCGGGTATAACAAACTTAAATAGCACAACAAGTTCATACCAAATGTCCTCGAAATGCTGTCTAAATTTTGGTAGCTGCCATGTCTTCCTTCGACTTTCCACAGAAACAGGATACACTAGTAAGACGAACAACTTCTACAGCAGCCGGCGAAACACGGGCAACCTCTGCCTTCACGGGCGAGTGGCAAGAGCTTGAAAATAAGCATACTTGCTCTGCTCATTCTCTGCTCCATTTGTAATACCTTAATTTTCATAATTCTTATAAATATTATATTTTGACAAATAATTAGCAAAATACAAAAGTGAATGTGTGTTCCAAAGGATTATAATCTATTAATTATTTTTTTAATCCAAATTTCACTTTGGAATTAATTAACCAATTTAGGGGTTATTAAATGTGATATAAATAGCACATAGAATATTAGCTAATTTATAACCAAAAAAAGATAAGAAAATGTTATGAAGACACTCAATTAAATTAGAGCAAATTAGCAAATGCTAATTGGAAAATTAGCTTGTGTTAATTAGGGATTATTGGCATATTGTCTTCAACTTGATAAAAGGCAATAAATCCTTCTTCAAAGGGCTGATTATTTTCGAAAACAATAAGGCCACAGAAGATGAAATAAAGTTTGATTAATTAAGCATAAATGACTTTGATTAATTAATAAATCAATTAGGCTTGGACATGTGGAGTTTTGGGACACCTAAGGCTTTGATTATGTCATCAAGTTGACACCACAAAGAGTCCCAAAAGTTTCTATGCCTTGTTGGATGAATATGAGCCAAGTATTTTAAGATATTATCTCAAGAAATAAAGCCTTAATCCTCTTGAAATTAATTGCACAAATAGGAGACTTGGAGGAATAAGATGATGCCATATGGAAACTCATCCAAGGGTTAAAAAGAGAAGAAAAAGAGAAAAAGAGACAACTTGTTGGTTAAGACAGGATCAAAGGTGAAGATTGAAGCTTAAAAAGTGAATATTAGATTCAATGGTGGAAGAGAAAGAAGAAAAATTTGATTTTCCTTGTGTGGGGACCAACTTAAGGCTTGAACTTTTCCTATAAATAGCCATATAATCCTCTTCGTTTCTTCACACCGAAAGTCAAATCAAATCTGATTGAGTAAAAGAGAGAGAGCTAGGTGAAATACATAGGGAGGAGAAGAAGGAGTAAGAGCTTTCAAGGTAAGTTCTTGAACTTTAGCTTTTTAAGTTTTTAAGTATAATTTTGGGTTTAATCTAGAAAATTGTGGTGTAAAATTATTTGCTTATTTTTAAGGTCATATAAGGGTTTAGAATGAAAAATGGATGGAAAATATGCTTGGGAATAATTTTTGAGAATCAAAGATCATTATAGTGAAAATTGAGCAATTTCTATATTTCTGTTTTATTTGAGTCAATCCCTTTGTGGGAATTATTTTATGTGGTAAATGAGCTTTAAAAGTTACAAACGTTTGCATTAATACAGTAGACATCCAGGGTTTTCTATATATATATAAAATATGTAATGTTTAGAGTTGTAGACAAGGAGGTATGAATTTTTGAAGTTAGGCCTTGTTTTTGAAGTTATAATCTGAACAAGTATTGGAAAACAATAAAACTGGAATAACCTGATGTTTCCTTTCGGGATTATTTTTTAGTATAAAAGACCTAAAGAAAATAATATTTATTAGGAAGGACCATAAAAATCGTAATTATTTTAAAGGACCAAATATTAAAACATAAATTTAAAAGTACTAACTTGCCCTCCAGGCTTTTCTCACATCTTCTCTTTGATTTTTGTTTAAGCAAGCATCTGACAAATCCAACTTAGTGCAAAGGGTCCATACCTAACTGCAACTGCAACTGCAACTTGACTTAAAATTGTAATTAGATTTGTCAATAGATTATTTTTATCCAAACCCAACGAGACAAGGAAAGGAACGACGAAGTTCATAGGAAAGAATAAGATGCTTTCATTCCCTTATGTCCGTAGCTTGAAGTAGTGTAGTCTTTACTAGCCAAATTAAATCAAGTATTTGGGGTTTAACATATATGAATGGAAATACCGACCGACCCACCATCTATCCTACTTGATATAGAATTTTATATCATAAAACGGCTCTGCTGCAATGGAACCAAACCAATTGCAGTACTCAGATCTGAGCGCATAGATCTCTCTCTGGGCCTATCTAATAGCATATCTGGAAGTGATAGATTAGGCTGACATCTTTTCTGGTATATCAGTTGCTGCTCTAGCTCTAGAAAAAGGAGGTGTAGTTCTAGTGAATGCTTATTGATTTTTAATGCTCCTCTTCGTGCAAGTTCTTTCATACCTTCCCTTGTTAGCGCTTTTTTCCTAAACAATCAAAGAAGTAATTTTTGTGTTTGAAATCAAGCTAAAGAAGTTCCACCATCAAAGATGGCGGTAGAACAGTTAGCAAGGGGACTTTGACTGCCTTATTGTATCGGGTGAAGAGGAGGGGGCGCTGAAGTGGTCCGTTAGCCACAAGAATCACTGTTGAGAGGAAGATTATTGCAGTAAGAAAGGTTCAGGGAGTGCTGGGAGATTTGTTTTTGAGTCACATGACTGTGATTTATAGTTAGATTTAGAGCCTATATGCCAATTTCTGGGTTTGAAATGCTTGCTTCACATGACGATGGAAGAGAAAAATATGGAGGGCAATTTGGTATTTTTAATTTTATATCATTGTATTTGGTCATTTTAAATAATTAGGATTTTTATGGTTCTTGCTATTAAATATTATTTTCTTTTGGTCTTCACTTTAATTTTCCCTTATTTTTACTTGAAAATAAACATGTCAAGAGTCATGTAGATTTTTGAAGCACTCAAATTGATTTACGAATTAATTATGATTTTTCAAAGTTGCTGAAAAATCTACCAAGAAAATCCATAATTTTGAAATTAAGGAAATGTAAGGGTAAGAATTGAATAATTAATCTACTAAAGATAGAAAGGTCAAAGGAGGTGAAAATAACCCTTTAGGATATTATTCTAAGTAATATAATATTTATTTTAATATCATATAAACTATGAAAAAGGAGATGATGTGATGGTAATATGTTAGGATATCCGAGAAGTCTGGAGTGGGATTTTAAAGGACGAGCATATCACAAATACGCGGTAAAAGGTACGTTCACGTACTGTAACTCTAACTCTCCTATATCTTGTATGGCTTTGATATGATTAATTGAATCATGAATTGTGGACTCGTTAGCATGACAGGTCTTGGGGTCATGTGTGTTTACATTCAGTTGATTGTGGATTATTGTAATATAATGCTACATGCTTGTTTTCCTAATGCTGAGAAACTCGTGACTCAATCACAAGGCACTGGTGAGTGCTGGTAACGATGCATGTTCTGTAGGCCATTGTAGTCGGGTATCGATGTGTTGTTGAACGTATATTATTGCGATTGTCTATCATATATTGTTTATATTTTGCATATAAAGTTAACTGTTACTTGAGATTCAATTCGATTGAATCTTAGACTTGACTAAAGGTTCAAGAAAAAGGACCTGGATCTGAGAAGGCGATGTATACGGAGCCGTGAAGAGGCACCAATCGAGACGAGAGTCTGAAGAAGTTTAATAAGGCTTAGTTTCTGGCATGAATCCAATTAAGTTAGTTCAAACCATTTGGTGTCTAAGAATGGGTTGGTCTAAGTGGTTACAATAATTAGTCACAGTCAAAGACAAGGAGACTCCCATTAGACTAACATCGGCCTGGCTAATAGGTTTGATCAACTGTATTGGGTTCTAAGTCATAGGTCTAGCTAGACCAAGATTTGAGTCTGTATAATTGTATCACACAATTATTCCTCCGTGAATTTTAATTTACCAGTATATGTCTGGGCATCAGCATATGTTTAGGCATATGTTATCAATTACTCATCGTCCAAACATTAATGTATACTCTCCGTTCTGCTTTACTCTGACGTGCAGCACCGCCAACTCCATTGATATTCCTAATACTATGTGTCACCGAGGACAATAAGTAATATGGAATTTGGGGTGTTACACCATTTAATTTAATGTCTTCTATGGATGGACGAGTAGGAGGAACCACAAATTTTTCTCCTTCATTTGGCAAAGCTGCTTCCAAGCCCTTTCTATTGTCATAAACTACTTCATTGGACTTCAGCTTTTTGTCCTTTTATTTTAAATACCATAAAGGAAAAACAAAAGGTAGTTGAATTAGAATCTGTCTTGACAACTGAGTTCACTAGCAGCTACGTAAAATATATGTTATTCTATTGCCAAAGCATATATGAATATATTATATATATATTTTGAAACCTGATCTTTCTTGGAATGAGGAATGAGAACTTTCCTCACCGAAGACAGACAAGTATAGAAAACCTTGAAAATATAGAAGTCCTATAACTAAATTTGTTAGTGCAATGACGACTAATTTCATCATGAATGAATAGAAATAGAAAATGCAAAGAAACCTCCTCCTATAATTATAAGATGAGAACAAAAGGGGGCTTCCTGCTAATTTACTAGAGTTATGAACAAATGGCAGACAGCTAAAGATAATAATGACCAAAAGAACCAAAAACAAATCCGGAAAGTCCATATGCAAGAGAAAGTTACAAGATAACAAACAAATGCATCAAAAAGACGACGAAGTGAGGGGAGAAATTTCGTAATACCTTCAAACAAGTTCCTCGCAGCGACATCAGCAGCTTCAAATGGCGGCAGTGTCGTTCATGCTCCATAGGGCATACGAGAGGGAGCGAAGATGGTCTTCTTGCCTTTCCTTTCCTCTTTTCTTTGGACCATGGCTTAAGGTTATTATTGGAAAATAATTAACATTTAAATTTTTAAGATTTGTTAAATTTACCAGCTTTATATAGGATTTTCTATTTCAACCGTCTTTATATGAGATTTTCTCTAAATTATTTTTTAAAATATATTTTAATAATAATTGTTGTAGAATAAAAAGGATTGAGGGAGTGTTTGTTTAAACAAATTATTCTTCATCATGATACGTGCCCATGATTGTCTGGGACGCGTAAGCAAGATGAATAATACACGTCCCAGACAATCATGGGCACGTGTCATGGTTAAGAATGATTTGTTTAAAGCAACACTCCTCCCATCCATGAAAGATATTATATGTAACTAGCAACTAGCAAGTATATATGAAACTCCCAATGCCACCTACCACATGCGGCCAAAGTCTAGAATAAAATTTCTTATTTTTAAAATATAATTTTTAAAAATTTTATTATAATTTTCATTTAAAATAAAAATATGTTAATATAATTTTAGATAAAAATATTATTATAATAAAAAATTATATTATTTTTATTCAAATTATTTTGATAATAATATTTTTTATTTAAATTTGTATGAGCATGTTATAATTAGGGTAAAGGTACAATTTTACACATGAAGTTTGCCCCAAGAGGCGCCCGGACGCACGAAAGTTTTTTCTCAAGCAAAAGTACACACGAAGTTACGTTTTGGGAGAAAAAATAACACAAGCCGTTAGTTGACCGTCAACTTGGATGGAACGCTGATGTGGCGTTGATTTGGGTGACAAGTGACGTGGAATAAAAAAAATTCAAAAAATTAGGAAAAAATTAACATAATTAGAAAAAATTAAAAAAATTCAAATAATTATAAAAAAAATTAGCAAAACCAAGAGAAAGGAACAAAATGGCGCGAGAGATTACCAACTTGGAGCGAACGGATTGGTAAACCATAAGCTTATATTTGAAAGCTCGGTTTATAACGATATCCAACATTCGAAAATCCAACGGCTATTGGAAATTTATCAATTTCCCGCTTAATCTCTCTCTTCTACTCTTGTTCCTCTTGCTCTGTTCCCTCCATTTTGCTCCGTTGTCTCCATTGGTGTTTCGTGGCTATGGATTCTACTTGTTCTTCTTCAACGAAACCAACCAGGAAACCAGAAAAGGTAGAAGAAAGATCAAGATCAAGAAGGTTGAGCAATCCAAGCAAGCGTCTCGTCACCTTCTCCAAACGCAAGTTAGGGCTTTTCCGAAAAGCTGCGAGCTTTTGCTGTATGAGTCGAGATCACCGCGATCGTGCTTTCTCGGCGGGGTAAGGTGTTCTCCTTCGGCTACCCTAACCCGACTCGTTATCCAATGCTACCTCTCCTCCGACACCTTCTCTTCCTCCTCCTCGGACCACCGCCGAAGAATCATCCGGGGTGACGTCACCGAGGCGGGAATACGATAAGGCGATGAAGGTTTTGGAGGACGAGAAGAAGTCTCGAACGCGGTGGCCGAGGCTACTTTGGGTCGGGTTCGAAGATGGGTCATGGTGGAATCGATCGAGTTAGTGAGATGGGTTTGGAGGAAGTCCAAGAGTTCAAGGAACGGCTTCAATGATCAAGGCACAATCTCGTTGCCGCGCAAAGGAGAAGAAGAAGGAGAAGATGACTACGACCGCGGCAAAGAAGATGACTACTACTATGACTACTTCGGTGGTGACCTTGCCGCCGCTTACGGAGGAAGAGGAGGAAAGTTTGTTCCAGTCTATGTTGAACGATGATTTGGGTATGGCTAAGAATGACCAAACCTGGGGATGGAAATGTGGTTCATGAATTTTTTCCTAATTATTTGAATTTTTTCTAATTATTTTAATTTTTTTATAAATATTTTAATTTTTTGAATTTTTTAAATTTTTTTCTAATGTTTTGAAGTTTTTGCTAATTTTTAAATTTTTTTAATTTTTTTAAACTTTTTTCTAATTTTTTTCCTTTTTTTGAATTTTTTCTAGTTTTTTTTTAATTCCACGTCGGCGTCAAATCGGCGTCACGTCGGCATTCCATCCAAGTTGATGATCAACTAACGGCCTGTGGTATTTTTGCTCCCAAAATGTAACTTTGTGTGTACTTTTGCTCTAGAAAAAACTTCGTGATGTTGGGCGCTCCTTGGGGCAAACTTCATGTGTAAAATTGCACCTTTACCCTTATAATTATAATGTTTTTATTCATAAATATAATTTTATATTAAATTATTTTTATAATATATTTTTAATAATAATTGTTGTATAATAATATGTTTTTATTTTATAATTAAATATTTTAATAAGAATAAAAATATTTTTCTTTATCATAATATTTTTTATCATGGGCATTATGATCACATAAGTTGTAAGGGTAAAATGGTTCAAAATGTTGACTCTCTTGCATAACCCTCTAATTTAAAAGGGAGTAAGAAAAAGGGTGTTGGAGGTGAAGGGATGGAAATTTTGGTGTTCCCTTCCCTCCAAAATTTCAAACTAAATGAGAATGTCTCATTTTTCTACCCCTTCCATCCCTACCCTTCAACCAAACACACCCTTAGATCTATTTAGTTGGAGGGACATGGAGAGGAGGGGGTGGGGATCTTATTCGGCAACATTAAAATTTTAGGAGGGAGGGTAGCTATCCACAAAATGAACCTACACAATATGAATTTTGGAAGAGTATGTCGGAGGAACCACACCACATGTTTTTCATCCTGTGTAATAATAAATAGCAATAACATTGTTATTGCTATATATAAATAGCAATAAAATGTTGGGGTAAAGCAAAGAACAAAGATTGAGGTTTTCTAAGAAAGAGTATAAGGAATTAGAGAGAAGAATGCAAAGGTCATTGCCAAGGTTTATGGTGCCCAAATCAAACAGCAACAACAAATACTTGCATTAAATACAGTAAGATGGGCAAGCACATGGGTTTCTCCAATTCTACTGTAGATAGAAAGTTGTGAGCCCATATGCAAAGTTTGAAGAGGAGATGGCAAAGAGTGGGAATGGACTGGTGCATATAAGATGTTGTTACAATAACAAATATTGGGTGAGCAGCTAGACACCGAATCATGGTTGGATTGTTGCGAAAGCTGATGAACCAGAGGGAGACCAATCCAAAAGTTCATGTACACTGTTCAAGCATATCTACTTAGATAATGTAGCTAAAACAGTTCGATTTTTGCATGTCCATCTTGGACGCTATGCACAAGTAAGGATTTCTGATGCACAATTCTTATTTATTTACAGTACCAAATAATTGTGGTGACGTTTGGACACCGAACGATGTTTGCACAATTATCAATTGGGAAAAACTATTGATAATGCCTAAACATGTTGCATTCAAGGGTGACAATGGCAAATATCTCAGTGCCCGTTGTATCAAGGGACACCAATATCTGCATTTTGCATCAGATGATGTTGGTGATCCAAGAATTGGGAATGAGATCTTCACCACTCATGACGGAGGCATCCGTGTAAAGTTCAATCACAACGGTAAATTCTGGAGGCATAAGTGTAGCCCCAATAGGATATGGGCTTACTCAAGTGACAACACCAATAACAACTCCGACACCTTGTTTTGGCCAATCAAAGTTGACAACAATGTCGTTGCTCTTCATAACTTGGGCAACAATAATTTCTGCAAGAGACTCAGCACTAAGGGCAACAGAAGTTGACTTAATGTTGGAGTTTCCACCATTTCTAAATAGGCCCGAATAGAGGTTGAAGAGCTTGTTATTTCAAGGAAAATCTATAATGTCAATTTTTGTCTATGGGATGCCAAGATTTACATCCAAAGAGTCCTCACAATTGCCACTGGAGTTTCCATTAGCAGGACCCAAGAACCCAATAATGTGGAAGTAAAGCTCTCTTATACAAAGACTAAGAGCAATACTTGGAATGCCAGTGTTTCATTGAAGCTAGGTGTCAAAACTAACTTCAAAGCTGGCATTCCAGTCATCGTAAAAGGAAATATTGAAATTTCGGGTGAATCTAGTGGAGCATACCAATGGGGAGAAACTCAGACATCATCAACTGTAGTAGAGACTGTGCACAAAGTTATTATGCCACCAATGACGATGGTGACAGTGAGTCTGCTAGCAATAGAGGTTTCATGTGATGTTCCCTTCTCACACACTCAGCGTGATACTCTTACTAATAGGAGACCCAATACTTATAAAATGGTTGACGACATTTATACTGGCATTAATTCTTTCAACTTCAAGTGTGAGAGTAAACAAGAAAAATTATGAGGTAATTAAAATGCCACGAATGTTTGTGGGCACCATATCTAGAAACCCTCACGAGACTCTACTCGTCCACTAGGGCTACCTAGGAGTTTAAAAGGCTTGTTGCATGTGCTAAATGCAATCACGTTCCCTGCGAAAGTGGCATATTTATTTTTGTTTGTCATTTAGAATAATATGTATTGTAGTAGCCTTTACTCTTTACTTAGGGACTTTATATTCTAGTTCTATTATATATATCACTACCTGCCTAGGCACATAGCTTCATACTGCTAAATGATAGCTATGAATGGTGGAGTTCATCTTGACATGTTGATTGAGAACGTAACCTAGTTTCCTTTTTGGTGATTCATGAAGTCATGGGTAGTTTGTTCACTGTTTGAATTATTTAGTTCAATGTTGGCGATTGTTTTATGTGAAGTGGAAGTTATTTAGGTGTCAAATTCTATTGAACTGCCTGGTCCATAATAATAAATCAAAGAAAAAAAGAAGATCATTAAACAAAAACTTGTTTGATTATACAATGGGAAACACGGTGCAAAAACCCCATAAAATAGAACAACAACATGAAGAAACGATTGAAGATGTGTATGCATCCGTTTTGCTTTGATTGCATAACTAAGTATATCGAAGTAGAGATTGAAGATCGCATTGGCAAAATTGAATACCCCAGGGTGAATTATAAACACCCATTAGACCTTCTTTCATGTACGTCTATAATTCCAAAAGCACCATTTGATAAATGGTGTGATCTTCTATGCGAACACTACAAGAAATTTGATTTCTACTTACACTGAAAGCAATTTTTTGTTGTTTTTTTTTTTTCAACAAAATAAAGTCGTTGCATATTCCTTCGTTGCTAAAAGTTATTGTAACAATTAAGTGCCGTTGCAAAAAATTGAACATGCAACTATGAAAAAGACTGCAACCTAAAAATAAAACTTTTAACCAAAAAAACATATCATTGTAAAATCTCAACATTTAATTACAACAAAACTCGTTGCTATAAATCATAGAAGTTTTGCAAGAGACATCTCGTTGTAAAACAAATTGAACATTCAACAACAAAAAAGATCTTTAATTACATAAAAATATGACTTTTAACAACAAAAACTTACGATAAAAAATATTTGGCAACGACATTTATCATTACACACTATGCTTTACATTGTGGACCTTGGAAATGGGCGAGACTGAGTCAAGCCAAGCGAAGACCAGCCATCCCACGATCACCCCCACTACCACAAGTGCGGGGGTGGGGGCACAGAACGTGCTATAATGGGAGCAGGTCACCGAGAAAGTCGGACCAAACACAGAATGAATTGTAACTCAAAACAAGTTTTTGAATTGTTCATTTCAGAAATCTTAAACTTAGAAAATTATGCACAAATTCACTTGTGATCCATTAGCAATCCGAAAAACATTTTGAAAGTCATAAATGATTGATTGCTTAATGGAATGCATTATTGGACAAGTATTCAATACCCAAATATGAATTTCACATAAGCACAATATAGGGTAAGGTTAGATATCACCGTAATTCCTCTTGTCCTTGTTGAAGCGGAATGGGTGAGATGTATTGATGCAAATTCACCATCAACATCGGCCATTGTGTCTTCGGCTTTCTCAAGAGTTGAATAATTTCACTGTATATTTGCTCTCTTGAAAAGCTTTCCTTGATCCTACAATGCTTGTATACAATCTTTTCTCTCTTGGTATCCAATCTTGCTTGGATCCAATCATTGTTAGCTTGTAGAGACCAATTTACATGCTTCAATACTTTAATCAGATTATGATAATTAGGCATAACAGATTAAACATGATTTTATGCATAAAAGATGTTTTTCAAATCATTATGCATACATAAAGAGTTAAGCTATTGAACATTGCAAACAATATATAAATAAATCTGTCAAATAGATTTTCAATTTCAAAAATCGTTTTCAATGTTCATTCCTAATATCCAATGCATAAAACCTTAAAGATTGTTACTAATAGCGGCACGGGAGGTTTTACCATTGTGTACCTTTTACCTTAGGTACTTGGAGAATTGGCTTTGCAAACCCATTGTCTCTTAGGTGTACGCGTAAAGATCTCCCAAAAGGTACGGGTTTCAAGTATCTTCTATTTGATACTTGAGAGGATCTCCTTTTTGGTGCATAAGGGATTCTTTGATTCTTAACCCCTTTATGTCCATTTCCCTTAGAATCAACCCGTACAAACAAACCAACAAACATGGACATTTTGGTACCCATTTATGCTTGGGTCCTTCGGGTTAGTTTGAGCCTTAGGGAAAACATAAGTTCCCTTTGGTACCCATTGGTAATTACCTACGGAGCTTGCCCTTTCTTTCCTTTGTATGAAAACATGAAGAAGTAGCATGGCCTTTATGATTGCAATAGTTGCAATGAGCAAAAGGGTTAGAGGAATGGACAGATTTTCGAAAATAGTTCATATAAGATTTTTGTCCATGTTTCTTCTTCCCTTTCTTCTTATCAAAATCAGGTTTATAACCAATCCACGATTTGTCATTTGTAAACCTTTCTTTGTTTTAAAATCACTTTGAGCATTTCACTACCTCCGGTGAATTTCTCAAGAGTTTTTGTAAGATATAAATTTCTTTTCTCTAAAACACAAGAATTGTCACAAATCTTTTAAAATCTTTTCGCAATCATTTTTCGGGAATGTTTTCGAAATATTTTTAAATGTTTTAAAAGAAACAAAAGAAGAAGAAACATTCTGAACTTGTTCTTCCAACAATTTAATTTTCTTCTTGGATGCAATGAACTCTTTTGCTAATTTTCTATGTTCAGAATATAGTTCATTGAATTCAGAAAATAATTCATCATAGGAAGGTTCGAAACATTTACCTCATTGTTATTTTCAGGTTGTTCTTCAAAGACAACTAGGCAAACATTTGCTACTCCTTCCTCATCACTTTCTTCATCCGAAGAATCATCTCCCGTATATAAGCTTTCTTCTTGAGGTGGTTGAATCTTGCCTTCCTCTCCTTTTCTTCAGCTTTCAGCTGAGGACATTCAGATTTGATATGACCATGCTTTCCACACTCGTAGCAAATGATTTGATCTTGTTCGTTGCTTGAAGTTCTTCTCTGAAATCTGTCTCTAGAGCCTTGATCTCTCTTATAGAATTTCTTGAATTTTCGTACAAGCATAGCCATCTCTTCATCATCTTCATCTTCCTCATTGGGTTTCTCTTTCACAGCATTCAAAACAATACCAAACTTTCTATCATCTTTGATATTATCTAAGCCCTTCTTGAATTTGAGCTTGCCTTCATATTCAGATAAGCTTCCAAATAGAGCAGCTACTGATTGCATTGATTCTCCACGGGCTTCCTCGATCGCTGTGACTTTGGCTTCCCATTCTTTAGTAAGGATATTCAGAATTTTTCTTACTTGAACTGATTGATCATACTCCTTTCCCAGGGCAGCAAGTTGATTAATCAGATGGGTAAACCTCAACTGAAATTCGCCAATAGATTCGTCAGGCTTCATACGCATAAGATCATATTCGGTCATAAGAGTATTGACCCGATTTTGCTTGACTCCAGCTGTTCCTTCATGAGCTATCTCAAGAGCTTCCCACATAGCCTTAGCAGATGGTAAGGTGCAAATACGAAAGTATTCTTGTTGACTTAGAGCACTTTGAAGCGTGGGACGACCTTCTTTGTTGAGTGTGACATTTCTTCGTCATTCTCATCATATTCTTCTTCTAGCTTAGGAACTCTAACTCCATCTTCAATGGTTGATGGCTCATAATCTCCTCTTTCAAATACTCTCCCGGAGACCATACTCTGTTGCCATGACGAAAACTTTGAACTTTGCTTTCCGAAGGAGTAATGCTCTCCATTGAAGCGGGTGGTCTGTTGATAGAAGCTCCATCGGAGTAAGATACCTTCCATACTGATCCTTCTCGAGATGTTAAGCTCTTTTGAGAAGACTTTGCTCGATACCAAATGTAAGTGGAGCTATATACCCAAGAGGGGTGAATTGGGTATTTTAAAACTTTTCGAAAATGCTCTGTTTTGAAGCTATAAAAACGAGAGGTAAACGAAGTGAGGAAGAAGAAGAAGGACACAAGGATTTATACTTGGTTCGGTCCAACTCTTTGACCTACGTCCAGATCCCGAAACACTCGGGATTTCCACTATCACTCAATTACAATTACACACTCGTACTTAGGATGATCCTCTCCTAGGACTCACTCCCCCTTACAAGTGTAATTGTAAACAATCGATACACACTCTGTACTCAAGAGTTATCCTCTCCCTAGGACTAACTCCCCACAAGTTGTACTCGATTACAATCGATACCCACTCAGTAAACGAAGGATGCTCCTCAACCTAGGACACACTCCCCTTTATAAGTTGTACTTTCGATTTTCCCAATCTCCAAGTCACGACTTGAGATTGTTACAATGAATGATATACACAGAAATAAACTCTCTCTAAGAGTAGATAATGATAATCACCGAAGCTCAATGTATCTCAAGATACTACGAGATAAAACTGAAGAAATAAATATGAGACTTGAATGATTTTCATCTTCAAAAGTGTGTCTGTTAGAAAGGCTTGAATGCAACTCTATTTATACTCGAGAGATCATTAAATGACCGTTGCCTTCCAAATAGATCCGTTGGAGAAGTTCTCCCGTGTTAGGAGGTGGCTTAGGCACTTTCTCTCTCTAAAATTCTCTTAAACCAGTGGCCAAGTAATGCTGTGTTGACCTTACGCAAATTAATCCGTTGAAGATGCAGTTGCTTGTTGTAGAAAACATTCTTAAATGCTTTGCGCAGACGTGTGCGAGTGGATTAGCCAAAGTTGTGCAACTTTTCACGGGTTTTGCTTTTAAAGTGCTTGACGTCACTTTTGCTTTTGCTTTAAACCTTCAATAAACACTCTCTAATTTATCGAAACTCACCAATAAAGTGGTTAAACATATCTAGGAACATTAGAGATTAATCATAGGAAGTATTAAGATCAAACAAGAAGGATTTCCAGAATCGTCAGATTTGAATTTCTGAATCAGCGTCACGAACTCGAGTTCAGTTCATGCAGGCTCGAGTTCGAGGCTTCAAAGTGTAAGGGCGTTTCAAGTTCAGAACTTCTAAACTAGAGGTTTGCAAAACAGAACCTGAGGTTCTCGAGACATAAAAAGTTTCTTTGCTCTCGGTATGGACCAAACCCGAGGTTTGTATATTTAGGCTCGAGTTTTGAACATTAAAAATGAAGTTTCGCATCGGACCAAACCGAGGTTTGCGTAGAGAACCTGAGGTTTGTAAAATTTGTTCAGGACCAAACCTGAGGTTTGCATATTTAGGCTCGAGTTTAGACTTCTATCGAGCAAACCATCGGGTTTTCAAATCAAAACACATTTTGAGCAAAACACGAACTCGAGTCTATAAGTTAGTGAACTCGAGTTTGACACTATTCATGTCAAAAATTAGTTTTAGCTCTCAAAACACAAACCGGAGGTTTCCGGTGCAAACTCTAGAGTTTTCTCAAGTTAAAATCATTTTGCTCTGCGAAGGCACGAACTCGAGTTCATAAACTTAAACTCGAGTTTGCTCAACTTAGAAAACTTTTGGAAAACTTTTGGCCCGACGCAAACCGGAGGTTCATGGAAGCAAACCCGAGGTTCATGGAAGATCTCAAGTTTATGAAAAATCTCATTTGAAAAATTCTTCCCGCGAGAGGCAAACTCGAGTTTGTCTCCACAAACTCGAGTTTACATATTTGTAAACTCTTTGAAACTTTTCTCCGAGGTGCGAACCGAGGTTTAAGAACCGAACTCGAGGTTTATGAAACAAACCCGAGGTTTAAGAAACTGTAGTCTCAAGTTTAAAATGCAAACTTGTGAGTTTTGCCTCTCGTCGATGCAAACTCGAGTTTGCCAAATCTAGGCTCGAGTTTGGCGCCGAGAATGTTTTTGGTTGAAAAACAACAAGTTTAAATAATCATTTAGCTTATCCAAAAACATCCATACATTGTTTACAATTGTCGGTTATCATCAAAACACATATAGAACTAACAGTAAGGAGCAGTACGGACAAAACAGGCAAGACTCTAGAGGACGTGGAAGGGATAACAAGCCTCGCGGGGGTAGAGCGGAAGGAAGGTATGACTGATATGCCCCATTGAAGGTGTCTCAAGCCCAAGTTTGGAAAGAAGTCTCCATGACCGAGATGAAAAAAGTGGAACGGCCACGGCCGTTGCGGAACGAGGCCACCCTGGACAAGTCTCGATACTGTGAATTTCATGATCAACATGGGGACACAACGGACGTTTGTTGGGACCTGAGGGACGCCATCAAGAAGTTCATTCGAGAAGGAAAACTCCGCCGATATGTAATCCAAACGCTAGGGCGGCAAAACAAGTGCCAAGGAGACCGAAGTAGAAGCCCACGAGCCGAAAAGAAGAGCGAGAGCGAGAAAAAGGTGGGCGAGCGCGAGATGATGAGTTTCCTGATTCAAAATACGACTGCAATGGTATTGTTGGAGGCTTTGGCAAAGGAGGAGATTCTGTGAGCCAGCGAAAGAAATACTTAAAGGAGGTCCTCTCTGTAAGTGACCGTCCAACGTTTAAGAAAGAATCCACAAAACCGGGCTTGCCAATGCTCGGGTTTACTGTAATGTACTGGTTTTTGCTTTACCGAGACCACATGTAAGATTGAGAATATTCAATAATATTTGCCAAGGTTGAATAGCCGAGTGTGATATGAATTATTATTGAATATTGATTACGTGGGAGAAAATAGATAACAAACCATGAAAAACAACCAAAACAATACCTCCTCAGAAAACTTGTAACAAAAATCGACAACAAAAACCCACAACAAAACCCAAACGAGACAACAACACCGGAAACCAATCACGCGAACCGAAACAGCAACACCGGGACCCAAGCACGCAAACCATGACACTTGGTAACCCTACAACATTACAACACATTACATTTGGTAAGGCTGGAAACAAATCATATTTAGACTTTTTAATTGTTCTATGCCGTGGCAACAACACACATAAGATCAAATTATTCATTATTTTCCCTCTTAATACCGTGGCATCACACACACACACCATGCAAATCTTTAAACACATGGCAACATGAAAGACCAACACATGATACACACACGTACATTAGCATTCATTAAATCAGATTTTCTTAGCTTTTTGATTGATCTTATGCCGTGGCATCATATATACAAGCACACATATTCAATTCAAAATCAGATTTCCTCTTATTCTCTCCAAGCACTCACGGCACCATAATATGAAGCCAACACACACATGCAAATAAATGCCATTTGTCACACCAATTAACACTTGTTAACCAAGCAAAATCACACGTAAATCTGATCATTGCATTCATTCTCCACGGCAAGCAACACATATACATTGACCATGTTCTTATTTATTAAATTGCCTCCTCCTCTCTTAGCCATGGCGTCATTACACACATATTAAAATCTGTTTCTCCTTCCACATATTCATTTCTCACGGCAACAGCACCCTCCTTCACATTACCATTTAATCTCCCAAGCTCAACCGTCCCTCCTTCTCTCTTAAACACACAACAACATCTCCTAATCATCCCTCAACTCCGACGGCTTCATCAACATCTTCATCAACTTCAATTATCCTTTTAACTCCAAGTTTGGTTTGAATGTAGAAGAAGAACCACAAGTTCAAGGTGAGAAACTTGAACTCCAACTATGGTATCTTGGATTTTCCTAGATGCATGTTAATGTTTATGATTAAAAACTCACATGCATGTGATCCCCTTGATTCTAGGCTGAAGTTAAAGCAAGGATTAGTGTGGTAAAAGAGACCACAAATCCAAAGGCAAGCCTAGTGGTAAGCACCTCTATGTCTTCTTCAAAATTTCTGAGTTTTGGTTTAAAACCCAGAGATGGAAATTCATGGTAAACAACAAGAAAGAGTTGGAATTTTGGAAATCTGAGATCACCATCATGTTCCTTATGAAAAAAGGTGTGGGAAAAATGTTTTTGGTGAATTTTTAAAGGAATGTTTACACATAAAATCAAGAGTTTGAAGGAAAAGGCAAATCTGCCAGTTTTGAACAACTGAACCCAGCTAGATTTTGGGCATGTTTTGACTGGATTAATGTCCTTTAAAAATTATGAAACTTTTCCAGGAGATGGTGGACATCCATACCTTGACCAGGATAAGTCGTTTCATTATTTTGATATCTGGGCTATGAGTAATAAATTCTCCAAAATGACCTTGTGTCATGTGCAGCAAAACTGGGCAGTAGAATTAAACACGTTATTTGACTGGGTAAAAGTGGTTAGAATGGGATGAAATCTTACATGCATACAGATGACTCATTAAGCGTTTAGAAAATGTAAATTTTTTAATTTATGAAGCTCTAGTCAGTGACTTACTAATTTTCAAAGTCAACGGATGGATTTGGAAAACTCACAGAGTAGTCTGTAATCTTTTTAAAACTGGGAATTATTGGAGTTTGGATAAATCCATAAAATTTCCAGATTGTTATAGGATGTATCAAGCTTTCATTTGATACAAAATTTGGAAATTTTAGAGATATGTACGAGGTTTCATGGATTTTCAAACATTAGTCAAGCTTCCTGACACCAATCTGGACATCAGGGGCAAAATTGGAACCTGAGATTTTTATAGTATATTTAGACCTCTGAAAATATTTTTTTTTCCTTGAAATCAGAGAGGGCAACGAGCACGTGAGAGTTGGAATCACTCAAAAATTATTTTTCTACAATTAATTAAAAATGATCAAAATGACGGTATTTTTAAGAAGAGTTAAGGTTAAGAGCTAGAATTTGATAAGTTTGGGTTATTATATTAACCCCAATGAAATAAGGTTAGAAAGGGAATAAACATGATAATAAGGAATTTTTATCATGTTTAATATTTATGGTCTAATTAATAACTGGTTATCCCAAATTATAGGTAATTTCTCAAGCGCACGCACCCCAAAAAATTACTTGGACGAAATTAAGGTTAATACACACCAGGTAGTAACTCTAACCTTCTATGTTTGTGAGTGTACATGTGTATATTTTAAATGCCATGATTTGTGGAATGTGTTTTATAAACATATTTGATTGTATACAAAGTTGTGTTGGCCATACACATTTGTGCTAAGGAATTCGGATCCGGGTAGGTTCCGTGCTGTGGTTTCCTTGTGCTAAGGGACTCGGGACCGGGTAGGTTCTGGGTTGGGCCTCGGAGAGATAGGCACAGGATCGGCTAGGTCCTGCTTGTCTTTCCAAGCACTATGGAATATTGAACCGGGTAGGTTCTGCACATGCTTTCCTAGCACTGGGATTTCGAACTGTGTTTTATTCTGTTGTATGCTTTATGGTATTCTTGATTATGGTAGTTTATTTATTACATATACTTATACTCCATACATAGAGGTTAACATGTTACTCTGAGATTCATTCGCGAATCTCAGATTTGAACAAAGCTGCAGGTAGTGGTAGTGTGAAGAAGGGGAAGGCGGTGCTGTGAGCAGGACAGAAGAAGGTTGAACTTGGGAGAAGTTACTTTTTGTTTTGTATATATTTTGGAGTTTAATTTTGAATTTTTAAATTTGGGATATTGTATACAATTACAAATCCGGAGGGATTATGTTTATTTTGGCAAAACCAAGTTAAGTTTAAATTTCCGCATTTTTATCAGTTACTCATTCGTCCAAACCAGATCCATACGCTCCTTTGTGTATGAACTCTGATTATGATCGGGAGCTATAAGGGAGCGCTACATTTACTGAGGAAGAATTGGACGATGTAATGCCGGGACACCATGACGGGCTCGTCATAACCGGGATAGTTGAAAATTACAGGGTCAAAAAGATTTTTATGGACAATGGAACGCGGTGGATATAATTCTCTGGGATGCATTCAAATGCATGCGGTTTGATTCGGAGGACTTGAAACCATGTAAAACCACCCTAACAGGTTTTAATGGAGAGGACACCCGTCCAAAGGGATATATCGACCTCAAATTAACGTTGGGGACCAAGGAAGCATTCAAGTCGGAAGTGGTTCGTTTCGTTGTGGCCGATTTTCCGTCTCCGTATAACGTTATCCTAGGACAGCCAACTATCCATGACTGGAACATGTTGGTATCTTCAAATCACTAGAAGCTTAAATTCATAGACAGAAACAATCGAACTGTTACCATCAAGGGTGATCAGAGAGGTTCTCAGCAATGTTACTTCGAAGCGGTCAAGGAGAGTAAAACCTCGAAGATGGAACGCTCTAAGGAATGCGAAGGGAAGACGGACAACAAATCCATCCATGTGGTGGAGTTAGACTTGAGGGAATAAGAAAAGATGCAAAGGGCTGAGCCAAATGAAGAAGTGGAAGATTTTGTCTTGGGAGTTGAGCCAGAACAAACTACCAAAGTCGGGAAGATGTTGAATCCGAGATTCGAGCGAAATGGAAAGGTTCTTGCGAGAAAACAAAGATGTGTTTGCATGGACGCCATCGAAATTAGGGATGGATCCCGAGTTACTTTGCCACAAGTTGGCGATCCATCCCGGTTCAACGCCGGTTGCCTAAAAGAAGAGAAAGCAAGGTTCGGACCGAGGAAAGGGCCTGGAAGCGCACGTCAAGGAATTGATCGAGGCTGGGTTCATCAAAGAAGTGCAATACACGACGTGGCTGTCCAACGTGGTAATGGTTAAAAAACCAAACGGCAAATGGCGGGTATGTATGGATTACAAAGACTTAAACAAGGTATGTCTAAAGGATGCATTCCCCATGCCCAACATCGACCAGTTGGTTGACCATTCGTCGAGTTTTCAACTTTTATCGTTTATGGATGCATATTCAGGTTACAACTAGATTGCCATGCATCCCGATGACCAGGAAAAGACGGCCTTTATCACGGATAATGCGAATTATTGCTACAACGTAATGCCATTCGGCTTAAAGAATGCCCGGGCGACTTACCAGAGAATGATGACTAAGGTCTTCACGGAGCAGCTGGGAAAGAACGTGGAGGTGTATATCGACGATATGATAGTAAAATCCAAGGAGGAGGATGACCACGTTCACAATCTACAGCAGACATTTGAAAAGTTGCGAATGCATCAAATTCGATTGAACCCGGCGAAATGCGCTTTTGGAGTACCGTCGGGCAAATTCTGGGTTTCTTATTGACTAACGAGAGGCATTGAGGCCAACCGGAAAAGTGTAGGGCCGTGTTGGAAATGAAGGCGCCAACAAAAAGGAGTCAAACAGTTGGCCAGGACGATTGGCGACTTTAACAAGGTTCTTGCCTAGATCGGCTGAAAAGTCACTCCCGTTCTTTAAACTTTTGAAGAAGGAAGCTCAGGGAGGATGGAACTCGGAATGTGAAGAAGCGTTGAGCGGAATAAAGCAGTGCTTGGCATCCCCACCAGTATTGTCCAGACCAGAACCCGGTGAAAACTTGATTCTGTACTTGTCGGTTGGTGAAGAGGCAGTAAGTGCAGTGTTGGTTAGAGAAACCGAGGAAGGGCAAAAACCAGTATATTTTGTGAGCCGGGCTTTGCAAGGTTCCGAGTTGAGGTATCAGAAGCTAGAGAAGATGGCTTTTACATTGCTGACGACGGTGAGGCGACTTCGTCATTGCTTCCATGGTCATTCGATCACCGTGAGGACGAATCAGCCCATACGGCAAGTTTTGCATAAACCGGACTTAGCCGGCTGGATGATAAGTTGGGCAATCAAATTATCCGAGTTTGATATCACTTATGAAGCCCGACAGGCAATTAAATCACAAGCCTTGGCCGAGCTCTTAATAGAGCTGACTCCGTCACATGTGAAGGAAGCAGGGGTAGAACCATGGAAAGTGTTCGTTGATGGCTCATCGAATCTAAAGGGAAGTGGTACAGGAGTCATTGTGGAGAGCCCTGAACGCGTTGCAATGGAATTTTCTCTCCGACTTGATTTCCTGACCTCAGATAATCAGGCCGAGTACGAGGCCCTTATTGTCGGTCTACTGCAGGCAAAGGAAAATGGAGCGCAGCAAGTGCACGTGTCCACGGACTCTCATTTGGTCGCTTCTCAGATACAAGGGACCTATCAAGCAAAGGGGCCGTTATTGGCCAAATACTTGGCGAAGGTTAAAAACATTATGGCAAGTTTTGACGAGGTGACAGTCGCGCACATTCCTCGGGCAGAAAATACGAGAGCCGACATTCTCTCTAAATTGGCAAGCACGAAGTACCCAAGAAATCTCCGCACAATTGTCCAGCAGAACCTACTGGAACCAAGTTGCGTCATGCTTATATCGGATTCAAGTGACTGGAGAAAACCGATTGCCGACTATCTAGAGCGGGGAATCACCCCCGAGGATGTAGCCGAGTCCAATACTCTAATCAGAACAGCGGCCACTTATGCAATGGTGGACGATCAATTATATCGCAAAGGCACACATTTGAAGGTGGAATATCACCTAGAGGGGGGTGAATAGGTGATTATGAAAATTCTTTCGCTAATTGCTCAAGAACACTTAAAACAGAGATAGAGAGAAGAGCAATGAACACAAGAGGTTATACTGGTTCGGTCCAATTCTTGACCTACGTCCAGTCCCCAGAAACACTCTAGGATTTCACTATCTCAATCCTTGATTACACACTATGTAACTCTCAAGTAATCCTCTCACTAGGACTTACCCCTCTTTACAAGTTGTAACCAAATAACTCGAGACACAATTACACACTCGTAAACGAAGGATGATCCTTTTACTCTCGGACTCACTCCCCTTACAAGTTGTAATTGTACACCCACACTCAAGATACCTCTATCTTGAGATTTGAATGAATTGTAATA
Source organism: Acacia acuminata (assembly GCA_019022655.1). NCBI lineage: Eukaryota > Viridiplantae > Streptophyta > Magnoliopsida > Fabales > Fabaceae > Acacia > Acacia acuminata. The sequence continues at coordinate 1,325,278 of JAFJYI010000163.1, read as the reverse complement.
CAAATGATAAGACTCTCTCACGAGTTGATAAATGATAAACACTTGAAGCTCAATGATATCCTAAGATATATACGAATAGAGATTTAACACTTTGTATTCTTTGTCTGTATGTCTTGGTTCTTGTAGATGAACTCTCTTCTTTGTGAATTTATAATAGTTGGAGAAATAGCCGTTGGTAGGATTTGAATTCGTCCGTTTGATTTTGACCGTTGGTAGCATTTAACCATTCGCGCTAATCTCGCCTCAATTGGATTTAATGTCTTGATTCTGCTTGTCTCTGTTCCTCAAAGTTCCCTGATTGAAGATCTAACCGTTAAAGATTTATTTGAAAATCACTCAACATTATGATCAATATTCTTACAATAAATGTTGTATAATGTTTACAAGATCATTTGGAATTAATCCGGATTTTCTTGATAAGAGCACAACATTTCGGATACGGTGAATCTCAACAATCTCAGTTCTTGACTTGAGGCATACATATTGCAGACTCGAGGTGATCGATTAATTGAATTCAAAAGGCTGTTTAGAGAGCTCTTTTTGACTTGAGGCACCGAAACCGCGACTCGAGTTTTCGATGAATATAGAAGACTTCGTTTAAAGCGGGAACACGAGACTCGAGTTTCGTCCCAACTCGAGGTAGGACCGACTCGAGGTGAGATATGTGGAGACTCGAGGTGAAGAATGAATATTGTTTTGAATTTCAAAGGGCATAGACTCGAGGTGCGAGACCATGACTCGAGGCGAACGTGACTTTGGAGGCAATATTATGGCCGACTCGAGTTGAAGAAGTATTTGGTGATGAAATCGAAGACCCGACTTGAGACTGCGGGGATCATGACTCGAGGTGACAATATGGAGACTTGAGGTTGGGGAAACTTGACTCGAGTTAATCCATCGTTGAAATTGATTTCTACATTATCGACTCGAGGCAACACTTCGACTCGAGTTAAAAACTGCTCTCCATTGTTCAAACTCTCGGGAAGGCCATTTGACTCGAGGTGGAGCTTCTGACTCGAGGTAAAAACCTTTCTCCATTGTTCAATCTTTCTGTCTACTCTAAAAACTCGAGGTACACCTTCTAACTCGAGGTAATAACTCTTCTCAAAGTGTGATATAGGCAGAAACCCGAGGCTATGCTGAATTGTTTCCAGAATCACGTGTGTCAACTTTCGAGGACCATATCTCCCTGGTCTGAGATCCTTTTTGGTTGATTCAACTCTTTATGGAAAGCTCTGTGTGTCAGCTTTTCCATTGGCACCGATTTTAGCTCAATTGGATTTGTAGTTTGTGAGATACATTCAAAACATTGAAGCTTGGTTCTGACTATGACGGTGATGTTTGTGTCAACTTGTAAAACTAATATCTCTCTTATATGAGATCATTTTGACTTATATTATATATCAAAATGACGTGTTGGATGTCTAGTTTCATATGCCACTAGTTTCGTATCAATCCGATACCTGGTTTGAGAGATATCATCAACTTACCAAAGGTCGCCCGAGCTGAACGTGGAGCAGAGTGCACCGGAGTTGCTGAAAATGCACTTTAACTCGAGGCGAAGAAATTCTGACTCGAGGTAGGCCTGACTCGAGGCGGTTGGTTGCCTCAAGTTAAGTTGTTCCGGATGCGAAAATCACTCAAAATCACCCGACTCGAGGTGGTGAGTTGTGTGACTCGAGGTAAACATCCTAGATGCCCAAAACATCGTAGCTAGATGTTCTAACTCGAGGTAAATTGCCTGGCTCGAGTTAGCTCATTGAAATTGCTTATTTTCACTCCGATTTGAGCCGTTCCAACTTCCATATCATCATGGGGACTTCTAGAATCAATCTAGGAACTTGTATGATGATTTTCTCATTCTATAGAGCAAGTTCTTCCTTCTTCAATCTCTCATCTTGATTAATCTCCATAATTCATTTTGGACTAATCTACATCAAATATATTGTAGTTAGTCAATATACAAGATAAGTATGATATACAATCTTTTTGCTCTTAATGACATCTATATAAGACATCATCAAAACTAATCATAACCAACAGCATTCTCCTATGGCTAAATGCCTTAACAAAGATCAGGCCCAGTACGTCTTAGCAGAAATCCACGAAGGTATAAATGGACAACACATGGGGGCAAAAGCATTGGCTCGGAAAGCAGTACGGGCAGGGTACTATTGGCCTTCCATGGCACAGGATGCCAGGGATCATGTCCAGAGGTGCGTTAATTACCAGAGACACGGCAAAATAATGTGGGTTCCGCCAACAGACTTGACGCAGATCACAGCTCTGAAGTGGTTAATCGTCACAATGGACTACTTTACCAAGTGGATTGAAGCTGAGCCTCTGGCGACGATTACCTTGGCAAGAGTACAGAAATTCCTCCAAAGAAACATAATATCGCGATTTGGAATCCCGGCAGAAATAGTCACAGACAATGGAACGCAATTCACGGACAAAGGCTTCCAGAAGATGGTGTCTAACCTTCATATATGAAGCATCATTTTGCTTCAGTGGAACACCCACAGTCCAACGGGTAAGCCGAGGCAGCGAACAAGGTTATTATCAATGGAATTAAAAGGCGAATGGAAGAAGAACGTGAATGTTAGGTGGAGCATCTATATGTAGTGTTATGGGGATATAGGACCACGTTCAAACATCCACGGAGAGACTCCCTTCAGGTGACGTATGGTTGTGAAGCCATGATTCCGTTGAAATCGGAGAGCCTTCATGGAGAAAATTGAGAAGTTCGCAGGAAGGGTAGAAAAATGACGAGGCTGTCGCAGTAGAGTTAGATCTGATTGACGAAGTTAGAGTCACGGCTCACTTGTGAAATTTGGCCACAAAGCAACTCGTCGCTGCTCGGTACAATAGGAGAGTAAACCCACGATCCTTTAAAAAGGATGATTTGGTACTGCGAAGGGCCGACATAGGCAACAAAAACACCCGAGATGGAAAGCTCGCGGCCAATTGGGAAGGCCCTTACCGCATCCGAGACGAACTCGGAAAGGAGGCTTACCTATTGGAATCACTGAAAGGGGAAGTGATCAAAAGAACTTGGAATGCGGACAAACTTAAGGCTTACTACAGCTGAAACGTCAACTTTATGAAGTTCTTTGTTTTAAGTGCTTTGTTTATTTTCAGCAATTTCCTTTCGTTGATTTTGTTTTCGAAAAACTCGATCGTGAGTACATATCAATTCCTACGGAATCAACTCGATGTAATACGATCGAATGAATAAAGAATACAGGGTCGTACAGCCCGTATTTCGCAAGTTGCTTTTAATGAGTACAAGCACAAAATATGAATCCAAGTGAGGAGCTCACACTTGTAAGATCATATAGCGGCAAAGCCGCCGATTAATAAGACGTGCGAAAACTCGGATTATGTAATTCGTCTTTATCGTATCGTAGTAATGGCCAAAATAAACATGCGCGAATCAAGGCAAACGCTCGCGATCGTGAATCATGTAGCGGCATAGCCGCCGAATTCAGTGTTACATGCACTTAAATGCCGAGTCTAAATGACGCGGCCGACTAGAAAGGAGTGTTTCTCTGACCTTGATCACGTCAGTTATGAAACCTTCAACTTACAAGACGCTAAATAAGAAATAAGCGCATATGATTTAAGCCGTTGGTTTAATCAGGTCGTGTGTTCACAAATGAAAGCCCTACATGGGCAAAGTAGTTTTAAAGAGTGAGATACAAAAAACTACAAAAATTGATAGAGGGAAAAACAGCAACGGCTAAAAAGCTACAAAAAGGCAAAATGCCAGCTATTGTTGATTGGGCAGAGATTAGCCTTCGTCACATTCCTCCAGAACCACCTCGGGATTGGGAACATCAACAGCTGAGGAAGGAGCCGGGATAAACTTCTCGTCTTCAACGTAAGCATTCATGTGCACTCCTTCCAAGTTTAAGACGATCAAGGGGTTCCGGAACTGAACTTGCTCTAAAGCATTCTCGAAGGAATCTTTAACACCGGCTTTCAGTTTGGAGATATCAACTTGAGCAGTGGCAAGGGCTTGCTTGTGAGAATGAAGCTCCGTCTCCAATTCCGCAATTAAACTCTTGTGTTGGGCGATAGACTCCACGTCGTTCTCATGAATTTGCGGCCTTCGGGTAATCTCGGACTCGGCTGGTGCGATTAGTCACGAACCGTGACAAGCTCATCAGAAAGGCTCTCCTTCTCGGCCTTCGCCACTTGCAGGTCTTCTTGGGCTTGGGTTAATGACTCATCCGCCTTTTTCTTCTCGGCCTCGAGAAAGTCCAAATCTTGTTCATTAAGGCCGACTTTCTCCTTGAGGTGCGCCACGAGTTGATATAAACCGGCATTCTTCAAAGTGACGTGCTCCATCTCCTTCAGCTCTTTCATCTCTAAATCCGACAAGGTCTGATTATCAAACCAATGCTCAGGCGGACGAATAGCCTTGTGAAAGTTTTTGGATACCTTATTCTCCCAAAATAAGAAGGAGGAAGCCGGATCATGGGGCGGGAGCCGGATGCTGAAGGCTCAACTTCTCGAAGCTCCGGATCCTGAACTGGAGGAGATGGTATAGCCTCATCTTTGGAGAGGTGGTAGTCTTCTTCTTCAATGTCTTAGCCTTCTTGGCGGCGGCTTGCCAGGAGGGCTCCTCGTTGGGAACCGTTCGTTTTTCGCCCACAGTCAAAGGGCGAGTTTGAGGAATAGTCACGTCGAGATACTCGGGCCTTTTACACATCGATCCACCTGTAAAGAACAATCCAGGAGTCAAATTTAGAGATAACAAAAAAAAGGAGTGGGAGACCCTACGGGCACCTACAGGGTGTAATGTAATCGGCCGAGTCCACCAAGCTGTTTTTCTTGGTTAATGCAATAAGGGCACCTATGGTTTCCTTCTCGGCAATGGAAAGTTGAACATTGACAGGCAAAAAATCTTTGGCTTGGAATTTATGATGCCCGCCGGACCAATATAAAGGGAAACGCTCTCCAAGTTCCCCGGATTGCCGAGTTTGAAGGAACCAAGGTGTATACCCAGGTTTAGCAATGACTTTAAAGTAAGAAGTCTTAAAGCCTTTCCAAGAATCTTTGAAAAGCTTAAGAAACTTGCAGCCGTGAGAAGCTCGAAGTGATGTCCAGCAATACCATTTCTTTTCCCCCTCCATGGTGGTTTTAATATCTAACGGAGTAAAAAAAAACTACAAAAGACGGGGACGAAACACTCGGGTTTTTGCGTGTGACAGTACTTTTCAAAATCCACGGCAGCGGCCCAACCATTGGGGTGTAATTGAGAAGAAGCAAGGTGTAGATGGCGGAGTAGACACATTTAAAAGTCGGAGAACGGAAATTCTACGCCGAGGTAAGTGATCAAGTCCTTGTAAAAATAAAAGAAATGGCAGTCCTTATCGTTCGATCAACCGGAAGCCACAGACTCATTCGCTGGGGGCAAGCACACGTCATACCCTTCTCCACCACGGATTGTGCGCGAAAGCACGTTCCCAACATTTTATTCTTGACGTTAATTACGGTCTTTTATTGCATATTCCTTGATGGGAGGCATTCGTGAAGATCCTCCGAAGGGATGGACTCTTCGGTCTCGAGTTGATTGGTTTGGTGTGAAGACATAGACCTAAAATAAAAAACAAAAGGCCGGGTCGAACTATGAAGTATACCCGACGATGCAGGAATTTCAGGATGAGTTTCAACAAGCAATGGATCGCGGGAAGTCCGTGACACAACGGCCAAGGTACTCTACGTCTATCTATTGCAGCGACATTTGTCCAAAAGCAACTCGGCTTCTCTATCATGGCCATGACGGGCGAGCTCAATCGCCTTGTGAGTACACTCCTTGCAAGGACCAGAATCGTCGCGGTTGGAGCGGGCAACAACCTCGGGAGAGGCGGGGAGAAGCGATAATCTCGGTGAAGGAGAATCGGGAGGTCCCATCGGTTGAAGGAGGAGCTCGATATTTGCCCTACTTCCACTTCCCCGAGATGGGCAAAGCAAATCTTCCATCTTTTCTTCTTCGGTGGGAAGGATGGACCATAGCCAGAGTTTAGTTCGGCGGGTACACGTGCAAGTATTTCTCTATCTTCTTCTGGGATAGGCCTACCATACATATCTACTAGCGGGGGTTTTGGATCCATCTTAGGAACAAGTCATACAACATGTTAAAAATGCAAACAAAGCCATAATATCAAACCCAGGCTGCCCAGATGGTGAAGAACACAGTAAAGCAAATGCAGAATAGTCAACCACAAAACAGTGAGAAAGTAAAGGCCAGAATAAACGTGAAAGAAAGCAGGTGTTTCAACAACTCAGAAAGACAGTTCACAATGGCATTCAACAATTTTCATTCGGAGAGGAATTCATGAGAGTCATTATAGTCGTTCAACACCCAGTCCAAACAGTATAGATCAAGAATCCAAAATGCGGAGCAATAAAAGGTGGGAATAACAGCATACATGTATCAATCGGATTGAAACCAGGAAAAAGAACAAGAACAACCAACAAAGAATAACCCAGAAGCTCGATGAATACCTGGGAGCGAGAGAGCAGCGAGAAAACAGAGAAACAAGTTTTAAGGAGAGAGAGCTCTGATATGTTTCTTCACAGGTATGAGGACGGGGTAAAGTGACGATGAAAAAATGTGGAGAGGTATTTATAGGAAGGCTAGGGATGCAACGCTTGGAAGCCGAGTCGTCTCGTCGTTTACGAGGAGATCAGAATAAACCCTAAAGCAATTATGGTGATGTGACATAGGGCATTAATGGGCACAGTAACCGAAGGCGGCTCTTGAAGGCGCGTGACTTCAAAATCGGAAATGGCGGTTATACGCTGCGATGCAAGTAAACGAAGAGACATCTTGCTAGGCGAACGGTCGTACCCACAAATATGTCGGCACTTTTGCTTGGCACCTCAGATAGGGTACCAAGATGCATGATAGCCGAGATAACTTGACAAACTCGGACGGACATCCCGAAGTGACGATACCAGGGCGCTTTGCGAAAACAAAATGATCAATTGGCGGTAACGTTCGTGCAAGTCATTGCAGCCAATCGTGATTGAAGCCCGAGAAGGGTCCAGGGAAAATACGGGCTTGGAAAGTAGGGGTCTTATACGAATAAACTCGGCGGTTCGGAACCCGAACGGGCCGGCTTAGGGGCAACCGTTGTGGACCTTGGAAATGGGCGGACCGGGTCAAGCCCAAGTGAAGACCAGCCATCCCACGATCACCCCCACTACCACAGTAGTGCAAGGAGTGGAGGCACAGAACGTGCTATAATGGGAGCGGGTCACTGAGATAGTCGGACCAACCCGGCTCGTCAGACTAACCCGGCTTCACTATAAAAAGGGGGATACCCAGGTGAACGGTACACACATTCATTCTCCCACTGTTTACATACTGTCCCACTGTGCACACACCCCACTCCTCTGACGACATTCCGTCTTCGTGTAGCACGGTGATCACCTTGTCTATTGTTATCTCCTCAATAGATAGCAGTGGATAAGCCTCTTGGGTACGACCTTTAAACCCATCAGATCCTATATTGACCACTAACCAGCCCCAAGGGGTTGGACATTTGTGTTCCATATTGGAACACTTTCAACAACAACATCTGTTTAATTTTTCCAGTTTTTCTTCAATGCCATCAATCTTATCAAGTTTCTGGAATTGTGCTTCAAGAGCCAAGATGCGATCTTCCATGGTTCTTGATCTTGTGTTTACCATCCACCAAAGTTGCTTGATGGTTTCTTGAGGCTTTATTGATGGTTTTTCTTTAGGGGAGGCTGATCCGAACCCGAGAAAACGAATCCAAATGTTGCCAAGAGATTCTGAACCCCAGAAAATCGAAATAGCGCTACAGAAACTAGAAAAGAACAAAGGTATAGAAAGATAATCCGAACAAAAGAGGAGAACGTAATCAAAGTTACGAGAATCAAACATCAAACCCAACCAAGGAAGGTCGTTGGCGATACCACGTTATGTTTATTTAGATTTTTTTTTAATTTTATTAACATTAAATTAATTTTTTAACGACATAAGTTTCTTCTAAAACAAAAATAAATCATATAAACTTTCTTACGTAAATGCTAAATTATAAAAGACCTTGAGTTTTATTAAAATTATATAATTTTATTTTTAATTAAAATTTTTGTTGATTTTAAAAAAAATTATAATTTTTACAAAATCGAAGAATGTGTGTATTTTTTTAAGAGATATATGTGTAAATTGTGAAAAATGAAGATTGAGAAAATATTAATTAATTTAGTGAAAATTAGAATTTTGAATTAGTTTTAAAAATAGAATGAGGGAGAGGGTGTAGGAGGGAATGCAAAAGATTTTGTTAGGGGTATTTTAGTATTCTCAATTTTATATTTTGTCCTTCTAAATAATTATAATTTTTATGGTCATTCTCCATAATTATATTTTCTCCCAGGACCCTAATTCTAATTTTCCCTAAAATCTAAGAAACAAAAAAGGGATTAATGACTATAGGTTGTACTTCTTACCATTGAAATTTGCTCTTTGTGAAAAGTCTTTGTTATTATTATTTTCTTGTTCATATTAAATTTCTTTTTGCTCATATTGAAAACAATTTTGATTTGTTCAACTTAAGTGAAACGAGGAAATTTAATGCCTAATCATTAGTTGGATTGAATCTCTATGGGACGATCTTGATTTGCCACTTACTATTTTCATGACCTATATACTTGCGGTGCTTAGTTAAATTTTAGTAGCATCAAGTTTTTGGTGTCATTGCCGGGGACTCAAGGCAATTGGTGATTAGTATTAGAAATCTTTTAGTAGTTTTGTTTGACTTTTTTTTTTTTAGTGTTTGTAGGATACTTTGAGATGTGTTAGATCCAAAGCTACTAAAACACCGCAAAAAACGAGGAATATCTAAGAGCTTTTGGAAGCTACAACACCTCAGAACCAAGTGGACAAAGTAAGACAGACTAAAACTGAAGAAAAGGCTGAGGATGAGAATGATCCTTTGTGTATCAACAACTTTATGGAAACACAATCTTGAGGGTGTCAATGAGAATTAGAGTGCTCGAAGTTTCAAGCCAACAATTTTGAAATCAAGCGGACTTTGCTTAAAATGTTTAGACTACAGGGTCAATATGCAGGAAATGATTCAGAAGATCCAAATCAACATTTGATAAAATTTCTTGATGTTTGCAACTTATTCAAACTGAATGGAGTTCCTAAAATGTGATATGCATTTGGCTTTTTTCTTACTCCTTACAAGGGAAAGCCAAAGAATGACTCAACAATTTAGAAGAGGGCAGCATAACCTCTTAGGAGGCATTAGAAGAAAAGTTTAGCAAGATTTTTTCCACATAATAAGATGGTGGACACAGGAGCCGCTCTTACTAATTTCTATTAACAATTTGTTGAACACTTGTATGAAATCTAGGAGAGGTTCAAGTTGCTTGTTAGGCAGAGCCCTAGTCACAATCTAGAGAAGTGGGTATTGCTTCAAATCTTCAGTACTCGGTTGACGCCTAAATCTAAATCAGATTAAATGTTGTCACTAATGGGGGAATTACAAAGCAATTGGTGAATCATGTCTAGAAATGTTTGGATAACTTATCAGCTGACTTTATACAGAACAAAAATGAAAAAAGATCAGTGAAGGCAGTTGATAAAGTTATTGAGAACCCTTCTTCACGCTTGATGGCAATGTTAAATATAATCAACAAGAGGTTTCATCACTAAGAAGCTCAAGTAAAAGGATCTAATGGTAGACATATGGGGTCGTTATGATTCTTGTTAAAATGGCCATGATAATGAACAATGCCTCAAATCTCAACAAATACAACTTGTGAAGTATGCAAAAAATTATCATGATAATAATCAGAGTGATCCATACTTAAGTAACTACAATTTTGAGTGGCGTAAAAATCCTAACTTCTCTTGGAAACATGGTACAACTCTTACTGAAGCATCAACTTCTAGTACAAGGCAAGTTTCACCTTTTGGGTTCTATCAATTGGAAAAGGAATCAATTCCTACTCTAGAGCCTAAATCTAATCTAGAGAGAATGATATCTCAGCTTGTGAGTTTTGAATTAAAGAGTACTCAGGATCAAGCTGCTACTAATGTAAGATTAGAATCGTCCCTCAAGAATCTTGAAGAGTAAATGGGACAGCTTGCAACTGTTGTGAATACATTACAATAAAAAGAATTGTCAAGTGATAATGTGCCTAATCCTCATAGAGATGAAAAAGTGGAGTGTAAAGCCATTTCCCTTAGAAGTGGTAAAAAAATTACCTAAGAAACATCAGTCAACAATTAAGCCTTCAGGTTCTAATAGTGAAGAAACTCTTGAGGGTCTAGTAGGAAATCATAAAGAGTCTATACAAAAGGTTAAGAGAGTGGATGAGAATAGTGAATCCCAAAAGAATGAGGTAAAGAAAAGGAAAGTAGGTACTGAGCATCCTAAATAGAGACCGCCTTTACCATTTCCTCAGAGATTCCAAAAGAAGGCATTTGATTAGCAATACAAGAAATTCTTGGATATTTCAAGCAATTACACATTAACATCCCATAGATAGAAGCTTTGAAGAAAATGCCTAAGTATGCTAAGTACCTGAAAGAGATGTTGATTAAGAAGAAGCATTTTACTGAGTTTGAAATTGTAGCACTGACAAAGAAGATCACTAGTGTCTAAGCCTAATGTTCCTTTAAAGTGTAAAGATCCTGGTTTTTTAACTATTCCATGTATAATTGGTGACCAATTTGAAGGTTTTGCAGTGTGTGATTTAGGGTCTACTGTAAATATTATGCCTCTATCTCTTTTTAAGAAGCTTCAACTAGGGGTGGCTAATCCTACAACAATTACACTCAAGCTGGTTGATCAAAGTTTATCTTATCCATATGGTATCATTAAGGATAAACTAGTGAAAGTTGGCTCTTTTATCTATCATGTTGACTTTATTGTTCTTGACATAGAAGAGGATCAAGAGATTCTGCTAATTGTTGGGAGACCATTCCTGACTACTGTGAGAGCGTTAGTTGATTTCAAACAAGGAGAGATAATTCAATGACTTGATGATGAGCAAGTCAAGTTTAAGAGGGACAAAGCAATAGAGTCTCAAAAGGAATGTAAACAATGTGCAAGCGTTGTTGTGATAAATGCCGTCAATCAAGATGAATTGGATTCAATTGCCACTAAAAAGCCCCTTAAACCAATCTTCATTGAGCAAAATAGTGTGGAGAATACTTATAGGCACAGTGAACAAATTTCAAAGACCCCTGCATCCTTTCCTAGAAAATATTGGCATTGCTTGTCTCAACCTCCTTGACATTTTGACATAGTCGAGCTGAAAACTATAAACCAAGCGCTTCTTGGGAGGCAACCCAATGATTTTGCTTGCATATTTTATTATTATGTTTTTTTTCTTCTTTCATTCATTTTTATTCAGGTTTAGAGATGATCACTTCTCTTGTGGTTGCAAAGTCTTGCTTGTGCACTCTCTTCTCCCTCAAAATTTGAAACATCATAGATGGTACTAGAGGAAGAACTCCACAGTAGAGTTAGAGACCTAAATCGGGGGAGTACTAGCTCCTTTCCCTCTTTATTGATTTTTACAACATTGAGGACAATGTTTGATTTAATTATGGGGGAGGGATATGATTTTTTTGGTTGTTCTTGTCTTTATACAATTGTAAAAGAATTTTTCAAAAATTTGACATTTTTGCACCGCTTTTAGGATTAACCTTAACTCTAAGCCTTCCCCAACTTAGAGAATATTATCAAGTCAAACATTTAAATAGAAATGAATGTTTAAATTAAGCCTCTAAGCCTTGAATTTTTGTATCAATCTTAAGATGGACTATGAGAATAGGGGGATTAGTTTGTAATATGATAAACAGATTATTAGATTATGAATATTTTGCTACATGATTTCTTTAAGAAATTAAATGGTGACCTTTTCTGGCTAAGTAAAGCTTTTGTTAAGGGAAATAAATCAGGCAAAAAATGAGAAAAAATAGAATAATAAACACAACTCTAATGACTTCTCTAGATCTTACTTAGTAACCGAGGGCACCAATGTTGGCACTCACATCAAACGATAAACTCAAAGAGGCCTATGAGTTGGACTAAAAGCCTCCTGAGGTATTTATTGGGGTAGCTGAGTAATCGGTTATGCAAGGTCATGTCAAAAGGGGACCCACAACAGCTCAAGATAAAAGAAAGAAAAAAATGAATTAAGCTATTCCTACTTGAGGATCCTTATTAAATTAAATGAAAAGCTTGATTTAGTGGGGGCATTGGAGTTGGGTAGCGTAATATTCTTCTATGAATCTTATTATTGCACTTATTACTTGCCGATTATTTGATCATGGAAATGTTATGAGATTATTACAATTGTTTAAGGCTATTAGCTTAGTGGCTCATTCTTATAAGACATTAACCTGAATAAAATTTGATAACATGATCTAAGTGTGGTGGTGGATTGCTCTCTGTTAATGAATTCTCTTTCTTTTGCTTGAGGATATGAAAATATTTATGTGTGGGGACGATGACTCCCTATGTTTAGATGATTTTAAGGATTATTTTAAAATATTTGGGAGTTATCTTTGATAAATTATAAAGATTAAAGTGAGATTTTGATAACATATGTTTAGAGGGATTTCATTATAAATATCAAAGATTAGAATATAACAACGATATTGATAATTCATAATAATAATGTGATATTTTGAAAATGAAATTAAAAAAAATAGATTATTATTATTATTTCTACCTATCTATTTTTTTTTTATATTTCTATATCTTTATCCAGAGAAATAGCAGAGTACAAAATATATCTTGAATTAGGAGATTTGGAAACCAAAAAGAATGATTGAAATAGAGAATATAAAGGGAGGTGGCACGGATCATGCAAGAGGACTGGATACATCATCTTCAAGAACAGAGGCAGCCAAAAACAAAAGGCAGAGGAGGATTGCAAGAATCAGCTTCTTCCACTAGATTGTGTAGCAAAAACTTGATAGGGGCAAAATATATTGCCTAAGATTTTACAAGTGCAAAGGCCGTATCAAGTAATAAAGAGTGAGTAAGATATCGTTCTCATGAAAGCTTGGTACTAACAATGTAGTTAAACAATGACTTTACACTTTTACTTAAGTTAAGTCAACACAATTTGAATAGAGGGAAGGAATAAAACCCAAATAATAAATAATAATAAATCTAACTATAATTAAGATTAAGGATAATGGTGATTCTAAATCTTAAGCAAATTGACTTGAATTATTATAGCTTTGGTTATTTTTTAGTGTCTAATTTCTCCATTTATTTGCCTTTAAAGTTATATTTGCTAGTCTAAGACTCTTATTTACTTAGCTTATTTACTTAAGAGTGTCTTTTGATTCACGAAAAGGCATTCCAATTATGTTAATCCCTAATGTCTTAGGTGATTAATACTTAATTGAATTAATTTAAGCTCAAGCCTAATGAGACTATGTAGGGCCGGTAGATATATGTCTATCCCACTTGAAAATTAAGTCAAAATTTATCCTACATGATTTAATTGAAGGTCTAGTCTATCCCTATGTCTAGGCTCCTTAGAACATCAAAAAAGGTCTCAATCAGATTTCTCTTGATTGAGGATAATCAAGCACGCAATTAAATCCAAAAATATAATAATAAAGCAATTAAAAGAAGAAATCATCATTCATTAATCCATAATCAAACTAAATAATTCATAATGAAGATTTAGCTACATAAATTGGACATACTTATGACCTAAATAATAGCTAACCACAAGAAAAAAAAAAAGACAAAGAAAGAAGAGAAGAGAAAGGAGAAACAAAAACTCAATGCCAAAATTTAATCCCCATTGTAGATCTTCTACATCTCCAAACTTTCATCTCCTTCCCCCTAAATTCTGAACGCTTGTGTTGCCGTCACCAACCACAAAAATAGAACACACCATCCTATTGCTATGCCTAGCATATATATAGGTATATATATATTGCCTTCCTACGTGCATCTCTATTACAATATCTTGGTTTAGATCTTTTTTTTTTTATCAATTATCATATAATATAGGTATATTATATTGATATTTTACTGCCACTTGAATCTTATAATATCTCATTAAAATAAGTTTCCATATGAGTAGATTATGATAGATATGATTAGTTTTGATGATGTCTTATATAGATGCCATTATTAAGAGCAAAAAGCTTGTATAGATATATTTATCTCCTACACTGACTAACTACTATATTTATTGTAGATTAGTCTAAATTGAATAGAGGATAATGATCAAGAGAAGAGAAGAAAGAATGAGTTGAGTTAAGGGTAACAATCAAGAAGGAGATAAGAGCTCATTAAAGAAGAAGAACTTGCAGAAAATGTCAAGTTCAAGAAGAAGAAAAATGATGAGCCCAAGTTAAATGATGAAGAATGATCAAGATGGGAGATGGAAGAAGGAAGAACTTGCTGAATGGAATGAAGATATCATTATCCAAGTTCTAAAATTGATCCTAGAAGTCTCCATGATCGAATGGAAGTTGGAATGGCTCAAATCGGAGTTAAAATAAGCAAAAGGGAGCTTCAGATGATATAACTCGAGTTATGAACTCACAACTCGAGTTAATAAAGTTGCTACAGTGTTTTCCCTCTTCGGAATGAGTTAACTTGAGTTATGTATGAGTAACTCGAGTTAAAATGTGCTCTCGGCATTTTGTGGACAAGAGTAACTCAAGTTACCAGTGATTTTCAGCACCTCTGTTCTACTCTGTTTCACGTTTTCAGCTGGCGAGGTCTGGTATTTTGATGATATCTCTCAAATCAGAAATCAGATTGTGACGAAACCAGTGGCATATGAAACTAGACTCCCAATGCGTCATTTTGATATAAAATTCAAGTCCAAAGGAGTTCAGATCAAGGAGATATGAATTGTAGAAGTTGGGACTGAAATTCACGCCACACTGCTGACCAAGCCTTAATGTTTTGAGTGTAACTCACAAAATACAAATCCAATTGAGCTGAAATTGGTGGCATATGAAAGTAGACTCAAAATTATTTCCATCAATATTTTAATGGACCAAAATGGAGTTGATGCCAAGGAGATATGGCCTTCAAAAGTTTCAGTCAGTTCAAGATTGTTCAAAAGAGCTCAACATACAATGAGTTTGGATTGAGTTGTTAACTCGGCTTGGATAACTCAAGATTAAGACTAGAAAATTGATTCAACAACAATCATAGAGGCAAACAAGAGAAGAATGAATATTGAGAAGAGATTACAACTCGAATCCACAAAGTAGCAGAGCACTGTTCACAACGTCTCCGAGAATTCTGAACTTGTTGCTATCAATTGATTACTACTTGTTATACTCTTCAATGTTATTAATAATCTTCATAAGCAAGTTTCAGTTGATCAAAAGCTCAAATTGAGGATCAATGCCAACTGTCAGATAAACTGATTTAACTCGAGTCAAGGCATGGCAACTTGAGTCAACCTCTGACAGAAAGAATTTAGAATTCTAGAATTCAGCAGCAACTCGAGTCATGACCACCAACTCGAGTTATTCAAGAAGACAGAAAGTAATTGGAGCACCTGGCAACTCGAGTTATGAAGGATAACTCGAGTTACTCGCAGACAGAAGAGAATTGACACTTTGGCAACTCGAGTTACAGACGGCAACTCGAGTTAGAATTCAATCAGAAAGCTTTTGGCATTTAAAACAACTCGAGTTACATGGGATAACTTGAGTTACCATCCCTGCATCAAAAAATCACCGTGTCCGAAATCACAAAATCATTGATTGTGATTTCATTACTTCTTATCATCACTCATTACTACTCCCAATCATGTTTAATCAGTTTGTTAATGAGTTTCGAGATGATTATATGAAGGATTAACATCGATTACAAAAAAGCGATGATTACGTCGAAGCTTCAACGGTAATATTTCTCCAACGGTCGAATAGTTCCAACGGTCATATACGCTTACAACGATCATATTCAAACCTGGAAGAATTGCTCTATGTTCTTCATTGACTATAAAAGTAGAACCATTCAAAAATGGAGACGACGAAGGCGAGAGCTTACACTGTCAAAATGCCAACATTCTGAATAAAACGTTCATCTCATACACACTCTGTTCTCAATGTCTATATAGCTTATCATAGAAGAGTGAAATGATTTATATTGTACTTCAGTGTTTATTCATTCACTTCTAAGAGAGAAGATTTATTGTAATCATTTTATCTGAGAGTTACTCAAGATTGGGTGATCTTGAGTGGGAAATCGATTGTATCCTTACAGTGGATAAGGGGGAGTATCTCGGTGAGAGATTTGGCTTCACAAGTGCCTGGGTGAACTTGTGCGTTTGTATAGGCTTCTCTTGTGCCCGGTTAAACAAAAGGATAGTGGATTGAAAATCTCAAGTGGAGCTTGGGGACCGGACGTAGGTCAAGGATTGAGCCGAACCAAGTATAAATCTCGGTTGCATATTCTCTTCCCTAAACTCTTACATTTCCAAAGATATATGTTTGATTGACTGACTAATGCTTTATAAACTATTTCTGTCATTCGAATTACTTTCAGTAAGTTGCGAAAAGATTTTCAAAGTTACCTAAAGTTTTATCAGACACCCAATTCACCCCCCTTTTAGGTGATAGCCAGGTCTTACAGATTTTATATCAAAATATCCTTTTATCCTATAATTAATTGAACGATAGAAAATATATAAAAGATAATTAAATAAGTATCAAAAATTAATAAATTTAATCTATCTCGTAATATACATTTATTTATTTATAAAATATATACTTATCAAACTCGCCCCACATTTAAACATTTGCTTGTTCTCAAGCTAAAGAAAAAGAATTCATTATATGAACAAGAAGAATTTGCTTATGAAATTCCTAAACAGATAGCAATATACCATCACACTTAGATCATGTTATCAAATTTTATTGAAGTTAATGTCTTATAGAATGGGCCACTAAGCCGATAGCTTTGAACAATTGCAATAATCTCATAACATTCACATGATAAAAGGATTGGCAAGTAACAGTGCAATAATAAGATTAGTAAAGGAATATTAAGCCACTCAACTTCTCCGGAAAAAATCAAATGCCCCATTAAACCTAGCTTTTCATTTAATTTAATATGAATCCTAAGGTAGAAAATAGCTTCATTCATTTTTTTTTTTCTATTTTTTTATCTTGAGCCGTTGTAGGTCCCCATTTGACGTGATCCTACACATGGATGATGCAGCAAGAGTTACTCAGTTGCTCCAACAGATACCTCAAGAGGCTTTTAGCCAACTCATAGCCCTTTCTAACTTTACCGTTTGACCCGAATGCAAACGTTGATGATGAAGTGACCGTAATTACTAAGTAAGGTCTAGAGAAGTTATTGGAGTTGTGTTTCTTCTTCTCTATCTTTTTTTGGCTTTTTTTTTTTTTTTTGTCACCTAAGTTATTTCTCCAAACAAAAGATTTACTTAGGCAAAGGTCATCATCTAATTTCCTAAAGAAATAATGTAGCAAAATATTCATAAGCTAATAATATGTTGATCATATAACAAACTCATCCCTATTCTCATAATTAATCTCAAGATTGATACATAAATTCAAGGCTTGAAGATTTAATTGAAACATTTTTTTTCTATTTTAACTTTTGACTTGATAATATTCTCTAAGATGTGGATGGTTCAAAGTTAAGGTCAATCCCAAACAATACAAAAACTTTAACACTACTAGAAAATACAATATTTACGACGAAATTTGCGAGGTAACTTATTTCCGTCGCAAATTTTGATAAATTTGTGAGGGAAATAATGTTCCCTAATAAAAATGGGGGGGGAAATTGGCCGACTTACTTTTTTACAAGGGAAAATAGTTTTCCTTCACAAATAGTCGGATTTGAACCCTAGTTAACATATACCTCCCCTTTTCCAGCGTCAATCACGGGATTTCAAGGGAAGAAAATTTCTGGATTCTTCTTGGGTTTTCTTGCTTCTGTGATGTCACCTACTTCTTCTTGTCGTTGGTGAGTGGGTAGTCTGGATTATGCAGGGGATTGTGGGGCTCCATCTTGAAGCACGAAACTACCTCTTCTTTTCTTATGTGCTGACCATCGAAATTGCTGCTGCGGCCTTAGCTTCATCCTTTAACTTCCACGTTTTATTCCTCTATTTTGATCGATGTTGATGTAAGTGTGGGAGGCTGGTTCTTTATTCTCTCCTTCTATTCTTCTTGTCCGCTGAATCATGCATGTGATGAGGAGGGAAAGAAATTTGGGGGTTTCCACATAGTTAAGTCAGTGAAGAGAGATCTTCTTGAGTAGGTATTTTGAAGTATTTCTTATTTAATACTATAGAGGAATAAGATGGATTTGAATTTCTTTTTTTCTTTTCTTTTTTTATATTGTGATTAAAGGTTAGGTTCTGTTATGAAATTGAATTAAGGAAACTTTAATTTGTGAACCCATTTGAATGTTTGAACTTGAATATGTGATTTTGGTAATTGATGGGTTATGGTGTTCTTCTATGCCTTAAATTTGAAATGTATACAAGGCATTTGTGAAAAAGGTGGTAAAAGAGGAATTTGGTTTAATTAAGAGTGTTCAAGTATATGCTGGTTTGTAGGCGCACATAAAGTGTTTGATGAATTACTAGAAAGAAAGAAGAGTATATGTGGCTTGCAAAATATTTATGATGAATATTGTATTCCTTAGACTCGGAAGCAAGTAATATTAATGTTTCATTCACTAAAGTGGGTTGGATGAGTTCTTTTTACTTGCCAAGTTTATAAAGGAATAATCAAGCTTTATAATCAAGTGGGTTGAATATAATACAATGTTCGTTTATTTTCAATTCTTTCTTCTTGATAAATTTCCTTGAAGTTTTCCCCTGGTTATGGCATTTTTCCCTTGGGTATACTATTACCTGTGACACTGTATTCTGTCATTAATTGGATTCATTTTTAATTAAATAAAAACAGCTCAAAAGAAATATTTCTTCACTGTGTCTCACTACAAAGCATACACCCCTGTTGTGTTGTATACGACACTCTGACATATGACCACACTTTAAATTGCATCTAAGCATTATACCATATCTTTGTGTCTTCATGTGTCATGTTTTGTATGTATTAGTGCTTTTTAGATAGTTTCTCTGTGACAAAATTTGTGTCAATGCTAAATTTGTAACATCCCATTTTCAAAAGCAGAATAATTTTTTTTCATCAGAGTAGAACATCGGAGCGATTGAGTAACTGATATTTATATTTAAAATGCCGTAAGTCTGGCTGATTACAGTAGTGGTACGTTATACCGAGTGTTTTCAAAAGTGAATAACAAAAGAAGAAAGTCTTGGTGAGTCCCTATGCGTGCCGCTTGCCTTTCTCCTCGATCCTCGGTCCTCCCGACCACGACGCTATGTTAAGAGCGAGGTTCAATGCCCATTGAACCTCGAAAACGTTAACCTCATGCTCGGGTAATACGGTATATGGATGACGAGATATTCATGACATTACGTGATAATCAATACATAAGCACACAAAGAGATGCAAGATTAACATATCAACAAGACATAGCACACAAAGACACATGTAAAGTCATCCTGTTTGCACTAGCGGTGCCACGATGGCCCCTCGTGTCCTCGCTAGGAAAACTCAACGGCATTATCAAGACTATAACCCGTATAAAGCTGAATGTATAAATAGGTGATCTAAGCCCCATAAACTTAGTCACATGCCTGGCCCAAGACCTAGTCTTGTCCATCACTTCATAAATCATTCTATCACATATATGCATATAAGACACATCGAGTTAAAGTTACGATGCGACGGACGTACCTTAGTCATGATGTCGGTACGTTGACGTTTAGACTGTGATCGTGTTCAACCTATAACGGTAATTTCACATCTAATAATTCCCAATAACTTCCTAGCAGATATCCTAGTCACTAATGACCTTTTTACCCTTGGTAGGATTATCTCTCAACTTATCACATTTAATTCTTCAAAAACGCTGGTCCTGGACAGATTTTTATCCAACTTTGAAAAATCATAATTAATTCTAGAAAACTCGAAACGAGGGTCCGTAAAATTTCTTGGAATCCTTAAGATGTCTATTTTCAATTAAAAATAATCAATTTTTCCCAGATTACACGTACTACTCCCAGGTTTAAAGTTTTGAGCCTCCGCCCAGAATTTTTTCAGAAATTCATAGCCCAACTTTGAGAATTTTTATCTCCCTCTACAGAAATCATTTTAACATGTTCTTGGCATATTTAAAAATCCCTATGAGTCTACTTTAACCATGAATTTTCCCAGAATTTTGCGACTATATTTTCAATCTGAAATTTTGGCATATTCATCACTGATTCCAGAATTTTCAAAACCGATGAAATTTCGCGAACTTAGTTACTTTGATGATTTCCTTCCAAAAATTTTGCTATATAACCTCTCTCATCATTTTTTCGAAACTAAGCCAATTTTGACCATAAAAACATGTAAATAAAATTTATTCTAGAATATTTAAGATCTACACTACTTCTATCTAAGAATTCTAAAAACTAAAGACTAGAAACTAAAACTAAAGACAAGCTTACCTCTTGAAGCTCTTGAACTCCTTCCTCCTTCTTAGACATCACCACTTGGTGGTTGATTTGGTGTGAAGAATGAGGAGAGGCAAGGCCTCTATTTATAGGGAAAATCTCAAGGTTAAAATGGTAATCTCAAGCCCAATGTGGGCCCCACCATTTGCCTCTTCCTTAATCTCAACCATTAGATCTAAACTTAATCAAGAAGTTTTAATCCTCACCCTTCATTATAAAGCATGTGCTCTTGTGATATCATCCTTGTGATGTCATCTTGATGACATCATTAAAGCTTAGGTGTCATTGTTGATTAATTTACTTTAATGAAATCTATTTTTGGTTACTTGATCAATTACCAATACTTTTGAATTCTGTGTATGTATCTTGATTAGTAGTTGGATATCAAGATTTATGGTCTAATTAGATTTCCCTGGTTGTACTAAGTTTATTCTTCAACGTTTGCAAAAATAGCCTTTACTAGGCTTACTTTCGAGGTTAAATTATGTGGGTTCAAGATAAGGCCTCATATTTTCTTCAAAGTTCCTACTTCTTCACAACTATTTAAATTTGTATAAATTCTCACTTTATTTGTTGTTTTGAGTTTTTACTGTGTACATCAGATATTTATTGGATTTCAAACCATTATCCAATTTGCTTTAATTCCTTTTTTCTCTCTCTCTCTCATTGGTCAAAACCTTTTCTCATGGATTAAGCTTTATGAGGCTTAATTAAGGCCTTTGGATTTGGCTTTATTAAATTTAATCTTAGCCCTCCATATCTAATCTTAATTAGCATCCCTAATAAAGTAGTTAAGTGTAATTGTCAAAATATGATTGGTTCTAAGATTAATTAGAAACCACTTCTATGCTAATCCTAGCCCTTTACTAGCCCTTGTTTCTTAATTAAGGTAATACATCCTTAATTATGCCTTTAATATATGCCACTAAATTAATTGTGAATGTTTATGAAAATAATTCAATTAACATAGATTGAATTATCCACTAATTGTTGGCAATTTTCTCTAATTGGTTTAATTATTTCCTCACAACTTTTTAGCTTTTCATGGCCATTTATGCACCATGTATTAATTCAATAATTATAGGGCAATTTATGATCCCAAAATAAAATTAGAGAATTTGGTTTTTGATTACCTTAATTCTTAAAGAAAATTCCCTAAATTAACATAAATATGTTACTCAATTTTGAGACCACATATTCACCTATTTCTAATAGGTATTACATACCAACATATAATGTTTATAACGAATATGAATTTTAGGGTTTTACAAAATTCAGATCTAACTTTATTAGTTACAATGCAGATTTTGACTTTTGTAGATAAAGTAGGAGTCTTTAGATTAATCTAATGAAGAGCACTAGAGTCTAGAGCAGTTGCTTCTTTTAGGTTGATATATCATATTGATATCTTTATGATGTGAAGATGGTTGAACTATGGTTACTGGTTATTGGTTCATTCAGATATCCCAAGCCTGACCAGTGGTTCATATGCTAGCTGTGTCAAAGTTGACGTATGTCATCATGCTTGGTGGCAAGTGATGATATTTATAAACCATTAAATGGCCTGATTTGTATTGGTGTACATAAATGGATATAGCTCAATGCACAGATGGGGATGGTACAGCGTGACTTGGATTCAGAGACAGAATGAGCAACGCTTCTCTTGTTTCCATCTCCGTCACATTTGCTACAATGGTTTGTGATATTTCTTTTCTTTTCACGTAGCATGAGAGGAGGAAGGTCAATTTGTTATTTAATTTCTTTGAAAAGTTACTAAATTCTTAACGTTTTTTTATTTAATTGTTGTTGAGGTAACTTTAGCTACATTTACCTTTTATTTGTTGTTGCAGTGCAAATCTGGTGCTCCAAATTTTTCTCCTTCTGTTTGCTTTTGCTTTCAGGTATTTTTTCCATGTTACATTTTATCTTTATAGCATATCTGATTGAGGAATAACAGGAGAAAAATACTTTTCATTGATTGATTTTGGAATACAAGCTTCAAATATACAAAAAGGTCCTGAAGTCAAAGGCAAACTTACCGGGATATGAAAATAATTAAAATCTGTATACTCATATACAACTCAGCTAAGTCAATAAAATAAAATATTCTCATTAATGATAAAGTGTGCTCATGGACGCACTAATTATGTAATTGAATGATTAAATAGAAGTTGAGCGTTCTAAAATGTGAGGTGTTAAATTACTAAGACGGGGGAAGGAAGGACTGTCTAACTGTAGATATGATGATAAATTTTGACAATGAAGTCTTGTCCCACGTAGAAGACAAAATTTAGTGATTTCATAAGCATGGTAAAATTGTGTCATTGAAAGCACAAGGTTAACCAGACCTGCTAGTATGTACTCTTAATTACATCTAAGAATGGAAGCTTCAAGACTGTGGTTTGCTTATTATCTCAAAACCCTGTGAAACTTAAGATTGTTGGATCCTTCAACTTTCAGGAATTCCACCTTGCTTCTTCTTTGTCATTCTTGGATTGTCATAAGTTCTAGCAAACTCTCAATTCTTAAGTAATATGTTTAATCAATTTTTCATATTTTCTTAGGTTCTTTTACCTCTAGTCTGCATATATCTTCCTAGTTATTCTTACATTGTTCTGGAGTCACTTTTATTTGTTATAAGTTGTTTTGAATATTTGGTAGATCTCATTTGTGTGCTTTGAGTTTTGGGAAGTTCTTGTTTATTAACTTTTGAAAATGTTGGAAGATTGAGGAGACAACTTGCTTTTGCTGTTCGTTTCTTCATTTATTTGGGTGTTTCCTAATGGTCGTTTTTTCTGGGCGCTTCATTGCCCTTGCTGCTGCTAAGGCAAACTATACTTTCAATGACTCCTTTTGCTTCTTTGCCAGTGCTTTCTTAAAAGGAACCTCTTACAAATCTGCTGAGGGATTAAAGAGTGTATTTTGCAATGATAAGTTTGTTTGATTTGTAGTACTGTTTTTATTGTTTATTATGAGATGGATATATTATTTTTCTTTTTACTGGTATGATGGATTGACGAGCTCAAATAACTGATAGATCGTATACCCGAAGGTGAAAAAGACATTGCTTTGTTCAAATGCCATAGCAATAATCTCACCCAATGTCATGTGATGACATAAAATTCAAGTTAGTTGCTAAAGATACAGAGTTCGAAATTTGGGGATTCATACTAGTTATGCTTGCTACTATTATGTCTGGTTTTCGCTGGTGCATGACGAAGATCCTTTTGCAAGTATGTTATCTGCATTCTTATTTATCTTTAAATCTGCATTTTTTATGTATTTACACATATACATATGTTATTGTTTCTTTCTATTTCCTCCTTTAATAACTAAGCATTTTCACTCCATGTTTCTCGGTTGGAACCTGATTTCATTCTCTTTGTGCATGTTGTCATCAAAAACTAATGTGAAAGAAACAAGCAAATGGTAAGTTCGTTTCACAATTACATTCCTATAATTTTATGTCAAATTGTTATACAATATTTTTATAATATTTCAATTACATTCCTAACAATCTTTCACAACGAATTTGTATTTTTTTTGTAACTACAAATCATGACGATCTTTTGGTGATGATGATAATCGATCTTGTTGTTTAGATCTTTTTTTAGTTTATTTTGGACGTAACATTATCATTTGTAATATTTTTTTCTTACTATGTAAATTCTTATGATTGTTAGAACTTATTTTTATGATATACATTTTTATTTTCTAATTTTTAATATTTTTTTATGTAAATATTTTATTTTTTCTGATTTTTTATATTTTTTAAAAAAAATTAATTGAAATTTGCGAGGAAAAGTGTTTCCCTCTCAAATTTCATCATTTGTGAGGGAAACTAGTTCCCTCGCAAAATCCACAATTTTGCGAGGGAAATTATTTTCCTCGCAAAATTTATTTTTCCTCATAAAATCCACAATTTTGCAAGGGAACTAATTTTCCCTCGCAAATCCCGAAATTTGTGAGGGAAAAATCATTTTTGTGACGGAAAATTGGTTTACGATGGCCATTTTTGCGACGGAATTTTTTTCCGCCGCAAATCGGTTTTTGACGAAAAATAGCTTTTTTGTGAGGGAATTTTTCCGCCGCAAAAAGCAATTTTTTGTAGTGTAAATTAAAAAAAAAAATCAATTGTATAAGGACAAGCATAAAAAAAAAAATCATATTTCTTCGCCACACTTAAATCAAATATTGTCCTCAATGTTACAAAAATCAATAAAAAGGAAAACGAACTAGTACTCTCATGGTTTAGGTTTATTACTCTGATGTAGAGTTCTTCTTCTAATACCATCCACGATGTTTCAAATTTTGAGGGAGGAAAGAGTGGTTTAAGCAAGACTTTGCAGCTATAGGAGGAGTGCTCATCTTTAAACTTGAATAAGAATGAACGAAAGAAAAATAATAATAATAATAAAATATGCAATAAAAACCATTGCGTTGCCTCCTAAGAAGCGTTAAATTTAAAATCTTCAGCCAGAGACTTCTCAACATAATCGTCTAATCATATGTATCAAACACCATATGTATCAAACACCATATACATCTTGTCTTCATTTCTTTTCAAGCAACAAGATTTCAAACCAAAAAGATGCTCATTCATGTTAATTACCTATACTTTCTCAATCATAGACAATTTTAGAGTACAAACATTCATTGAATTCAAAGAATGAACAACATGCACATAATTGCAAATAGATATAGGCACTTTCAAAATCTAGAGCATCCAACAAAATCCACTTGACTCTCCTTAGGAAGAGTCAAAACATCCATTGAACAATCATGCATAACAACTATTGAGACATCCACATTAATTTGATCATCAAAATCACAAAAGTTTAATTGCTCATGTCAAGCAATTCTAGAATACCTTCAATTACTCATAGCAAATACTCCATTGGCCTTAAATATAAGACAAAATTGATTTTTTTGGAAATATTAAAAAAACTAATTAAATTACTTTAAAATATTTACATTTATCATTTTGTTGTCCAAACTATTTTGCTTAACTTATAAACTGATATATAATCTAATAATACACAACATATGATATGATAAAGAAACTTATTTAGCTTACTTAATCTCTTAAATAAAAAGTCAACTCTCTCTTATATTTAGGATGAGAGGGAGTATATCAAATTGACTTTTCCCTAACCCAATCATAATACACAGGACCAAAATTGTCGTAAGCAAAGGGATACATCAATTTGGGAATTTTAATACTACAACAACAATAACAACAAAGCGTTAAGCCACTAAATGGAGTCCACTTCATAGATCACACAACGTCACTATGCTTTATCGAAAACCAAATTTTTGGATAGATTATTGACCAAAATGTAACACTCTAAAACTTCATTGAGTGTTGGATTCGGTCTCCCTTGACCTCTTTATAGAAGACTCTATACTGTTTGATCAACTTCCTCACTGACATACTCAATGGCCTTCTTTGAACATGCACAAACTACCTCAAACTATTTTCCACCATTCTCTCTCACGTAGATGCTACACCACCTCGTTCGCATATATAATCATCATGAAGTTTATATTTTCTTGTATGATTGCACATCCATCTTAATTTTAAAAATAATAATAATAATAATTGATGAAGAACTTTTTCCCAATTTTTTTGTTTTTAAAAAGCAATTTGAGATTATAAACTCTGGCGTTACCGTATAATACACAATTTTCTATTCAATAAAAGGGACTTAGTGATTTTTAAATAAAATGATGAGTTTAAATTTCATTGATTAAAAATGACCTTTCATTTGAGGCGGCAATACTTAGTTCCAATTTCAATGAATAGTACTCAATAACAATCAATCAATTGGTTTTTAAAAATAATAATAATAATAATAATAAACAATACATACGTAACATAGCTGTTACGTTGCCACTACACCATTGGAAACCCTAGGAAAAATAATGCCAGCTAGTTTCTTATATTATTTCTTTGAAAGTTTACACAAAAATATTTTCTTATTCAGGCTTTCACATCCAAGATTAAAGATTAAGCCAACGGCGGAACCACGTTATGGCTGGCCTTTTTTTATTTTATGTATTAATATATATGTATTGTATAATATTTGATTTTGGCCACTAATTTGGCCCCAGCTAATTTTTTGTCTTTTCTATAATTATACTCTTTTTTTGGGATGTAAGAGGAAAGTAAAATTTTTGTTTGAGATACCTATTGAAAATATTAGTATCATTTTATATCTGATGTTGTTCATCTTCATTTTAAGGACCAAATATGTACTCAAAATCACTTCTTTTCACCTCACTCCTTTTATGAAAGTTATTCTATGTATTTTTATCTTTCTAATGAGGGTAATATTGTGTTGATTAGTGAAAAGTTTGGGATTATGATTTCTGGAAAGTCTTGAGTTTTGACAATGGATGACTATATATATGTAGAGGATGATCAATGACTAATTTTAATTGGTTTGGATTTATTATTTGGTTGTCTTATGATTTTATAATGAATTTCTCTTTAAAAAATAGATTATAATAAGTTATTTGCTTAATTTGAAATTGAATCAGATTTGTATTTTCTTAAAAAAATATTTTTTGGGTTCATATTATATTTCTTTTATTTTCTCCAATTATTTTGTTTTGAGGTAAGTGGGATGTGCATTTAAGTGTTAGCTTTGTGGATTGAGTAGTACTATAAGAATTAATATTTAGTGACACAAGATAGTAATTAACATTGACATCAATATATATTCACCAAATTTTTTGTAAGTTGAAAAAAATGAGTAAAGATAAACAGAAAAGCATAAATGTCTTCTTTAAGAAGAAAATAACTTCAGAAAGTGATATTTCTAAGAAAATAATTTAAAAGTGATGCACCTTCTAATAAATCTCATTCTAAACGTCATAGAATTTTTATTTACTAAGTTATCTTTTAATTTTTAATTGTGGATTATTATTTTCTTGGAATTTTTAATGTTATGCAATTTTATTTAGTAAATAGTTGATATGTTTATTTTTTAGGCAAATTTAAAATAATTTCTGAGTTCCGCCATTTGGATTAAGCCCTCTCAGTTTTATATATGCCACCAGCCCAATAAACTGGAACGAGAGATCAAC
The DNA here is from genome assembly GCA_019022655.1 of Acacia acuminata. NCBI lineage: Eukaryota > Viridiplantae > Streptophyta > Magnoliopsida > Fabales > Fabaceae > Acacia > Acacia acuminata. Next base: position 1,297,609 of record JAFJYI010000163.1, on the reverse strand, counting down.
TTGGTCAAGAAAAACAAAGAGGGTTTAAATCTCCAAGGCAAGCATCTTCATAACAAATTTTTATACAATATAAAATTTTGGATAGCCACCCTTTCCCTAGACTTAAGATAAATTAAAAATAGATGAGAACATGATTTTATTACGTGTGAAACTATGGTCTTCCTTCTTTAACCCTCGTCTTTCCTGTGCTTGACAATTAGACTCTAGATTAAAAGAAAAAAAAGGCATTAAGTGCACTTGTAATATCATGTGGTCATAGAAGAGGCATCGGGAGTTACGTTTGTATTGCAGAGTTACATATAATCGCCACTTAAAAATTAATATTCTGGCCTTAAGAGTGAGACAGGATTCACAAGTCGAGATTATATATTAACTAACAACTTTATTTTACAAATTAATTAAAGTTGCACTCCTTAATAAACCAACGTGGTTGTAAATCACAAGACAAGTTTAGATGGAACCGGGTGGATTTATCCCTACTTTTCTCATTTTTTTAAAAAAATCAATTTAAAAAAATTTCCCCTCCTCCTCTCCCTCCTATTGTATCAATCAGAGTTAATCTCTCCAAACCAAAAGGACCATCTAAAATTAAGGATAGCTACCCTTCTCTAAACTTAGGGTAAATATAAAATATATGAGCATGTGATATCACATGTGAACTTATTGTCTTATTTCTTTATACCTCGACTTTCCCGTACTTGACAGCGAGACTTTGGCCGTATCCGGCAGTTACATTTGTATTCGGTGAGTTACATATAATTGCCACTTCAAAAAAATAATATTCTGACCTTAGGAGTACGACTAATTGGTGTAAACTTTCAAAGAATAATAATATAAGAAGGGTAAGGAAGAAAAATACTGGCGTGTCTTTCTTTTGAGAGTGTCCAACATCATATATTTTTTTCGAGAATAAAAATCACACTACCGTTAAAATCTAACTTAACGGTGCATTTGCAACAGAAAATATCATATTTACAATGACGTTTAAACACTTAGATTTTGAACAAAAAAGGTCATTTACAACAACCAAAAAAAAAAAGAGCTATATTTATAACAGGAAGTGCTGTATCTACAACAAAATTTAAAATCTAGCCATATTTACAACAGAAAATGTCATATTTACAACATTTAAACACCTGGATTTAAACATAGAAATGTCATTTACAACAGAAAAATGCTAGATTTATAACAGTAAGTGTTGTATTTACAATAAAATTTAAAATCTAGCCATTTACAACAGAAAAATTCATATTTGATAATAGGCTAGATTTTAATAATGGTGTGACTTTTGCTTTCTAAAATATAACCGTGTGTATTTTTTTTCAAAAAAAAACATATGATATTAAGCATTTCCCAAAATAAAACAGCGTGTGTATTTTTTTTTTAAACCCATATAAGAAACTAGGTATCTTGCATGTGAAAGCCTGAATAAGAAAATATTTTATATTGTATAAATTTGTTATGATGATGCTTCCTTGGAGATTCAAACGCCCTTTATTTTATTGACCGAGTTAGACGACGAGACTTTGGCCGTATCTGAGTGGTGGCATTCGGAGTTACGTTTGTTGCCATGTGGGGCCGGACACACGTGATTACATACACCAACGTAAGAGGGACATGACTTCACAAAATGAACCTAGAAAATGTGAATTTAAAAAGAGGACGTAAAAATTTTGGCTCAAACAAATCAAAAGAGCTATTTTGTTGGTGGCAGAATTAGGATTTATGCAGATAAACCAATAACTTGCAATATTTTATTAGTTACTTCTTTTAACATAAACCAATAACTTTGCTAATATAAAGTAGTAAGTACAGTATTATTTATGGTAAATTAACACTACAAGCTACATTTTAAATTTTTGTCAGGCTCTTATAAAAAGAGTCAAGACAATTTAAATTTTAGAAGAAGGAAGTACTTACGTTGTACCTTTCGCTTAATGAAAAAAAAGGGGTCAAATTCTAGGGATAAAACGTCTGAGACTTAAGGAATGATGAGAGGAAATAAAAAAGAAATTTAAAAATAAAAATAAATGTAAATAAATTAAAATGGTGCAGAAGAGTAAAGTAAATACTTTTTTGGTGGCCAAAAAAAGGGTAAATACTCTCTTAATCCATATCTTAAAAAGAGTATAAATGAAATTAGAGATGGCAAGATTTCCATCTCTAAGTAAATAAATCATCATCTCTAAAATTTAGATACAAAAAAAGGTAACCTTTTAAGTGAAGTTAATGTTCTTTTTAATAATGAATTAAATTCATTGTATTTAATCCCCTTATAGCTAGGGTCTGCCTTTTTCCTTGTCTTTTGGAGAAATGAGGGTCACTCAAACCGCTCGGACAGATGCGGTCTAAGGGTCGTTTGGGTCTGCCTTTTTCTTGTCTTTTGGCGAAATGAGGGATGAGTGGCCTCTTGGGTCCCCGCCTTTTTCCTTGTCTTTTATAGAAGTAAGGCAGATAAAAGTCGATTGTAAATATAATTTGTGTTTGAATTGATGGTCGTAGAAGTGACTTTTTTCCAAACTAAAAAGTGTTTAGATTATTATTTCAAAAGTCGAGTTGAGATGGAAAACAGTGAAAAATGCATAAAATCTTTTTGAATACTACGTATACATATTAGTTGTGTATATTAAGATAATTGAAGATAAAAATTCAAATTTAAATTTGAGAAAAAAATTTAAATTATTGTTAAACAAATTGATAAACAATAAAGTCCTTAATTAAATATATTTAATGGATAAAATTGTATATAAATTAGAATGCAAACAAATAATTTTTTTTACATGTTGATACTAAATAATAGTACATTGTTAATTGGATCACTTATGTCTAACAAGTTGGTCTCTATTTTTTTACATTTCTAACCCACCCAATAAAAATTAGGGAGAATGATATATAAATACTAAATAAAATTCTAAAACCTAGAAATGTCCACTGAAAAGGGAAAAGGAGAAAGAGGTAAGGATGTAAGAAATTAGGTTTTGAATATTTGGGCAAAAGACCAAACTACCATTCCTTTCACTCTTCTCTCTCCTTCCTTTCATTCTTATCTCTTCACTATGAGAGGCGCCACAATTGAATATCACCACCATCGCCACTTCTCCCTCCACCGTCCATTCTTCTCTCTCATTCCTTTCCCTCTTCTCTCTCCACCATGAGAGGCACCGCGACTGAAGAACACCACATCACCACCTTCTTCCTCACCGTGAGAGTTGCGACACAAAATGATGAGGAAGGGAACTCGATATATTGAAAAGGAGGAAGGGGACAAAAAGGAGATTGAGAAAGAAGAAGGTGAACAATAAAATAATGAGTTTGACAAGTTTTGTAAAGGATTCGTAAGTTTATTAATGAATTTTTTTTTTTTGATATAAAGTTTATTAATGATTTTGACAAGTCTTGTAATGGATTAACAAAAGTGTTTTCTAATGCAAAAAAGAGGTTGATGAAGAAGAAAGCTAACCATAAATAATGAGTTTGACAAGTTTTATAATGAGATTCGCAAGTTTAATAATAATTTTGACAAGTCTTGTAATAGGTTTTATAAAAGCGTTTTCGGATGAAAACATGCAAATCAGGATTCACCAAGATTTGTTAATCATGTTACAAAACTTGTCAAAACCATTAATAAACTTATGAATCTCATTATGAAACTTGTCAAACTCATTATTTAATGTTCATCTTTTTCTTCCTCAACGTCTTTTTTTCATCAGAAAACGCTTTTATCAATCTCATTACAAAACTTGTCAAAACTATTACTAAACTTGTGAATCCTATTACAAAATTTATCAAACTCATTATTTACTATTCACATTCTTCCTCAACCTCTTCTTTTTTCATCGAGAAAACACTTCATTAATCTCATTACAAGACTTGTCAAAACCATTACTAAACTTGTAAATCTCAGTATGAAACTTATCAAACTAATTATTTATTGTTTACCTTCTTCTTCCTCAGCCTCTTTTTTCATTCAAACAACACTTTTGTTAATCCCATTGCAAGACTTATCAAAACCATTATTGAACTTGTGAATCCCATTATGAAACTTGCTATACTTATTATTTATTGTTCACCTTTTTCTTCCTCAGCCACTATTTTTCATCAAAAAAACACTTTTGTTAATCTCATTACAAGACTTGTCATAACTACTACTAAACTTGTGAATCCCACTATAAAACTTATCAAAGTCATTATTTACAGTTCACTGTCTTCTTCTTTTTTTACTGTTCACCAAAAACTTCTTTTTCATTATACAATGGGAAACACAGCGCAAAAACCCCATAAATTAATAGAACAACAACATGAAGAAAAAGATATAAACTTTACTTGCGAGATATGCATCGAGCCCACGCTTTCAATCAAGAAATTAAAAAATCAATAAGATGTGTATGCATCCGTTTTGCTTTGATTTCATAACTAAGTATATCGAAGTAAAGATTGAAGATCGCATTGGCAAAATTGAATGCCCCTGGGTGAATTATAAACACCCATTAGACCCTCTTTCATGTAGGTCTATAATTGGCAAAATCCTTCTGAGGGACCATTTTGGTAAAAAAACTCAAAAAGGGACTAAGAATCGACAATCCCGAAAGGCCCCTTGGTCCTTTTAGGATAAATTCATTAAAAATTTACTACTAAATCGTCTCATTTACAACAATTTTTTTTACAACTAAATCGGTCTCATTTACAACAATATCGAGTCCTGGTTAACAACTATATCGATCTCATTTACAACTCACCAAAATTACAAACCCAAAAAAGACCAAGGGGCCTTTACGAGATGGTGAAATTCTTAGGTTCTTTTTTGAGTTTTTTTTGTCAAAATGATCCCTCAGAAGGATTTTTCCTCTATAATTCCAAAAGCACTATTTGATAAGTGGTGTGGTCTTCTATGCGAACAGTACAAGAAATTTGATTTTTACTGACACTGAAAGCAATTTTTTCTTGTTATTTATTATTATTGTTATTATTATTATTTGCAACGAAATAAAGGCGTTACATATTCCTCTGTTACTTCAAGTTATTGTAACAATTAAGTGCCATTGCGAAAACTTGAACATGCAACAATAAAAAAGACCGTAACCTAAAAATATAACTTTTACGGTTTAAGGGTGAAGGAAGTAAATTGGCCAAGCGAGACTTTTAGCTCGGGAGCGATCAACACAAAAAATTTTTAAATGTGAAATTTATACTGCAATGAGACTTTTAGCTCGGGGCGATTATACCAAAAGACTTTTAAAAAGTGAAAACCAACACAAAATCGTCATGCGGGTCACATTTTTGGGGAAATAATGAGCTAAAATAAAAATTAAAATGAAAAGTAGAAAATTGTTTAGAAATTGTTTTTATTTCACCAGGTTCTCTTGCTGTTTTCCTTCAGTTTCCATATTCCAAGTGTTCGTAGTTGGCGTAATCTTTTGTGGGTGAATGGGAGTTATCAAGTTTGTTGGGATAAGTGAGCCGACTATAAAAATCGTGGCTTTGCAGGGGTCCTGAAGGCGAATAATAAGATCTTGGTTTGTCGAAGAGTGGAAGCAATGACGTCTAATAGACCCTTCTCAAACTCACTAGAACCGTGCCACCGTTTTTTACGCATTTTATTTTTTATTTCAGCTCATTATTTCCCCAAAAATGTGACCCGCTAACTTGAATTCTTGTCAGGATGACGATTTTGTGTTGGTTTTCACTTTTAAAAGTCTTTTGGTATAATCGCTCACTGAGCTAAAAGTGCGTTAGTATAAATTTCACATTTAAAAGTTTTTTGTGTTGATCGCTCACCCGAGTAAAAGTGTTGCCAATTTGCTCCTTCGCCCAACTTTTAACAACAAAAACATATTGTAAAATCTCAACATTTAACTACAGCATAACTCGTTTACTATAAATCATAGCAGTTTTGCAAGAGACATGTCGTTGCAAAAAAAGTGAACATTCAACAACAAAAAAAGATCTTTAATTACATAAAAATATGACTTTTAACAACATAAACATATCGTTGCAAAATCTCAATATTCAACAACATAACTTGTTATGACAAAAGACTTTTAAAAAGTGAAAACCAACTTTATCATTACACTCTATGCTATCAACAACAAAAAAACAAAAAACAAAAAACAACAACAACAACATTCGTCGTTGCAAACTAATATATATGTCTCTCTCTCTCTCTATATATATATATATTAAAATAAATCTATTAATTAATACTATGATTTATAATAGCTACAACTTGATTTGTAAAATACAAATCTCTTACAATTTTTTCAGAAAAATAATAATAATAAATTAAAAATATATGATTCTCAATCTTAATATTAAATGTATTCCAACAACTTAGTAGAAAATATATAAATACGTATTTCACAATTTAAAATTTGTAATACTCAAAAAAAGCAAAGAGAAACAAAAAAGAACATAAGAAATATATTGTACTTTTCTGTCAATTCCACAATCTCCATTCTCCATCTCAGTTTATCTAATAACTCTACCATTGCATAACCCTTGTCCTGAAAATACATACAAAAAAAAAAAAACAAATAATGTCAAGACAACCAAGAAAATTAAAAAAAAAATTATAATCGTTTAAATCTATCTTACAAAATCTTCACTGACTTTCTTGTCCATTATTACATTTGAACTTTGCACGCTCCTCAGTTTAGTTGTTATAGGACTTTTGGGTAATTAAATCCCTTTATCAAGACCTTATAGTCATTTATCCTTTTTTTAACATATGAAGATTATCATTTTTAACTGTTAAATATTCTTAAAGAATAGATAACGATTCTAAATGAAAAACCATTAAGTATTATTAAATAAAATTTAAGTGATGTACTTTATTATTTAACTAACACTCCTTAGTTTGTGATAATTAGTTAAAATAGACTTATAATAAGACCAGAGTTGAAGGGCTGATTCTAAATATAACAATGTTTCTGTCTAAAGATTTGATGTATATGTTTAATTTTTATCTCTAATTAATTACATGTCTATCATATTTTTTCCCCACTACTTCTCTCTCATCTCTTTTTCACTCATTCTCTCCCTTACTAATCATCTTAATAAATAAGGGCATAAATGGGAAAAAAATAATGCATCTCCTACTCAACTTACTTTTTCAATAGAGCTTTCGGCTTTACGATGTGCAGTACACTACCTCAGCTTCTTTTTATATGGAATAACTACTAAATTCTATGTTTAGAATGTTAATTTATAATGATGATCTTCATTTCCATTTATATCCTTGTTTATAAATAGAATGCATGAAATATAATAAGTGATATCATGATCCTATTTAAAAATGGTAAGAGAATTAATATAGTACACATGGTAACTGCATAAATACTCATTAAATATTGAATTGGTGATGACCACCATTCGTAAAGATTACACGTTCCAATATTTTAGAGTTAATTATCTTTTGGTGAGGCACTAAGCCTCCTATGACAATAAAATAATGATGCAGAGTTGATCGATAAAGCTCATTGGGAATTTAGAAGTTTATCTGCTTCGCGTGTCCTGAGCTTTTCCATATTTCCAGGCTTTACAGCGTAGCATCAACGAATCTTTTCATATTTAATTTCTTTGCATTTGCCCTAATAACATGTGCCATTATTGACCTATTTGTTTACGCTCCCCCATATGCTGCTATTTATCAAAAGATGCCCGTATAATTAAATCAAGCACCGATGGCTCTTTTCGACCAAGTGGATTCACAAGAAAATTAAAAGGACGCACGTGCCTTATTGTCTCTTCTATCATTTCTCTCTTCCCTTGTAAAAAGAGTCTGCACCATGTGCGAATAGTTTGTTGCTGCCTGCTGGGCGACATGTATTATTTATAAGAGTTTAATAATTGAATCATAAAGTATCTCCAACCTCTTAATTAGTGCAACACATATAATTAATGAAGGTTACAAATTTTTTTTTTTAAAAAAAAACTCATTAAATCTTCAGCCAGTTTATATCGGACGGTTATAAAAAAGTAAGACAATTCAAATTTTAAACTTTTATAAAAAAGATTGAAGTGGGAATGCTGTCAAGGAAGCACGATGGACAAATGGATTAAGAGAGATCAGAAGAATTGTGCTAACGTTTATTGCATTTAATTAAGGATATTTTTTTACAAAATGTGAGTAATTTATTTAGTTTTAATTACTTATAAAGGATTTTTATATATAAACCACAGAACAACACGCTTACACGCGCACAACCACATACATGAGGGAATTTAAAATTGGTGAAACATCCCAAAGCAAGTCAAGTCAATTTTTATTTTTTTAATCCCCGGCATTCATCCTGTGTAATAATAAATAGCAATAACATTGTTATTGCTATATATAAATAGCAATAACAGGTTGGAGTGAAGCAAAGCACAAGATTGAGGTTCGTTAAGAAGGAGTAGAAGGGATTAGAGAGAAGAATTCAAATGTCATTGCCAGAAGTTTGTGGTGTTCAAATCAGACCACAACAACAAATACTTGCATTATATACGCGGTCAGACGAATGGGCATCTCGAATTCTCCGGAGAGGAGTTTGTGAGCCCATATGTAAAGTTTCAAGTGGAGAAGGCAAAGAGGGGGAATGGACTAGTGCACATAAGATGTTGTTACAATAACAAATATTGGATGCACAGCGGGACATCGGAATATGATTGGATTGTTGCAACAGCTAATGAACCTGAGGAAGACCAATCCAAATATTCATGTACATTGTTCAAGCCAATCCACGTAGATAATGCTGCTAAAACAGTCCAAATTTTGCACGTCCATCTTGGATGCAATGCAAAAGTGAGGATTGCTGCTGCACCCCATGGTTCCTATTTATTTGCAGTATCAAAGAATTATGATGGTATTCCGATGCGTGGCGATGTCTACAAATTCATCGATTGGGAATCACTATTGATAATGCCTAAATATGTTGCATTCAAGGGCGACAATGACAAATATCTCAGTGCCTGCTGTATCAAGAATCAGCCCCCATATCTGCAGTTTACATCAAATGATGTTGGTGATCCAGCAGTTGGGAACGAGATCTTCACCACTTATCTCGGAACGATCCGTGTAAAGTCCAATCATGAAGGTAAATTCTGGAGGCGCTCAGATAGCACCAATTGGATAAGGGCTGACTCGGGTGACGCCACCAATAACGACCACAACACCTTGTTTTGGCCAATCAAACATGACAACAATGTCGTTGCTCTTTGGAACTTGGGCAACAAAAATTTCTGCAAGGGACTCACCTTCGAGGGCAAGACAAGTTGTCTTAGTGCTGGAGTTGTCACCACTTCTAGAGAGGCCCAAATAACGGTGGAAGAGATTGTTACTTCAAGGCATATCTGTAATGTCATTTTCCATACCTCAGATGCCAGGATTTATAGCAAGAAAGTCCTTACAATGGCCACCAAAGATGCCACTAACAGGAACAAAAAACCCAATAATGAAAAACTAAAGCTCTCTTATACAGAGACTAAGAGCAGTAGTTGGAATACCATTGTTTCATCGAAGCTGGGTGTCAAAAAAACTGACTTCAAACCCGGCGTTCCATTCATCAACGATGAAGGACGAATTGAAATTTCGGCTGAGCTTAGTGAAGTAAAACAGTGGGGAACGCCTAGGAAATTACAAACTGAAGTAGAGAATGAGTATGAAGTTATTGTGCCACCAATGACGATGGTGACAGTGAGTCTACTAGCAACACAGGGTAACTGTGACGTTCCCTTTTCATACACTCAGCGTGATACTCTTACTGATAGGCAAGAAGTTACCTATAACATGGTTGATGGCATTTATAGCGGCATTAATTGTTTCAACTTCAGGTATATGATCAAACAAAAAAAAATTATGATGTAATTAAAATGGCACAGATGTTTGTGGGTACCACCTCCAGAAACCCTCACGAGACTCCACTCGTCCACTAGGGCTGCCTAGGGGTTTAAAAGGCTTGTTGCATGTGCTAAATGCAATCGTGTTCCCTACGAAAGTGGCATTTTTTTTAATTTTTTTTTTGTAATTTAGTAGAATAATATGTATTATAATGGCCTTTTTTTTTTTTTTTTTTTTTTTTTTGGTGTAAGTATTATAGTGGCCTTTACTCTTTACTTGGGAACTTTATATTCTGGTTCTACTATGTCGCTACCTACATAGGCGCATTATGTTGGAGTCCATCTTGACAGGTTGATCGAGAATCTAGTTGCCTTTTTGGTGATTCATGAAGTCATGGGTAATTTGTTCCCCGTTTGAATTATTTGGTTCAATGTTGGTGATTTTTTTATGTGAAAGTGGGTTCCTTTGATTTCTTTTGCTTGCTTTAGGGTTAACGTCAGGCCCAACTCACCTACGCACTTAATAAAATCCATGAGTAATTAATTGCATAAACAAAATCAATTATCAAGCTTAGCCATCTTAGCCCACAAATTAAACTATATCATTGGCCTAGGTTGGGCGTCTACTTATTCCTTCATACATTATATTCCATAAACTCTCCTCTCTGTATATATATAGGAAATCCAATTTAATGGTTAGATTTATAAATAAATAAAAAATCATAATTTCATTAATTTTGACAACTCTTACCTAAACTATAAAACTGCTCTCTTATTTATTAACCTGATATATCAAAAAAGTGAACATTCAACAATAAAAAACACCGTAACCTAAAAACATAATTTCTAACAACAAAAACATATGATTGTAAAATCTCAACATTTAACTACAACATAACTCGTTGCTATAAATCATAGAAGTTTTGCAAGAGACTTGTCGTTAAAAACAAAACAAAACAAAAAAAATTTGAACATTCAACAACAAAAAAGATCTTTAATTACATAAAAAATATGACTTTTAACAACAAGAACATATCGTTGCAAAATTTCAATATTCAACAACATAACTAGTTATGATAAAAAAATATTTGGCAACGACTTTTATCATTACACACTATGCTTTCAACAACATCAACAACAACATTTGTCAATATTCAACAATATATATAAATAAATCTATTAACTAATACTATGATTTATAATAGCTACAACTTGATTTGTAAAATACAAATTTCTTACAATTTTTTAAGAAAAATAATAAAATTTTTAAACATCTAAGATTCTCAATCTTAATATTAAATGTATTCCAACAACTTAGTAGAAAATATATAAATACATATTTCACAATTTAAAGTTTGTAATACTAAAAAAAAGGCTAAGAGAAACATAAACAAGGACGGAGCTTCTATGGGACTAGTGGGGGCCATGGCCCCCCCCCAAAAAAAAATATTGTTTAGAATTTTTTTTAATTTCTTTTAATATAATGTAAAATTAAATTTTGGCCCACCCAACTTCTTTTTTTAAACATTTTCCCCTCTTTTTATATCTTTGGGGCTTATAATTCAATCTTTGTTCCATGTAAAGTCTTGTATGATTTATGTTAATCTTGTCATTTTTTTTATATTTCATTCTAATTACATGAAATTTTTTTCTATATTTAAAACTTTCCTTTAAAAAAAAATTTCGGGGCGCCGCCCCAACCCCCAAATCCCCCACCACTTTGTTTGGCCCCGCCTAAATTTTTGCTCCAAGCTCCACCGCTGAACAGAAAAAAGAACAAAAGAAATATGTTGCACTATTTTGTCAATATGCCACAACCTCCGTCTCAGTTTATCTAATAACCCTGCCATTGCATAACCATTGTCCTGCAAAATACATACAAAAACACAAAATAAATAAGGGTCAAGGTGCAGATTTGCCAAACAACTATTACCCAAGGAGCGTCGGGCCAAATAACTATTGAGGGGACCAAAATTGCCAATCAACAATTAAAAAGTGGAAAAAAAACACAATTTGGAGCAGATTAAGCCAACGAACTATTATCACTCCATCCTTTGTCTTGGTGTCTCCGTCTTCCATTGACTTGTCATAGTGTTAGTGACGTCGGCATTTCCAAAGCTTCTATTGTTCTTTGGGTGTTCCACTTATCCTCTTGAACTCATCCGATAGTCCATGACGTTCGGCGGCACACACCTTACACACCTGGTTCCATCCCTCGATGCCACAAGCGAGCAACCCAGCTTGCCCGCAATGCATGCTCCCATGGGTCCCATCTCTGTTGGTGTTTTCCTTTTCCAACAAGAAGGCTTAACCACTCTTTTCTCCCGTTTACGCCATCGTCCTACGCCGGTGTCTCACATTTTAACTTAATTGTGATAGTTGTTTTCTTTTAATAGTTATTTGGTGTTTTTTTTTTCACTTTTAATAGTTATTTGGTTTTTTTTTCACTTTTTAATTGTTGATTGGCAATTTTGGTCCCTTCAATAGTTATTTGGCCCAGACGCTCTTTGGGTAATAGTTGTTTGGCAAATTTGCACCTTCACCCAATAAATAAATGAAGTCAAGATAACCAAGAAAATTTTTAAAAAAGTAATAATCGTTTAAATCTATCTTACAAAATCTTCACTGACTTTTAACAAAAGCTCAAGGCTTTTAACACAAATCTACCAAGTTAAGTGGCAACTCATCACAAAATGTCCATTACTTGTTGTTGAGAAAGATAGCAATTTCTACAAGAAAGAACACATCAATTTACTCGGTTTAGATCCAATGTGATCCTCACATAAATTTACTTGGTTCAGATCCAATGTGATACTACATCCCAGGCTGAGCCAGAGCTCAAGACTTTCCACTATCTGAAAAAAATTGCTTACAACCCGCAAGAACAATCACACACTCGCAGATCATTGCAAGATCAAAAACCCTGATCTAAACTATTGGAACAATCTCTAACAACCATAGAAGAGATTCAACACAAAACCCAACAACGACAATGATTTCAAAAATAGAATATGGTAAAAAGACTCAGAAGTTAGTAATAACCTTTTATACTAGTCACTTTAATATGAAATGACTAAAATACCCCTAGGTCATAGTGAAATTACAAATATGCCAACATATCTCCACCTTGACTCTATTTTGACAGCAAAAATATCTCAAGCACTTGACGACTATTTAAATCCCAGACTCTGGACACCTTAAGAAAATCCAATGCAATATTGAACGTACTTACAGGTACGACCTTAGTCAGAAGGTCTGCTGGATTCCTTTGGGTGTTGATCTTTTCTATGGACACTTGACCCTTATAAAGTGAAACTTCACATCTATGTGCTTTGTCCTCTCGTGAAACATGTTGTTCTTGGATAGGACTATTGCACGTTGTGAGTCACTATGAACATGTGTCTGCTTGAAACCAAGCTCTTTCAACAAGCCTCTAAGCCACAACGCCTCCTTAATTGCTTCAGTTAGTGCTATGTACTCAGAATCTGTAGTTGACAACGTTACCACATGCTGCTTTCCAAGGAGGATTTCCAACTTACCAAGTTGCCTCCCACAGTAAAAACATAACTTGTTATTGATATTCTCTTATCTAAATCTGCTGCAAAATCAAAGTCACAATAACCCTCAACTTGTATGTTAGTTTCATGATTTTTACAATATACCAAACCAATATCAACAGAATTTCTCAAGTATCTCAAAATCCAATTAACAGCATCCCAATGAGAACTATCAGGATTACTCAGAAACCTATACACAAGTCCTACTGCATAGGCTAAATCAAGTCTGGTACATTCATATAATGCATAAGACTTTCCATACAAGTTTGATACTCACCAACAGATTTATTATCATCAACAGATACAGCATAACCAATCATACGAGAATTAAAACAATCCCTAGGATTCTCAGTAAGGTTCAGGAACCTTGCTGGTTTTCACATTATTCTCCTTACACGATCCCTTGCTAGGGTATAATCAGATGAAGGGTTAGAGTTAACCTCAGATTGCTCAGATTCAGAGACATCATCATTATACTGAGGATCTTGATCATCAAACCCGTGATCATCTATCTCAGCTACAATAGTCCCTTGCTTAGGACTTAGGTTGTTATGCTCCACCTCAAAGAAGACCTTGTCAGGACCTTCTTGAAGTATGTTCTCTTGAGACTTATCCTGCAAGTTAATCTAATTTCTTTTTTGCTAAAAAACTCCATATTTGCTGGACATCATCTTCTAGTCTCTGGATAAGTTGAGTAATTGACATATACACTGAAGGAGAGCATAGTTTTCTGAATCGAGTAATAGGTGTTTTCACATTTAGTTCCCAAAATATTGCTGAATAATTACAAAGAATTAAGATACAAATACAAACAAACAATTGACCAACAGCTTCAGGAATTCAAGGAAATAAGGTTCTGGTACAACAGCTTCATAAATTCAATTGATGAAATACAAAACATATCCTGCTATATATGTTTCTTATACATTGTACATATTTTCCAAAACATGAAAAAAATGGAGAAAACAGGACAAACACAAATGCCCAGAAAGTACATTGTCAGGACGAACACAAAACTCTAGCATTACCTTCGGCATTTGCTGCTACTTCTAATTCGCCGTTATCTCTTTGTCTTCTTCTCTCCCTAAGCCTCGGTTCATGATCTTTTTAGTTCATTTTCTGCCATCCAGGCCAGAGCCTTCCTTGCTTTAGAGTTCCAACGCCGCGTTTCTTCTCCTCTAAAGAATCATGGTTGTCAGTGCAGCAGGGTAATCCTCTAATTGATTGTCACTCACCCTTCTGGAACATGGATCAGACCTCAACCAAATTTAGGACCTGAAATCCAGTTCCTGGCAAGATGCAGGCTCCAAATTCTCAGGTGATGATTTCTCTACCATTGCCGCCAATCCTTCCATGTCTCCCGATCCAGTCCTTGAGAGTGAACTCGACCAGACTGGAATTGAAGCGGGTCTGACCTTGCTACAAGTTATATTGGACTATTATGATTCGTCACCAAAGCTACTACACTCAGAATCATGGAGATTGGGGAGCCGCGGCTGTGGAGGAGTGCAGTTGCACAGTGACTATGTAGGAATTGCGCTTTCAGAGCGGCTATGGAGTCGCTGACTGGAGTAGCTACAAAAAAAAAAAAAAGTTAACTAGGAAACGAGCAATTTTTTTTAGAAGTTTTTTTTTTTAATTTTATTTATTTATGTTCAATGTGACTCGAAAGTTTTAGTTATAATTTAATATCATTAAAAAAATTGATGTTGACCGTTAACTTTTAAATGAAAAAATGGCAAAATTATTAAGTTTTAAAATTTTCAGATGACATTAAATCTAAAAAAAAAAAAGATTTTTAAGACAACATTATCTTTAGGCATATAAAACAGATTTACCACTTACCTCAATTGAAAATGTGGCACAATTTTTAGGTTGTTCGAAAAGACAGAAGTTTTAGGGTATGTTTAGTTGGGGGAGGGAGGGGAGGGGGAGGAAAAATATTAAAAGGGGAGAAAATTTTTGTGGGCCCCACCATAAATAACTTTTCACTCTCTATTTTCTCCCCTTCCCTCCCCTCCCCCAACCAAACATACCCTTAGAGGGTAAAGAGAAAAATATACAGGTGGCATTATATGACCGTTAAATATCTCAACGGTTGAGATTAAATCAACATGACAATGCTGTTAAAATAAATAACTTCAGAGGATCCTTATCCGACCCTCTACTGTTATCAATTTTAATTTTAACATTATTGTCATGTCTGCTTAATCTCAAGTGTTAAGATTTTTAATATTTAGGATATTGCTACATTTCTATTTTCCTCTTTGCTTCAGCGTCTCTTTTCCATTTTCGCTTTTTTCTTGGTGTTATGCTTCAACGCCCTCTCTCATTCTTTTTCTACTGAAATACTTCATATTTCCAGTACCTCCACCATCTCGGACTCTTTCTTATTAGGTGAGATTGACTCTTTTCCCAAACTGAGGTGGGAATTTTTTTTTTATTGTTTTTCAAATATTAATCATTAATCGTCATTGAGAAAAGCAATAGCTTTGGTCGACGTCTCTTTAAGGTGTGTTTAGTTTAAAGGGAGCGAATGAAAAGAAAAGGAAGCAGAAAAGATCATTTGTCTGGTCTAAGAGGAAAGAAGGAGGACGATAATAATCAATTGGCTATTTTACCATTGCATGTTACTTTATACTTTATAATTATAGATTGTTTAAATTATCTACACTTAGATTTAAATTAAATTATTGCATTAATATTGTAATATATGTATAAAAATAATATTTTTATCAATAGCTAATACAATAAATATTTTAAAAATACCAAATTAACAATTGTTTTCTTTTATTCATAAACATCTCTTCATGTTGCCCATTGATTCATTACTTTTTAAGTAGAAGTGTTCAACTTTTGATTTTTTTTAACTCTATTCATCCAAATTTTACATGTGCTCATTCAACTTATGATTTCATCTAAATTTATGTCCCTATGTAATTAGGCAATGTAATGAAATGAACAAGTTATGTGTGTGTGTGTATATAAATAATAATTAATATAATAAAATGTTTTCAAAAAGACTAAATTAATAATTTTTTTCTTTTAACCCTGGAAAGTCTAGAGAAGCTGAATGTCTGCAGAGGATTTTATGTTAGAATCTGAATGTTTGTATGTTCTCCTGTGATAAGATCTACACTGATATATGCAATAATTATTACTAACAGCACATCAAGCATCGAGCCAAACAATCCCCTTGATCCTGAGAAAGTAATCAGATACAAAAATTTAGTTATATTGATCACGAAAACAACATCAAAATCCCCCAAGCGAAAAGGGAAAATTACACTCGAGTCCCAAGGAACAAATATTTACAATTAGGTCCCTTGAATTCATGAAATTACGAAGTCCCTAGGGACTTCGTAATTATTTGTGGAAGCAAAATTACTTTTTTGCCCAAAGGAGAAATAGCCTCGGACCTCAAAATTAAAAAATCCAGGTTTTCAAAAGTTGTTGTTAAAATAGGAATTTCTTTGTTGTAAATATAGAATTTCTTGTTGCAAATGGCCTCTGGACCTCGAGAATTGAAAAAATTCGGGTTTTCAAAAGTTGTTGTTAAAATATGAATTAGGCTGTTGTAAATATAGAATTTCTTGTTGTAAATGGCCTCTGGACCTCGAGAATTAAAAAATCTAGGTTTTCAAAAGTTTTTGTTAAAATACGAATTGGTATTGTTGTAAATATAGAATTTTTTTTATTGCAAATGGCCTCGGACCTCAAATTAAAAAATCCAGGTTTTCAAAAGTTGTTGTTAAAATATGAATTAGTTGTTGTAAATATAGAATTTCTTGTTGCAAATGGCCTCTGGACCTTAGAATTGAAAAAATCCACGTTTTCAAAAGTTGTTGTTAAAATAAGAATTGGTTGTTGTAAATATAGAATTTCTTGTTGCAAATGGCCTTTGACCTCGAATTGAAAAAATCCACCTTTTCAAAATTTGTTGTGAAAATAGGAATTGGTTGTTGTAGATATAGAATTTCTTGTTGCAAATGGCCTCTAGAACTCGAAATTAAAAAATCCGGACTTTCAAAACTTGTTGTTAAAATAAGAATTTCTCATTTGTAAATATAGAATTTTTTGTTGCAAACCTGGATTTTTCAATTATGATGTCCGAAGCGTTTTCTCCTTTGGGAAAAAAAGTAATTTTGCTTCCACAAATAATTACGTAAGTCCCTAGGGACTAAATAAGATAACATAAAAATCTTTGACCTTCCCTCTTATTTCATTAATCAAAACGAAGTAATATTAAAATCTTTTATTCCCCGTTGAACCAAATAGAGCTCAAGGAAGCCGCAATAAATGTTAGAGGAACCCATTTTCAACCCAAGTAACTATTCTTCTATTATACGCTGCACACCAGCTATTTGCATAGTCATATTTTAGGGGTAAACCATGTGACTTTACACATAATTAAAAATTAAAGATCATTTACATCTAGTTCAAGACAAACTGCACTTACTAATTTATCGCACTCATCATATATAAGAGGTAAATACCATTTACATCTACTTCAAGACACACACACACATGAAGATAACAAAATTTAAGTATACGCTTTGGGGCCCATCACCCCCTCACGACTTTAAAACGCAAAGAGAGAAGTATCCATACCCTATAAGGGATCTTTTGTTCCCCTCCCCAGCACGCTGGGCCCATCAATCCTAATCGACCTGAGCCTGGTTCTGATACTAATTGTAACATCTCAGTGCCTCATTCTCGATATTGTTCACTTTGGGGCCCATCACTCCCTCACGGCTTTAAAACATGTCGAGAGGGAGAGGTATCCAGACCCTTATAAGGAATCTTTCACTCCCTCCCCAGCTGATGTGGGATATAACACTAATTGTGAAGTCCCACATCCATTGGAAAGGAGAACGAAGCATGCCGTATAAGGGTGTGAAAACATTTCCCTTGTCGACGCATTTTGATGGGCCTAACAAAGCCCATCCAAAACCAAAATCATGTGGCCTTATGTGCCAAAGCGGATAATATCTACATGCGAGCGCTTGGACTGTTAAAGTTGGTATTAGAGCCAGGGCTCGATCGTTGGTCAAGCGAGGACACTGGACCCTAAGGAGAGTGGATTGTGAAGTCCCACATCGATTGGAAAGAAACATGCCTTATAAGGGTGTAGAGACCTTTCCCTTGTGGACGCGTTTTGATGGGCCTAATGAAACCCAACCGAAAATATCCACGAGCACGTATGTGTGTGGGTTGTTAGGTAGTGTGGGTTGTTAGGTAATGGTGACGAAGGAAAAGGGAGTGAGGCAGAGATGAGATCTGGTTTTGCTGGGTAATTGTTGTTATTGTCGTTGTTAATAGGGGTGAGCAATCGGTTGTTCGGTTCGGTGTTCGGTAAAAACCGAAAAACCGAAAAGCATGCATTTTTACAACCGAACCGAAACCGAAGTAATAAAAAAACCGAACCGAATTAACCGAAATATTTCGGTGCGGTTTTCCAGTTAATTCGGTTTTTGGGCTTATTTATTTTGGGCTTTCTTATTTAGTTGAATTCTATGAACTCGGCCTTTTTTTTTTTGTGCTCAGAATGAAATAGCAAATCTACATCATACATTCCAATATTCTAAACTCAAGAACAACCGAATTACTGATATCAAAAAAGAACAACCGAATTACAACTGAATTGGTTTGGATCCCCAAAAAAGAACACAACCGAAAACCGAAATTGCCAATCGACAATATTATACATCTTTGAGCGAAAAAAAAAGCCACAATCAGCCACAATGGAGCAGCTGGTATATATCATCAAGGCAGCACGATCTAAGATCTTGACAAAAAGCACCACCGCAACATCAAAATTCCCTCTCTAACCACTGCAATATCACAAATTCTAACAACAACATAAACTCAAAAACAAGTGTAGCAACTCATCAATCACAGAGGCAGAGACGATGCTGATTTTTTATTGCTTGGAAACACTAAAAATATGAGAAACAAGTCACCCAAATGAGTGACGACACTGAGACCGGAAATACTAACTATCGGCAGATCTGTCTTCTACACATGGAAATACTAACTATCAGTGGAAGAAAAATGCAAAACCTAAAATAAAGTATACCGAGGGCCGACAGAGGGCGAAACAGAGATGAGAACTGATGAAAGGTGGAGCTGAGACGAGGCCGACGGATGGCGGAGCCGAGACGAGGCCGACGGATGGCGGAGCTGAGACGAGGCCGACGGATGGCGGAGCCGAGACGAGGCTGACAGACGGCGGTGCCGAGACGAGCCCGAGTCTGATCACAGCTGCAGATCGTAGAGTCAAAAAATCAGAAAGACCTCAGGTGTGAAGGTAGATGAACAGATCAAGAGAGCACAGGGCTTTGTTCAAGAAATCAAAGCCAACAAAAATCAAGAACAGGAGCAAATCCCACGACGAAAGGCGTTCTTAGGGTTCAGATGCACAAAAAATTCAGAGCATGAGAGAAGTGCCCGAGGCCGAAGGAATATACTGAAGCAGACACGCAGCGATGAAGAAGCCGAGTTGTGACTTACTTTTAGGGTTTTCAATGGAAAGGGATGGGGTTATGACTTCCTTTTGGGTTGGGTTTCATACTGGGCTTCAGTGAGGTGGGCCGAAGGTCATGCATAATGGGCTGATTAAAAATTGTAATACGACGTCGTTTTAATTAAAATCGGTTATTCGGTTTTAACCGAAATAATTTTTCAAAAACCGAACCGAACACCGATAACCGAATTAAGTCACTTCCATAAACCGAACCGAACCGAAAAAACCGAAAAACCGAACCGAAAAAACCGAACACCGAATTAGTCGGTTCGGTTTTCGGTTTCGGTTTTGATTTGCTCACCCCTAGTTGTTAAGCCATATCTGATTTTTGGAACGTCATTACTCTTGCTCACTTTGTTCTCTTCTTGGATGACATTTTGTAATGCAAGTTCGAACTTGATTGTTTGGTTCGAACTTGAATGTCTTCTTTTGCAACTTCAGTATGTAACTGGTTTTGTAAGTTATTTGTGGGCTATTTTGGTATATCTTATATCTATTTTATGTCATTTAACCTCATGGTTCACATCTAATTTTACTGAGACTTGTCAATTGCTTTCTACACTATTTGGTTGGGTTTAGTACTTGTTGGTCTAGTGTAGCAACTGTCCATTGCCACATACATGCCTAGGGTTGGTTTACCTGTTGTCCAGGGCCTGCTTCCTCTTCGTGTTGCTTTGTAACATCAGTAGGGTTGGTTTTTATGTTGAAGTTTGCAAACTTTTTCTCCACCATGACACGATTTGGTTTGGCTCGTCATTTCTGTCCAATTCGCAAAACAAAACAAAATTATGTTTTTTGCCTTTTTGGGGGCATTATGGGAATTTTACCTAACTTTCCCACTTAACCAATACCCAATTTTTCTTAACAAACAATTCATTTTCCCTCAATTTACTTATATTGCCATGTCTACTAAACAGCTCAACCTTTTAAAGTTCCTTCTCAATCTTTCATTCCCTTTCTTTCTCTTCTTTAAGTTCATTTCTCTCTTTAAATGTTCCCCATACCAAACGGTGCTAGTCCTTTCATATTGGAAGAGAGGGAGAGACGTTTCTCAAATTCGTTAAGGCTATTTAGGTCATTTGCCAATTACATCATATCACACAAAAAGTCCCAAGCCACTCGACAATAATTAAGATAATTCCAGGTACTTTTTTATATTTGTTTTTTTGCCGGGAACTTGAACTTGTACCTTATCCTCCCAACAAGAAAATTCCAAGAAAATCACAGCTAGGTCCTAAGGACCATAAAAAATAGTAAAAAAGTTAAAACAGAAATTTACATATAAAAAAAAAATCCTTAAAAACTGTTTTTATATTATTTGTATTGAAACAAAATCCAAGTTTTTAAATTTTGCTGTGAATATAAGCACTTCCCGTTGTGAATATAGTTTTTTCTGTAGTGAATGATCCGATTTTAAATTTTGTGTTGATTATAGCACTTCCTATTGTGAATCTAGTCTTTTTCTATTATGAATGATTTCTATACGCTTAGGGACTTGAGTTTGAAACAAAATCCGAATGTTTAAATGTTGTTGTGAATATAAAGACTTCCTTGTTATGAATATAATTTTTTTCTATTGTGAATAAGCCGGATTTTTAAATTTTGTTGTGAATATAACACTTTAGGTTGTAAATATAATATTTCCGTTATCAATACAAATAATATCAAAAAAATCACTAGAAATTTTTTTTAATATGTGAATTTCTGTTGGGATGTTTTACCATTTTTTATGATCTTGCAAGCTGGCTATCATTTTCCCAAAAATTCGGCCGTTTCAATGATTCATTCCCTGAGCAAAAAGGCTCCGGCACATCGCCCCCGTCCAGACAAGATCACAGCGAACCGGTCCACAGAAGAATCGAAATTTTTGCTGAACCGGTCGGTCTACCTCTTAAAGCTACCGGTGTTTCAGTTTTCCTGCGCGGCCATCACCATTGCAGAAACAAAATGCCGCCGAAGAAGAACAAGCAGAAGCAGAAAGCGAACCCAGCTTCATCGTCGAAAGCAAAGTCACAGTCATCCTCATCCGGTCCGAGGCTGCAGATTTCGGCCGAGAACGAGAACCGTCTCCGCCGCCTCTTGCTCAACTCAGGCCGTTCCACGCCATCTGTTCCTGCGACGGACGATGCTCTCAGCAACGCTCAGAAGGCAAAGAAGCTCAAAGCTGTTTACGAAAAGCTCTCTTGTGAAGGTTTCAGTAATGATCAGATTGAGCTTGCTCTTTCCACTCTCAAGGTATCTATGTCTTGACATCGTAGGTTTCTCGGGGAAAGAAATTTGGAGTACGAATCATTGGTCGTTCTGACTATATGGAATCTGATCGTTCAAACATGTCTGCTTACAAAAATAAGCAAAATACCAGTTGTACTAGAATGCAGTGGTAGTTCGTGTGTGTGAAATAGTTGCAGTGCGCGTAGCCACGCTCCAATTTCTTCCTCCTTTTTTAATTTTAACTTCACTCGAACGCATTTTGGAAAGCCGGGACTTCATTTAGAGGATTATAACCGAAAGCAGAAGGTTGTTTGCGTTCCATTTCCGGCACTTGAAAAAAAAAAAAAAAAAAAGATAGTAAGAAATCTGATACATATACAAAATTAATCAATGTCTAATGGCTTAGTCTCGTAAGACTTTCAGCTTCCGTTTCTGAGAAACTTAGAAAGTGGAGTTTTTCCCGTTTCAACCGTTCCTCTTTTCTTTTCTTGCCTATGACAACTGTGTAATTGTTTCAACTTTATCCTTTTCATATTCCTTGCCAAAATATTTTCAACCACTGATCATACTAGTTTTTTATTGATATTTCAAGCTCGTATTCTGTTTTACTGTTCTCTGCAGGAAGGTGCTACGTTCGAGTCTGCGCTTGATTGGTTATGCTTGAATTTGCCCGGGAATGAGCTTCCATTGAAGTTTTCTACTGGAACCTCGTTGCATTCTAATGAAGGTATATTTGTACTTCCCCTGACTATAATACTTCTATAAGATTATTTTTTGTTTGTTTGTAGTATTAAATTGTTAAGTTTTTTGCATTTTGGATGCTGAATTTCTGATCCTCAATGCCTTGATAGGAGGTTCTGTTGGCGTTATATTAAATCAACGGGATGATTGGACTCCGTTGGTGAATGAATCTATTACAACTAAGCAAGAAAGTCCAGAATTTTCTGTTATAGTCAAGAAACAGTGGGATGATGATACTTTAGATTCTCGCCAGCCATCTCAAGCAGATTGGATCAGGCAGTATGTGGAGCAACAGGAAGAGGTAAGGGCAAACAATGGCACTAAGTACGTCTTTACAAGGGGCCTGAAAGCATTAAACCTTCTTGTAAAATTGCAAATAGGATTAAAATGGGATAAATTTTATCACGATGGTGCAGACTTCAACTATTCTCTTCACCTCGCAATTTTCAACTGTGAGTGTATTACTTGTTGTCTTTTGATGTGAACCTAGCCATAAATGTCAACGTTCCATCTAGAGATCAATTCATGGTTGTTTTAGGATCAGAAATCAGTACTTTGTCTGTTATCAGAAAACATTATATATGAAGCTGAGAAAGAATTACACTGACCTATGACAGTACCAGACTTCAGGTGAGACAGGGAAAATATGCCCAAAATGGTTTTTGACAGGCCTTTGATTGGATGGCCTTTTCTGAGACAGAAACTGCTGGTGCTTCACTGGGTTTCAGCAGGAATTGGTTATTACATGATTAATACATGTTTGCAATGTGCAAGATGGAGCAATGAGAGCCCATCCATTGGTGCTTCATTGCCAGTACTGGTCTTTTTGGAGTTGGCCAACCCTTTTCCTCAGCTCGTATTAGGGTTAAAGTTTGAATTTGATGAATAATTTGGCATTCTGCTTAAGATTTTATTTGACACCCGTTAAGGAGAGAGCCAAAAAGTAGATAATTTGGAAACATGTGAATTTTGACTAAAAGACACGTACATAGATGCCTGCTGTTCTACACTTATATTAGTATTGGTCTTGTGAGTTTGACTTGAACGACTCAGATACCCTTGGGACTGTCTTGATAGCTTCATGTTTCCTAATTCTATAACGGTAATTATTGTTTATCTCTCAGTGTTGATCCCTTTTCATTTTCAAGCGCTATATTGCATCATGTATGGTCTTTTGCTAAAACCTAGAGAAACCTATGAATTATTGTCTTCCATGAAGGATTCAATTTTAGAAGCTTTTGGTCATCGTTTTAATGTCCCATTCTAGGCTTTTAGCCAATGACACCAGTAAACTGTACAAATTTCACACTGACAAGGAGAATTATGATCTTTTTTCTCGCCAAAATGAAGACTTGAAAGCTAAAATAGCTCACAGATCCACCCCCAAGTGTCATTAAAGAAACGAAACAGCCTATTCCAAATCTACCTAGCCACCTCATGATGTAAACGAAGGTGGTTATTTGTCTTTGAACTCCTCAAACATATCGCTCACATATCTGGTGACAGAGTCCTATTACGCCAAGTCTTAATCATCCAATTTACAATTTTCCTTTTTTATTGATAAATTTTTAATTTGGTTATATTATTTGCAGGATGAACATAACACTTGGGAGGATGACATTCTTGAGGAGAGAAGTGCCAAGAAAGAGGTATTATCTTTCCTGTTGGGATCTTATATGGTTTCATGGAGAATGTCCATTTGTATTTAGCTGTAGCTTATAAATTTTATGGTAGCATTCAGTTTTGATTTCTTTTTAAGGTTCCCCCTTTATTGAGTTTTTAACATGCTTAAAATATATATCTTGGATTATTCTTGACTTGTTCTATAATTCTTCTTTTATAAAACACACTTTTTGCTTAAATTTCTTATTCAGATTTTGTTGGCCAAAATTTCTAACTCATTTGTAGTTGTTTTTATTTTAACTTTTGTGATTACATGACTTCTGTCCATTATTTATACAATAACCTGTTTGAAGTTTGGGTATTCTCTTCCTTGAACTATTAGGCAATATGTTGAATTGATGCAGCTTCCTAGTTTAGATGACCTGACTGATGGATATTTTTCCTTCGTAATTAAAACTTTGGCTTTAGTCTGATCAAGTAAGGTTACATGTGTTTAGTTATAGTGATATCTTCTGCATTTAAGTAGGGAAAGAACTGTTTGTCTGAGAGTTACCATCTTTGTTTTGCTTGGTCTTTGTTAATTATGTTGTGATAATATAACAGTAGAGTATGGACTTTTTACAGAAAGTTAATGCTTTTGTTCTGTTTGGTCTCTGTGAATTTAGTGGTGAAAATTTGATGTTGTTCAGATAACTCTAACGAGTTTAATTTACCCTTGTCTTTTATGATAGGTCTGTGAGCCTAGATCTTATGATGTTATTGCCAAAGAGTACCTTTCTGCAAGGTTGGAAGCTGCGAAAGCTAAGGAAAAGGGGGATAAGAAAAGTCAGGAGCAGGCAGGCAATATTATCCGGAAACTGAAGCAAGAATTGTCTGCTTTAGGTTAAGTTTATCTTCATTTTCTATTTTGAAATTTTGTAGCCTTTGACTTGTCTCATGCTTTTACTGTACTCTGAGCAGGGTTATCAGATGAAGCTCTGGCTGCACAGCATGAGCTTGAAATAGCTTCTAAACCCACATCTGAGGGAAGATCTTCAGGTCCTGAGCCTGTTGATTGTGCTGAAGAAGAAACTTCATGTGAACCAGGAGGTTATTCAAATGTTATTTTACCATCTGATGAGATAACTGTTGACAAAAGTGACGCAATGCAAGATCATGCGAAGGAAAATCCTGCTAATTTTGATATGTCTGGTGCACAAGTTGTTAGAAAGGATTCTGCGGAAGAAGAGGCAGACGATGTTGAACTAGGTGGTTTCTTTTTGGAGGATGCCCCATCTAATGAAATGTTGCCTTCTGATATTTTGGAAATGCAGAAACAAGAAAAAATTAAGAAAATATGCGAGAAGAAGAATTTGGAGAAGTTAGATGGCATTTGGAAAATGGTAGGTTTGTAGGCTACATTCAATGGCACTTGATGAGCAGTATCTGGTGAAAATCAAGCATTTCTGAGTTGCCTTTTTTTCTTTTGCCAGCATCTCTGAGGTGCTTTTAGTGATTTTTCCCTGTCAGACTAGGAAATCATATTAAAGGTAGTGTGGATGGGGAATTTTGAGGAAATAATATACCTTGTTGAAACAGGAATCAGTGACATGAGGGGAGTGCTATCTTAATTTGATGGACGTACATATTTTATGGGGCTACTTGCATGTAGCTTTTCATTTTAATTTAGGCAAAATAATAAATGCTACTAATATCCTATTTGAATCCAGGACCTTTGTATTCTGTCATTTGTTTTTGAGCATGAGGTGCCTAACATGGGCAACTAGTTCCTTCTTTGTCTATCTATGTTTCTCTTCACGTCATAATCTGGCAGTATTTTTCTTTTCATATCACATTTTAATTCACTGTAGGGGGAACCTCCTAAAATTCCAAAGGCTGTTCTTCAGCAACTATGTCAGAAATCAGGGTGGGAAGCTCCAAAATTCAATAAAGTTCCTGGCAGAGGAAAGAGTTTCTCCTATGCTGTAAGTGTATTGCGCAAAGCTAGTGGGCGGGGTAAGAACCGGAAAGCTGGGGGGCTGGTCACACTTCAGCTTCCTGATGGAGATGAAACTTCTGAATCTGCTGAGGTTGGTTCTTATTCCTCTCATTTCCATGTTTTGATAATCTTAAGAGATGAAAAGATTCGTGAGAATAAATGATTTGCTGGGTACCTCTATATATTATTCTCTTCTCGTCAATAAATTATTTTTTCACTAAAAATGTTAAATAATTTACTTTAGATTTTTTGTATTACTTGAGTTGCAGCTCAATTTTTTTCTTTTTTGGTGTCATTTGCTTGTTATTTTTTGAGAGTGAGCCTTAGTGCAGTGATAAGTTGCTGTTATGTGACTTGGAGCTCATCATGGGTTTAAATTCTAGAAACAACCTCTCCGCTTGTAGGGGTAAAGCTGTGTACATTTAATCCTTCCCATACTTTGGTGGGAGAGCCTTGTGCAGTAGGTCACCTTTTTTACTTATTATTTCTTGTGCATGCCTGACATGCATGCAACATTGCTTATGTAGTATGCAGCTCCGAATAGATTCTTGAAGGTCAGGATATTCACAGATAAATATAGAGTAAAGGGGGTTAATACACCTCTTCAGATGGTTAACAGTCAAGAGAAAATTAATCTGATAAGAATCCATCAAGACATTGAAGCTTTCAAATCTCTTTGTTTGTCAGAAAAAAGATCCCCTAAGAAAAACTGAACTAACTGCTGAATTGAAGCCAGACAATTCTATCCTTTAACAAAATTAAAGAGGAGTTATCGTATATATGGGAGTTTTATGCCGCAACCAATTACAGCATACAGCTGCATGAATAGTTCACCTCCCAAAGGATTTATTCTCTTTACCCGTACAACAGTCTCTAAACGTTATCATTAAAAATAGCTGTGGTGACATAAAAAGAAAATGATGTATGGTTTGTGAGCTGACTTACAAATTCTCTAAAACCTGCTAGTTTGCTCCAGGAAGGCTGTATGCTTGTTCACACTGCCTGTTCTGTGGGTCAGTCCTCTTCTGGCATTTCCTATCGCAATTTTCTTGACTGAGCAAAGTTATATATATATATATATATATATATATATATATATATATATATTAATTCACAAATGTTAGATGGCTTAGACAACAGAGATCAAATCAAATTTATGATATTTTTGGTGAATAATTGGGATTACTTTTTAATATGTTTTCTGAGAAATCTAAATGCTCTGTGGATGGGCAATTCTGTAAGACTATAAGTCATTGAATATATCAGCTCACCTGGTAGGAGATTAATATTTCTGAAGCCACTACTCAGGCCCTGATGCATCCTAATTTTAGTCAGTATCCGTAATTGTGCATACTTCACATCGTAACCTTTGACTTGTTGGCCAAAAAGAAAAAAATCCTTACCTTCGACTGAGTGGTTTAAAATGATATATGCCTGTATTTGTGGGGTGCTTTCTTTTTGCAGAAGTGGCAAAACAATTAATTGACTTAACTATTACCTCTCTTTTTGGACTGTTTATGAACTTCTCTAGCTCTTAGAACTTTTTTCCAAGGCTTAATTTGCACCCAATTTATTTGTGTTATTATTTCCCAATTATATGGAACAATTCTATTGTCTCTCCATTTATGCCCTTGTTCGCTTTATTTGATTGTAGGATGCACAGAATAAAGTGGCAGCGTATGCATTGTTCCAGCTATTTCCTGATACCCCTGTTCATCTCCCAATTACAGAACCATATGCTTCACTAGTGATACAGTGGATGAAAGGTTGTTTTCCTTGGTTATTGTTTTCATCTTTGATTGAATCCTAATAATAAAATTTGCATTGATAAACTTCAATGAAATGAATTTGGAACGCTTAAAAATTTTACTTCTATCATTTTCTTTCTGAGGATTTCTATGTAAATTTTTATTAGAACGATGTTTGTTTAATGGTGGATATAATGCCATTTTGTTCATTAGTTGATTCTTAATGCAATACTTGAAAACTTTCAGGAGACTCATCAGCAAGGATTGAAGAAAGTGAGGAAGATCGTCGGTCAGGATTTGTTGATTCACTTTTGAATGCTGATGGTTCTAGCGAGACTACATCTGTTGATGATATATATTATAAGGGTCGGGAAAATTTTGATAAACTTGTCGAAAATAAAAACATGACTCCTGCCAGTGTTGAACCAAAAGCTCAGAGTAAGTTCAACTTTTTATTCAAAGTGCTTTCAATTCAGTATTCAATAATTTTTTGAAAGGATGGAGGCACATTTTGGATTTGAATATAGACGTCGATTGTGTTGAGTCCTTCAATTTTGAAATGTTCTGGGTTTCTGCAAGTGGCCTGTTTATTTCTGAATCAAGGGGCACGAATCAAAATGCACATATTTTTGTGATAGGTGACTGCCTGTGTGCAGATGATAATCCCAATCTTTTTCGTAAATGGTTACCTTAAATCAAAGATAGGATTTAGTTGCAGTTACTTGGAGTTCCTTAGGAGCTTCCCCCCCAAAAGAAACCAAAAAAAAAAAGGAAGAAATGTTTTTCTCTTTTAATACTCTATCTGAAAGGCATCTGTAAACCCCCCCCCCCCCCCCCCCCCCCCCCCCAAAAAAAAAAAAAAAAAAAAGGCCAATAAGGTCACCTTTGATGCAGACAACTTTATGGTACTGCCTAGCCCTGTGACAAAGTTCTTGCCTGGAAGAATTTAAATTTGGTAACGATTTGTATAGAGCTTCTGAACAACCCTCTCATAGGATCCACATCCCTGAAAAGAAGGGCCTTTGCAAACTCACTATTCATGTTAGCACACAGTGAGTGGCAATTCAATGATGGTATTCCTGATAAAAAGGTCAAATGTTGAAGTTAATGGGATGTAACTTATGTATTTACATTGACGGGTAACAAAATATAACTCTCTTCTCTTATCACAACTTTAGCATTTCTTGATGCAGGAAAAACCTATAGGGTAGACAAGGAGAGTTCTGACTTGAGGCAGGCACAACATGATAAAATGAGAACCCAGAGATACCAGGTCTGCATGCATTTTGTCTGTTTTTTTTATGGTGTCTCTATACTAAAATCCTAGTCAGTTAGGTTTATGATTGGTACTTTACAGTTTATGTAGTATATTTTCTATCATTGGACTTAACCTTCTTATATTTTCTGACGTGTTTTTGTCATGCATACCCAAATTATGCATTTTTCTTCTGGAATATTCACTTAAAGATAAATTTTTTGCTCTTCTTAAAGTGTTTGTTGCATTAAAATTAATAAATAGAGATGGGTACAATTATCTCCAGAATCTTTAGACCAATCACATAGATTTGTTTGAGTGTATATGCCCTCTTATTATGTTTAGGCTGTCTTAAAGCAAAATGCTATTGATACTAGAATGTCAGTTCTTTTTTTGGTTAAGACTCAATATAAATTCCTGAGAAGAGCATGCATGATATAGGGCACAGCAGAGCATAGACAGAGTGACATGACTCCAAGTTGACTGTGTTCTTCTTTAACAACTTTTTTAGCTTATTTGATCATGGTCACAGCCACATATTTTCTGCTCCAGGACATGTTGAAAAGTAGAGCTGCACTTCCCATTGCTACGCTAAAGGGTGACATACTACAATTGCTGAAGGAGAATGACGTCCTTGTTGTTTGTGGGGAAACGGGATCTGGAAAGACAACTCAGGTGATAATTCAATTTTCAGTTGTCTCAAGTCATCTTGCTTTTAGGATGTAACAACTTTATTTCTTTTTAAATTTCTTAAACTGATTGGTATTTAGTGCAGGTTCCTCAATTTTTATTGGATGACATGATTGAATCAGGACGTGGTGGATACTGTAATATTGTCTGCACACAGCCAAGGAGAATTGCGGTGGGTACAAAAGCTTTTTCTTGCTATTTGATAAATGTCATATTTACTGCAATTGTTCGGAAGTATATTGGATGGCTTTTTACTAGAGGGCCACTATCATTGCAAGTCTATTTATCTGCATTTTATTATACATTATCTAATGAACTAGTTCTTTAATATTCAATGTGTTGAGATTGAAGGATCTCATTGAAGCATAGGGAAAATACTAATGTTATTGATCATCGAATAAAGGGAATACAAAGAGGTCTTGATATAAGCAAACTAACAGACTAACCCTAACCCAAGAAACTAAGATAATCTAATTAAATCAAATCAAATCAAATCACAATGATAAAATATTCACATCCAATCCTATTAAACACTAAATAATAGACATCAACCCTAATAATATTATTACTTATTTTAATACTAAACTTTCTTTTCTCAACACAATTTTTTATTCTGTCTCCAAGCATGTTAAGATTCACTTTTCCAGTTCACTCTGCCATGATAAGGACTAATGTGGTTTGGAAATGCACTGAGGCTAAATCATAAGGGCAAATATATGAATCATTGACATAATCCCCTAATTCATGTCTATTTGTCAATGAATTATCTCCTATAATTCATGAAGTGAGCCTGGGAAGATATATATTGAAGAAGCAACTTTGTAATTAAAATGCTATTTTGGACGTTAGTTCTGTGTTTGATATGCAGAAGGAACGTTTCCCAAATTGGATTCTCAGTTTTTCTTATTTGCTTTTCCAAAGACTGAAGAGCATCCTTTACATCTCTGTATTTTCTGTTTCTTGTCTGTAACTTCAGTGATTAGGCTTTTGTTCAATTCATGCTATGTCATGATATTTAGAATAGTCTGTTGTTAATTTAACATTTAATCTAGATGCTGACAAGAGTTTCCAAAAGTTTCATTTCATTTCATATGTTACAACAATGTTATACTTCTGTTGTTGAGAAACATAAATGATTTTTACTTATAAAAAACATACAAATGTTTTTTTATTTTGTGCATTATGTTTCAGGCTATTTCTGTTGCTGAAAGGGTTTCGGCTGAGAGGTGTGAACCGTCACCAGGTTCAGATGGCTCCTTGGTTGGTTATCAAGTCCGTCTTGACACTGCCAGGTGTTTATTTGTCTATTTATTTGAATTTAAGATTTGCAGTTTTGAACTGATAGAGCATAAGCGGTTTTCTGAATTAAATTTTAATATTAAGTTTTTTTTTTTTTTTTTTTGGTCAACAATTTTTAATATTAAGTTGGCTTATCTCTTTTCAAGTAGTTTATTTTGATTTAGACTTTTGGGATGATATATCAGCTTTAATTATTTGGCTAAAAGAGCATTTATAGTTATTATGCAATGGGGAGAAATTGTGTAGATGGCTCTGAGGAAGATTAGTGAAATGCATAATCCAACATCCAGTACAGTTAAGTGTTCGTTTAATGGAAACTTATTCCAAAACAAAAAAAGTGTTTTGAAAAGGGTTCTAATTGTATTCTGCTGTATGTTTTGATTTATTTATGTTTATAATTTCCTTGCAGTCTGTTCTGAAATTGTAAGTATTAACTGACGATTTTCATGTTAGGAATGAAAAAACAAAGCTTCTGTTTTGTACCACGGGAATCCTTCTGAGAAAATTGATGGTACGCCATTCTGGTGAATAATGATTTTTTTTTTTTTTTTTTTTTTTTTTTTTTTTTTTTTTTTTTTTTTTTTTTTTTTTTTTTTTTTTTTTTTTGAGTCTATGTTATTCAACCTGATGCGCACATATGGTCTCAAATGAGAAAGATATTTCTGCTGTGCAAGATTGATAGAAAATATTGCATATTTTCTTAAATTGTAATATTTGATTTTTCTCTCTCTAATGATAATGACATGAATTATAAAATATTAAGTGCTTTAGATGCTATCTTTGTATTCCCCATTCCTTTCTAGTTTTAGCATACGTTCAAATATCTATTTCACTCAGCAAAAGCATGTTGGAGCCCTTAAATTTATTGGAATATTTGTTATTTTTTTCCTCTCTAATTTTGGGTTAAATTTCTATCATTATTGAAGGAAAATGCTGGTTTCTTAACATCATTTTTGTCGTTTAAAATTTCAGGGGGATAACAGCTTGACTGGCATCACTCATGTCATAGTTGATGAAGTGCATGAGAGGTCTCTGTTGGTGAGTTATGATTAAATTATAATATAATGGCTTACAAGTATGAAACATTCTGTGTTGATCTTATGCTGAAGAAAATAAGCCATGGGTGATTAATGCATGGGTTGTGATTAAATAAAAGATGATAACTTAGGGGATTTTTTATATAGCTAATATCATATTTGTTATTTATCATTTAATAATTTAATTGGACAGGGTGATTTTCTTCTTATCGTTTTAAAAAATCTGATTGAGAAGCAGTCGATTGAAAGCTCCACAAGACTGAAGGTCATTCTAATGTATGTATCCTTGAAATTTAATTCTATGGTTGTCGTTGAAATAATAATGTAATATACATATTTTTATTTATTGATCTTCTCTTCTGTTTTGACTTGCATTAATTTTATTGATCAGGTCAGCAACAGTTGATTCAAGTTTATTTTCAAAATATTTCGGTAATTGCCCTGTAATTACTGCAGAAGGCAGAACTCATCCCGTGACAACTTATTTTCTTGAAGATATATATGATCAGATCAATTATCGCCTTGCTTCTGATTCTCCAGCTTCTTTAGCATATGAAGCCTATCCCAAAGAGAAGGTGATATTGAATTGTGTCACTGGTTGTTATGTTTATTGATCTAGGATTAAGAAAATAGATGTAGAAGAGAGACACAAGAAGAGAGTAGAAGAGAAGATGGAGAAAAGAGCTGCTAAGGCTCTCACAAATCTGTATCCTGCAAGGTCATGACTAACACGATTGCCAAATGGGAGGATTGGGCTATTTATAATTATAATATGATAGCCTCCTTCAAGTCCTAATCTAATGGTTAGTAGGATAATTATGTATTTTTCACTTAAGTCCCTAGATAAAGCTTGCAATTAGGTCCCTAAGTATACAATTGCAGATTCTATATCACTGGTTATTGTTATTGTTCTCTGATTTTGAGATTTATGCAAAATTAAGCTAAGTTTGATCTCCATATTTACTATCCCTGCAATTGTTAGACATTATTGTGGTCTAAATTAGCACTGCTATATCGCATTTGAAATATAATGAAATTTGAGTGAAAGAAGAATGATAACTTTTCTCATTAAATACTTGAATTTGGATATTTTCTGATTATCCCTTCCTGAATTGATGATCTGTTGCAATCCTGAAGTTCCAGAGAGGTCCTGTCACAAATAGCAGGGGGAAGAAGAATTTAGTCTTATCTGCATGGGGTGATGAGTCTCTGCTTTCTGAACAACAAATTAATCCATGTTTTATTTCTACTAATTATGAATCATACAGTGAACAAACCCAACAGAATTTGGTAAGTCCCTTGAAAGATGTGAATATTCACTTCACCATTTGTGGCTGCAACCTGACCATTCAAAAATCTTTTTCTTCAGAAAAGA
Source organism: Acacia acuminata (assembly GCA_019022655.1). Classification (NCBI taxonomy): domain Eukaryota; kingdom Viridiplantae; phylum Streptophyta; class Magnoliopsida; order Fabales; family Fabaceae; genus Acacia; species Acacia acuminata. The sequence goes on along the minus strand of JAFJYI010000163.1, from coordinate 1,263,756 downwards.
TTGAATGAAGATGTTATTGATTATGACCTTCTTGAAGATCTGATATGCTACATTGATGAAACTTGTGATGAGGGTGCCATACTTGTATTTTTACCTGTAAGAGCGTTCTGGGATCCTTTGAGCTGGTATATTTACCTGTATATTATTCTCTGTGCAAATACTTATACCTTTTCCATTATAATTTCATTACCAGGGTGTGTCTGAAATAAACTTATTACATGACAAGTTGGCTGCTTCATACCGGTTTGGGGGGCAGTCCTCCGATTGGGTTATTCCTCTACATTCGCTGGTTTCACCTACTGAACAGAAAAGGGTATTTTTACGACCTCCAGGAAATATACGTAAGGTAAGTTTGGTCCTGATATTTTTATTCTTGTACTGTGTATTAAGTCACTAATCTAATCATTTGACTACTAAAATAGTAGTAATTTCCCTTTCTGGAGTGAAAATATATTCAAATCGGGGACCTGACCCTCCCTAAACCCCACCTAGTGTTGCCTTGTGCACTGTGCTGGTCTACATCTTGGCCCTGATTCTATCCCTATATCATTTGGTCCCACTTATAGTGAACCGTAAGTAGTTGAAAGCGAGATGAGTTATGGGCGGTGTTATCATATGCTCTGATTTATTATTTAATAACTATTTTTACCAGAAATAGAAAACTTACAATCTCTCTTCTCCTAGGTTGTTATAGCCACAAATATTGCAGAGACTAGCATAACGATAGATGATGTGATATATGTATTAGACTGTGGAAAGCATAAGGAGAATCGGTACAATCCACAGAAGGTATGTATTCTTTCTCAAATTTGAATGAATTACTAAAGAGCATTCTGGAATTCTTGTTTCTGAAAATGATATAAGATACACACACATGCGCGCGTGCATGCAGATTGTCTTTGCTATTCATGGAAGAATATCAATCATTTCTCATTGACTTGCAGCTTATCATTCATAAATTCGAGATACAAATCTGATAGTTAAAGATACAACCACATCCTTTATTAACCTTATTTACAGAAGACTAGGAGATAATATGTCTTGATTTTCATCGACTGTTTAGTGTTTTGACAATTTCCAATTATGTTTTGCCCAGATCCACTCACAGTTTAATGAGGCGTTTATTTTATACTTTGTTTTCGGCCAAAAGATTATAATTTGTTTCTGCTCTCCCTTCTTGTAATTGGTTCTTGGGTTTGATTTTATCACTTCTCTGATTGATTTAGAAATTGTCAAGCATGGTTGAAGATTGGATATCTCAAGCAAATGCAAGGCAACGCCGGGGTAGAGCTGGACGTGTGAGACCTGGAATTTGCTTTTGTTTGTACACTCGTCACAGATTTGAAAAGCTCATGCGTTCTTATCAGGTATTTTTTTTGGAAAAGAAATTCCTTGGATACCTAAGTTTGCATGTTTGATCTTCAAAGTCCTAATATTTTTCGATGTTCTTGTTATTTTCCTCCTTATAAGGTACCGGAGAATCGGAGATGCTTCGGATGCCATTAGTTGAACTATGTTTACAGGTTAAACTATTGTCTCTTGGTTATATCAAGCCATGCTTGTCCGAGGTAAATAACCATAATTTTTAAATTTAAAATATTCTCATTGATCAGATTGTCATGTAATTTTGTCAAATATTTTTGCATTATCAGGCTTTAGAGCCTCCTAAGGTTGAAGCAATAAATTCAGCAATATCTTTATTGTATGAGGTACTCTACTCTCTCAGATTACAAGTTACTGTGGATATCATTTAACTATACATTTTATTTTATTTTATTGGTAGATACTATAGGCTTGGTTCTGATCCCACTTGATAAATTTTGTTAATTGTAATGTAATTTGAAAGGATTTTAGTTGTGATCTAGGACCCACCAGGTGATCTGCCCTATCACACCCCCAGCAATAAGGACATGATCTCTGACCAGCTAGAAACAAGAAACAATGACCAAAGATAGGACCCCAAGAGAAGTTGTCTCTTGTAACCCTAGCTTCAAAACTGCACAAAGAGAGGCCACCTCCTTGATAAGTCAATGTATTCCAAAGAACAAAAGGGTGCAAGCCAATGCTCACAAGTAGATAAAAATTCTCCAAAAAGTTTTTCTGAAAATCTCCTAGACATTACATAGTTGTAGGGTCCTCATTACATTTATGTGCTTCTTAGGTGCTTCTCCTCCTAAGAAGCACATAAAGAAATATTGATAATTTTTTTAATATATTTATATTAAATTATATACTTGCATCCTAAAATATTTTTTCACACCCGATCTCAAATTAATTAATTTCCAATTTTGCATTCAGAAATATTTGTCTGTAACACACCGGTATCTTGTAAATTAATTAATTTGAGATACTAGGTGTAAAAAAAATATTTTAGGATGTAGTATATAATTTAATTTAAATATATATAAAAAAAATATCAATATTTTTTTATGTGCTTCTTAGGAGGAGAAGCACCTAAGAAGCACATAAAAGAGAAGCATGTAATGAGGATTCATAGTTGTAGGCCTATAAATAGGCAAATTTAGAGCTTTCTTGTATAAGTTTCTTTTATTTCTTATGAAGTTTTTCTTAGAGGCTAGAGGACTTCCTAACCTATTCATAGAATTCCTTTATAATCTTTCTTAAAACTATTATTTCCTAAAAAAGCTTATTTTCCCTTTAATATAATATATTTGTAGTTTTAGGTGAACATTGAGTTTGCCGTTACAATGGAGCAATTTCTTATGATACGCTTTAAAGTTCTTGGTAAGAATTAGGTGAACTGACCCAAAGGGGTAGGATTTGCCCTCATGTTTATTTGGCGAGAAATGATATAATGTTCAAGGGTGACTTTGTCTTTCAATGTTATGAAATTGGTTGGTTTGTGCTTATGGCTTCGGTTTGTTGTGGAGCTATCCAACATAATTGATATTGTAATTTGTTTTCTTTAACATTTTTTTTTTGGCTTCGCTTCCTTCTTTCTTTCTCTCTTTTTCCTTGTTTGTTTTGTGCTCAAGGATATCTCGGCCTACCCCTTTTTTTCCTCTAATAATATTTCTTCTATCCAACTACCTTCTGAATTCTTTTCTATAATTGGAATCTAAATCTTGTAGGTTGGCGCTCTTGAAGGAGATGAAGAGTTGACGCCTCTTGGGCATCATTTGGCAAAACTTCCTGTTGATGTATTAATTGGAAAGGTATGCTGTAAATCATTTGGCTGAATATTCTATTTTCAATGCTAATGTCGTTAGTTTTTTTTCCCCAGTTTTTGCTTTCTTTCTTGCTCTTGTTTCATGCTGTTGATCTTTTTCTGCAATTGGTTTTTCCCATAAATATAGAACCAAAACTAAGCTTATAATTTATTTTTCCATTAGATAGTGTCAGTTTTTAAAACCATTTGTTTAAGTAATCTTTGTTTTTTCTCAAGTCTTTTCAGCAGGCAACTATGTCTTAGTCACCTTCATCAAGTTTTCAAGTTTTAACTACATGCATACAATTGCTCTAAGAATGAGTCACTCTTGGAACCTCTAAGTGGCTTTCTTCTTTTGGAAACTGAATGTTTCTGCATTATCAGAATTGCTACACACCAGCTTTAGCTGATCCCTCTGATGTTTTTCAATTGTACATTTTTCTTTTTGCCCTGAAAATAATCTTATGTTGTTGAATTTTCTTACTCGTATAAAATCATCATCATCAACTTGTTGATGTAGTGATTTTCAATCTGAGGTGAGTCATACTTTTGGAATTTTTTTCATTCAATCTTTTGTCATATTTCTTGTGGTAAGTGTTTGTCATTTATTTATTTTTAATTATTACTATGTAGTCCAGTCAAAATAAGGTGTTGCACTCAGCCTTGTGCTTTCTTCTGTCAATAAATGTTATCAATATAAATCTTTTTAAAAGAAAATAAACAACGAGATGCTTTGTATTGCTTTAGAATAGGATGCAGTTTACTGAGAAGTGTGCTATTTACCTAATAATCCATTTTTACATAAATGCAGATGATGCTGTATGGTGCAATATTTGGTTGCCTGTCATCAATTCTTTCAATTTCAGCATTTTTAAGCTACAAGTCTCCATTTGTATATCCAAAGGATGAGGTATTCTAGATCTCCTAATTTTACATTGCTTCACTTCTTGATAAATAACTTGACTTTGTACTAAATCCTATGTTGATCTTCAGAAGCAAAATGTTGAAAGAGCGAAGTTAATGTTGTTGAATGAGAAACTAGATGGGCCAGGTGACTCAAATGATGTTGACCGGCAATCTGATCACTTGCTAATGATGACAGCATATAAAAGATGGGAGAGGATTTTGATTGAGGTCAGGCGGTAATTGCAGTTTTTTTATTTAAGCATGCTCAAAAAAATCATTATAGGGTTAACTTGGATCATAATCTTGTCATGATCAATATCACGTTTTTTCTGCTCCCTCCTACCCTTCGCTGTCACTCCCTTTTTCTTCTCTCAAATTTCTGTTTTTAATCTCTGTGCTTTGTTCTGGATTCACTCACCCATTTTCGCCCTGTGGCCACTCCCCTATCTGCTGCGTTTTTGTGGCAGCGATAGGTTGGGTCCTATCACATCCATGCTCATTAACACCAGGCCTAGCTTTTGATATACTAAAGCCTATAAAATTCATATGCAAAGCATCCATAGAAGTTGGCTGATGTTTTTCCCATCATTTTGCAGTATATTTTTATTGAGAACTTGTCAACTTGGTCCTAATCAATATTGTGATTTTCAATTCTTGTAGAAAGGAGTTAAGGCCGCGCAACAATTCTGCAATTCATATTTTTTGAGCAGCTCTGTGATGTATATGATAAGGTGCTCTTTCTTTCTGTCAGCATATTATGTAAGAAGCTAAAGGGCTTTCTCTTCAACTGTCGTGATTTTCTATATTCATTATGACTGGACAGTGATTTTTAAAAATCTGAGATGTATGTTTTTCCTCTCTTAAGATCATTTTATCTATATCCAAAAGGGGGGTGCTACTTTATTAACTGCATCTCCTATATATGATGAGAAGGCTATTTATGGAATTATCTTTGAGCAATACATGATTTTTAAAGTACCTGAATTTTGAGCATAGTTGGGGAATGTGATTACGGGTTTTAAATGCATTTGAGTTCACGTCTGTAGATGATGAGATGACCCATGAATCCAATCACATAATTGACCAGAGAAGAAAATTATATCATGTAGTTTTTGTTACTAGAGTATGATGATATCATTACCAAACTTTATTTTTGAAAACAAAGTTGTATACTCACTGCCATTGATTCTTTCAGTAGTTTCATGTTTTGATTCGTCCATACCTATTGATCATGCACATGCATATACTTAAAGCACGTTGTAAAAATGGCATCTGCATTGCTTTTTCTTGCTCTTGTATTGCTATGATAATTTAGATCTGAGCATTAACTAATGTGCATGTGCAAAAATTCAACCATATTTGTTGTGAACTATCTTTGTTTGAAACTGGTGCTTGTGCTTGTATCATAGGGAGATGAGAATACAGTTTGGAAGTTTGCTGGCAGACATTGGGCTCATCAGTCTACCTAAAAATTATCAGGTGTTCCTGCTTTCTCTAAATAGACATAGGACTACTATTGACAGACAAGTTCATTTTGTTTAAGATCTTAATCAAGTCTCACTGAAGATTTGTAAGCTTGATTGGCATCTATAAGCTGAAAAGCTTGTGCATAGCAAATGACTTTTTTTTAGCAGTAAATTATTAGCTGTAACTTTCTCGTCTCCCATGATTATCAATTGCTAGATGCTTTAAGAAGGTAAAATTACAAGGGAGACTTCTCTATCTGCATCTTGCCTCTAATTTATAATCTTATCTGCTTCAGATGGATGGAAAGAAGAAAGGGAATCTTGACAGCTACCTTTCTGATGCGTCACAACCATTTAATATAAATGCAAATCATCCAGCAATTGTGAAGGTAAGGCTGACAGATTTTGATTGTGTTGGTATCCCGATAAATTAGAGTGATAGAAGATTAATTTTTGTAATTAATTCTTTGATTGTTTCCTGATTGTATTCCGCTTTCTTTAATTCTCTCATGATTCTCTACCATTATCATTAAAGGCCGTGTATGTACTCTGTATATATAATTCCCATCATGGAAGAATAAAACTCACCAAGGAATCATCCAACCCTCACTCGTCCTTCAGATTGTTTATTCACTTTATTTAGAAGACACCTGGTTTCGTTCTCTGAAGTCATTCTGAATTCATTTTGTCATTTCATCAAGATGCTGTTTTCGTAATGATCTCAATTCACTATATGGGAAGTTTAGTATTTGAAGGTTTCTGACGTTACTCTTGCAGGCAATTCTATGTGCTGGCTTATACCCCAACGTAGCAGCCAGTGAACAAGGCATTGTTGCAACTGTTCTGAGCAACCTTAGGCAGTCTTCTAGCTCCGCAAACACCAATCATGCGGTCTGGTATGATGGAAGAAGAGAAGTTCATATCCACCCTTCTTCTATCAACAGTAGCTCAAAATCATTTCAGTACCCCTTCCTTGTCTTCCTTGAAAAGGTTTGTGAACAACCTCCCGTTGAAGTATATCAAGCTACCTTTCTTAGCATGAATATTTCCTGTCCTAAAAGTGGGAACAAGGTGGCCAAAAAGCTCCATAGTTCCTGTTGGGTACTTTGACAATATGAAATAATCATTTTATTTATTTTTGACATAATTCTAATTTTAGTATTTAAAGTGTTCTGGGTATATAACAATACTACCACCGAGTTATCATTCTCATGATTGTGCATGTCATTTGATTTGTAAAATTGATTCCTGCAATTCAATTTGTTTGAGATGCCAGTCTAACAAATGAAATTATCAGGTTGAAACGAACAGAGTATTTCTGCGAGATACTTCAATCATTTCTCCTTACTCTATTTTGCTTTTTGGTGGCTCAATTAATGTTCAGCATCAGGTAAGCTTTCTGATGCTCTCAGTTATTTGGCTGGTAGGAAGTGGATGCTATAATACTTAGTCGCAAGAGATTATGGTATGGCCATTAAGATTCAGGGCTTGGCATGATAGGCTTGGGCTTTGTCTGCACTTCAAACCTAAAGGGATTTAGGATGAGGGGACATGTCAGAGCTCATAATAGAACTATGTATGAATCTTTTATTTCACAACTTAACTTCTTGGGTTGAAGGGGCCTTTGATAGTTGGATTGGTAGTAACTTCATATAGTTTGATATGAATGAATACAACTGAATGTAATTTGCAAGGGATAGTTGGGATTGATTCTTATTTATTATTAAGTCTGGATAGCTGAAACTAAGATGTATTGCTTAACAGCCTTTTGCCACTTACATCTGTCAGGGAGGATAGTTTTTAGTAATAGATTTAAGTGTTCTAAGAGAAGTCTTTTCCTTAGATTGATATGCTTGTTTTAGAATTTGGAAATGATCATCTTTTTAATCTTCTTGCATATTGCAGACTGGACTGGTCATCATCGATGGATGGTTGAGACTAAATGCTCCGGCCCAAATAGCTGTTTTGTTTAAGGAGCTACGTTTGACTCTTCATTCCATTCTGAAGGAACTCATTAGAAAACCTGAGGTGCCATATATTGCTTCTATTCCACAGCAAATCATGATGTTTTTTATTGTTTTAGTTTGAACCTCTTTCATTTCTAGATATGCATGCGCACTATTTTAAGATACTTGGTTTTATTTGGCGTGAAGGCTCAATATCTTTACCTTGAATTGGATGGTTTGGCTTGGCCAAAAAAAAAAAAAGAACTGGATGGTTTGGCTTATCTATTCAACACGTGTGTCAAATTTGGTAGTTATAATGTTTCCACGGCTACAACTATAATCATGCTTATGTCAAGGTGGAGAAAGAGTACTTTGCATTTAAATCGCCGCTAAAATTGTTGCAATCGGATCATTTCTTTGTTTATGGAATTGCGCCCCTGCGCACCAGCTGAAAGAAAGTTTTACTCTTTTTTTCTTACATCTAAAAAAATTCCTGAAAGGTTATGAATTTCCACATGTTTTCATGATGCCTGTCACATCCAATATGCGAACCGATTGTGGTATTTGACTTTGTAGTGATCCTTAATACACGACCACAATTTTCTTTACCTGACTAATGCTTGAGATTGTCTTCTGCTTTCAGGTTGGGATTGCTCTGAATAATGAGATCATAAAATCTATCATCAATCTTCTGTTAGAAGAAGGTGGTGTCCCTAAATAATGATGCATCAACTGCTGAGCAGAGTGATTTCTCAGATTATAATTGTTCACCTTACATAGGATGAAGAAAGTGCAGGTCCTTCCTACTATAATCCATTGATGATTCTCGTCGTATAGGACACATGCTTTCTTCTCCCTGGGATTTGGTACATCTTCAGTTGAAACAAATCCTCTGACATGGCTTCACTAGAGGGAGGGAGGTACTATTGACGGGGACCCACAAGGCAAAGGTGGGTCCCACCTCTTCTTGATTGCACATTCTATTTCCTAACAGGGTGATCATGCTCTTGCCGCAGAGATCAGCTGGTTCTGCTGTGTGGGGGATTTTATTTTCGCCCCTGATTTACAGTACCAATATATATGTGGAATTGCAGAAGCTGTTCTTACATGCAAGTGTATTGCCATTGTACTGTTTCTCTTATTCTTACAGGGGAGAGAGAAGAAAGCAGCCTGATTTTAAGTGGCTGCAAAGATGAAGTTGCAATGTATAAACTATAAAAACAAATCTCTATAATATCCTAAAAACAATCACCTTGTATTTTTCTCTGTAATCTTTTTAGGGAAAATGTTCTATAAATTATTAACAAAATCACATTTTTATGCAACATGTTACAGTAATAACTAGCAAGTACCCTCATGTATGCTATACAAAGTGCTACTAAAAATATGCTTTAGATAGTTAAATGTATAAAAAAAGTATTTTATGATATTGAATGCTACTAGAAAAATATTAAAAAGTGTGGCATACTATTTCACCCTTTTTTGATTAATCAGAAGGTAGAAGGTTGTCTAGTAAAACATAAAATAATTAATGAATTAAGTATCCTCTTCATTGCCCATTGGCCTTTTTTTTTCTCAAGTTCAGAAAAAAAACAAGACAAGCAAAAGTTAAGAGATAGAGTGCTTATTTAATGATCCTTCATATGTTATGAATAGGTGGTTAAAATATAAAATATTTTTTTAATAAATATCACGTAAAAGTCCTTATCTGAGCAAGCTAACTCAAAATGTTTGGTGGTAATTTTTTATAATGTAAACATGCCGAATCACAATAACACAGCTCGCCTTATATGTGGATCTTTTTGCCTAGTGCTTTGTATGTGTTTGACAGAATTCTGCATGGGTACCACAAAAATCACGTTCTTTAATTACTTTCACGTTTTATGAGATAAAATTTCAGTAAATCTTCAGAAAATACCACTTGAACTTTAAAATCTTGAACTTTAAAATCTCAAATGGCTGATTTTTCAATAAAACGGAGTTGTTAATTGCTTTATTATCCTTGTTAATCTCATTACGGTTGTTGTCAATATAATTTTGAGGTTTAAATGGTACTCCTTCCGATTCTAATTATAGGACGTATTTAACTAATTTTGGAGAGATTAAGAAGAGAAGTTAAATTAGTTAATTTTACTCATTTTCCTAAAATGCCCTTAATTTTAATTTTCCTAAAATAATAATTTAAAATAAAAATAAAAGTGAATTAATAACCTCTATCACATATTTCTTTGATTTAGAATTTTCCTTTCCACACGCTTTTTAATTAAAATAATGGCCTTACTATATACACATATATGTGTGCGTATATGTATACACATATACATATATATATATATATATATATATATTGATACATACACATTGTATATGTATACATATAGATATAGATGCGCACACACACATGTACATACATATACCTACACGCATATATATGAACACACATACAAATATATATATAGACACACACATATATATCTATATATCTGTGTTTATATATGTACGCACACATATATATCTACACACATATATCTTGACAAGCGCGCAAACACATATACACACACACACTCACAGATATATATATATATATATATATATATGTGTGTGTGTGTGTGTGTGTGTGTGTGTGTCTATATATATGTGTTTATGTATATATGTATGTATATTTGTATATAGACACACACATATGTGATCACAAAAAACCAATCACACTTGAGAGAATAAAATAGGGGTATTTTAGAAAGTTGACAAAAATTAGAATGTTGTCCTATAATTAGGATCAAAACTAACTTCTAAATATTGTCTTATAATTAGGACCGGAGGAAATATTTTTCCGTCATTTTTCCAAAAACTTCCTCACATTTATTTTATACAATACAAAATCATTGTCAATAGCTAATTGAGAGTGAGACGGGTACAAAAATGGCTCGCTCTAGGGTTCTCACCGTGCTCTTTTATGGTCGTTACTTATCTCCTCATTTTTGTTTAGGTAATGCTTTTTTGTGCTCAGTCCATTCCTTTACTCCTGTTTATCCCATTTTATTGAGTTTGGGCCCAACATGATCAATATTATTTAATATATAAATATCTAATAAATTATATAAACAATTTTTTTGCCATGAAAATTAAACAAATTGATCTTGTCAAACTCTACAATATATAACAAGATACATTTAGCATATAGTAAAAAATAGGGTTAATGTACAACAATACGCATGAACTTTTAACAAAAATATGTTTATCACCATGTACTTTTTAAGAAGTGTAAAACCACCCATCAACATCTAAAATGGAAGAAAAAATGTCAGTAGCATTAAATTTAAACTAACATCGTTACTTTTTCTAGTGGAATCCATGTTCTTTTTACACATGCATCTATAGCATTGTTAGGTTTAACTTAATGGTATGGACATTTTTGTTTTCATTTTGAATGTTTATGGATATTTTACATCTTCGAAAAAGTATATAGTGTTGGAAGTAATTTTGGTAAAAGCTTAAGGATATTTTTGCACTTTAAACCTAAAAAAATATAATAAGTTATACTAGTATAATTCTTATTTCAGTGATATATTGTTATTGTATTTTCAATTATTGTCAGCGATTAATTATGGTTTTGTACTTCGGACTGTAATCTGTGTAAGTTGTTTTTACCTTGGCTTCGAGTTACCCTGGTCCTATCGAACCAGCTACTTCATGGATGGTGGCAAATCCTCAAAGAGAATTTCTTAATAGAACCCTCGCTGGATGTTTTGTTTTGACTTCTGTCGTGTGTCGATCTCAGTCATTTTGAGACAATATAGAATCATCTTGAAAAAATTTCAAGCGGGACAAAATTACTTCGAGATGGGATGGAGCAATTTTTAGTGGTCAAGGCAAATTTATAGAGAAATTTTTAAATCAATGTCAACACAATTTAATCCATTTATTAGGGAAAACCAGCATTACAATAAATAAATAATTGAGGAAATACTATATTTGAAGGAAAATTTTCACTTTTTTTATTATTATTATTATTGTTTTTGGAAGTTTTCCCTCTTAATATTGTTTCTCCCTTTTTTTTTCCTAATCAAAACCAAGGGTTTATTTTAGTAGAGAAGGTGAGACCTCTGTAGATAGGGTTTAATGTTTATGTTTTTCTTCTACAAAAATATTTTTTCTTCACACTCACATAAAGTGAGTGGGTCCCATTAATATTTTCCCTCTTCTCTCTTTACAATGGGACCCACTCACTTTTATGTGAGTGTGACAAAAAAAATATTTTTGTAAAAAAGTTAGAAAAACATTAAACCCATATATATGTAAGTTATAATTCTATTTTGATATACTTTGGTCGTAAATATAGGATAAATTTAATTTTTTTAAAAGAAATTAAGGAAGTTAGTTAAACTATTTTAGAGTATTTTTATTTTTATCTCATAAACTAATATATAATCTAAGAATAGATAACATATTATATGACTAAATAATTTATTCAGTTTTTTTAATCTCCTTAAAAAAAAAAAAAAAGTTAACTACATCTACATGGATTACGTGGTTGATGCAAAGACTGAAAAGGTGGTACTAAAGTTCATGTAACTAAAAGCGAATTTGATTGGATCTTGTACAGTACAGAGAATCGTCAAAATTTATGTTTGAAGATCAGTACCGATTCCAATGATCAAAATTTAATGTTATATTGTAGATTTGTCGGCGCGTACGTACTCCCTCACACAGTTCATCGAAAGTTCTCGTTCCTTTGACTTTTAATTACATGTATCCTATGTTTTCTTGTGCTGCCAAATATAGCAATACCTTGTGGGGTAGCCTGATATAATTTCAATATAACGAGTTTCATGGACATTGACCACCGTCCGGTTTCTTTGACCGGCGCGAGTTTCTCATCGTTCTTTATTATCTTTACATCTAGACCATCTAAATTTGATTTAAGCATCCAGAAGGAATAATGAGGGATGATCAGAAAAGCACTAATGAGAGTATGTGCTTTCTATAGATGGTCGTGTTATATATTTTAGTTCAAATATAAGACAAATTTAATTTTTTTAGAGAGATTAAGGAAATTAATTAAATTAATTTATTTTTATTTTTCTCTAAACTAATTAATTACAATAACAAATTAATATATATAATCTAAGAATCTATAATATATGATATGATTAAATAATTTATTTAGTTTTTTAATCTCTTTAAAAAACCAACTAAATCTTATAATTAAGATAGGGAGTACGTGGTTGATGAGAAGACTGAAAAGGACTATCTAAAGTTGGTATATCTAAAAGGGAGTTTGATTGGATCTCGTACATCACATAGAATCATCAAAACATTAAAAGAAGGGCGTCTCAAATCAAATGAATCTTGGCAAGCAAATACGGACAAGTGGCTAAGTCAAAACCAGACACAAAATCAAACAAATAAAGTCAACAAATACAACCCCCCTTGATCCTAATCTACTAATCTACTAGTAGCTTACTATTCCTTCTGGTTCTAAAACCAACTAATAATTTTTATAAATCAATAAAAATAGTTAAAGTTAATAAAATTGTATTACAATTTAAGTAACTTCAAATAATACTCCTACTAATTATACTAAATTCTAATATTATATTAATTATTACTCTCACCTACTATCCTTATTAATTAGGAGCATATATGGAAACAAATACTTAATACTCCTTGGAAACATTAAGGGTATTTTGGTAAAATTCATATAATAATTACAAAAACAAAAATACTAAAATACCCTTCATTAATTCCTCTAACTCCTAAAACGACGTAGTTTTGCAGTGACTTGACATAAAAACATGTCAAGTGACATGACAAACGATAAACCCTACATATATATATATATATATATATATATATACACTTTACCACTATCTGTATCAAAATTAACTAAAAAATGAGTGAGCAAAATTGTAAAATAAAAACACAGGACCTAGAAAATTCAAGCAAATTGGAAATTTTTATTGGCCAAAAAGGCAGAAACTAGTTTACTACAAACATGCCATGCACTATCATGGGAGATTTCCTAAGAGTTTGTTTGAAATTCTCATATCATATCATTGACATTATTCTCTATCGTTATACTGCTATATTTGTTGATTATTGTCGGCAAATATATATATATATATATATATGTGTGTGTGTGCGTGCGGGCGGACCCGAAATTTACATGAGAGGGGGCACAATTGGTGTGGGGATTCGGGGGCAACGCCCCTGAAAATTTTTTTTAAGGGAAGTTTTAAATATATTAAAAAACAAAAGAATATATATAAGAAACAAAAATCAAAAAATATTTATGAAATCAAATGAAACCCGATGATGTAATAAGAGAGACAATTATTTTACAAACCTCACACTTAAAAAAGCAAGGCTAAATCTTTTTATTAGAAATGCTACATAAATTACAATGAAGGGTGGGCACTCAATAAGTTCAAGTACATATATTTTAATATAAAAAATATATTATAATAAAAATAATTATAATGTTATCTTTCTAGGTCTTATTTTTTGGAATTCCATCATAATTGTCTTATTATCATTGCTATCAAATACATCTTTTTTCGATATAAGGCACTAAACAATCATTTAGCCATTCATCTCCATCTCATTATGAAGTGTAGTCTTGATGTATTAAAGGTATGTATTTAATTTAAAGGTGAGCAACAATCATTCAAACAAGTTTTTTTTTTTTTAATAAAAAAAAAAAATCAAGGGGGGCACTTGCCCCCTTGTCTAGTATGTGGGTCCGCCCATTTGTGTGTGTGCATCACATTATATATTTGTACTGTCGACAATCCTACTTTGTTTCGAAACATTGGAAAAAATTTCAGTGCAAATTGGCTTCTCAATTCTCTCTCTATATATACATATCTATCTATTCCATTTCTCAAGCTTCACTCAATGCAAACCCTACATATCTCTCTCTTATTCACAGAAACCCCCCCTCCTCTCTCTCTCTCTCTCTGATATCTCTCTGCCTGCTAAGGAAGAATCAGTATGATGAGTTCTTCAAGTATAAACACACAGAAAATTCTGAGTCCTACCACAAGGCCACCTCCTAGGACTCAGCCTCCTAATCCTCCAAGCTCTTCAGGCACTCGAATCCCTAATCCTCAGGCTATCTTCTCCACCATTACTCCACCTCCTTCTTCTTCATGACTCTCTTTTCATTTATTATATTGTATTCTCTTTTTATGTGTTCTCATTTCTCATTAGCCATCTCCATATGCGTCTTGTCCTTTTGACGAGGTTGTTTGTTTCAAATATGTCCACTTTACTTTTGATAGTGTCAAAGAGATGTTCTGGTCATGGGCTGATTGATTATGGTCTTTATATATATTGAATTTCACCAACAATGCGTGTGTTTATGAAGCTTTAAGTGATATCTGACGATTATTTTTTCACATATTAATTTGACCATTAAAAATTGTCAAATCTGGATGCCTCATATGCTCCGGCCAAATACGACACGGTTCAAGTTAAACAACTTAGCAACAACTTGATATGTCATTCTTATTCAGCTTAAGCTGTTGATATCGATCATTTTTTCGTTTGCCAATCATAATCGCATATATATAGAAGGGTGCTCTGAAAATCTCTAAAGTCTTAACATGTCACAATAAGAGTTTTTTGTTTTAATATTTCACAGCGACATTGTTGATTTATTTCCAAAGGCCACCAAATAACTACATGTCCTATATCATATCATCAAATGTGTATACTGTATAGTATCCATGGAAACATATATATTGCTGTACATACTCAAACCCTTTGGACTCAACAAGATAACATTTACTTGCATGCATGCATGCATACATAAGATGAAAATAATGGGTATCTTTTTCTTTTCTGAAAATATGAGTGTCTTGTTAATTATTCAAATAAGGCGAATAATTAGTATTAAAGCCTTTTTGAGTCATCAATAAGTTATAATTCTTGCATCACATATCTTATAAGATTTCATGATAAAACACATGTAAATACACATTGAAAAGTCAACAAGCAACTAGCCAACTAGTGACTTGAACTATAAGATATTTGGCTAATATAAAAAAGCACATTAAATGGCTAATGAGAGGGAAGTATGTCGACCAGCTTTTGTGGGGTGAGGATTATTTAAAAAGTGCATTTTAATCCAATGGTGAGGAGGAAAGAAGAGCAAATGGATTACCTTGTGAATTACCATTTTGACCTTAGAATTTTCCCTATAAATAGAGGGCTCTCCTCTTCATTTTCTTCACACTAAAATCAGCTCCAAGTAGCTGAAGATAGAATTAGAGGGTGAGTAGGGTGAAGTTCTTGTAGCAAGATGGAAGAAGGAGCAAAGTTCTTGAAGTAAGTTCTTGAACTTTAGCTTTAGTATAAATGTAGTTTAATCTAGAAAATTAGGAAATAAATTCCTTTTCATGTTTTTAAGGCCTTCATTGCATTTAAAATCCAAAATGGGGGTAAAAACATGTTGGGAAATAATTTTTGGTATTAATGGAACAAGATTGTGAAAATTTCTTGAAAACTGGGCTGCTAAGTGAGTCACTTTGTGGATATTATTTTATGTATAAAATGAGATTTAAAAATCACAAAATTTTGCATGAATAAATTAGACATGTAGGGATTTTTAATATATAAAATATATAACGTTTTGAGTTCTACGCAAAGAGTTATATATTTTTTAAGTTAAGCCTTATTTTAGGAGACATAAACTGAACAGCATTGGAAAAGATTAAACTGGGAATGATCCGTGATGTTCTAGCTTCTGAGAATATTTCTTCTTACCCTATTTTGCTCTTTGGTGGCTCAATTAATGTTCAGCATCAGGTAAGCTTTCTGATGCTCTCAATTTTTTGGCTGGTGGGGAGTGGGAGCTACAATACTTGGTCGCAAGAGACTATGGTATGGCCACTAAGATTCAGGGCTTGGCATGATAGGCTTGGGCTTTGTCTGCACTTCAAACCTAAAGGGATTTAGGATGAGGGGACATGTCAGAGCTCATAATAGAACTATTTATGAATCTTTTATTTCACAACTTAACTTCTTGGGTTGAAGGGGCCTTTGATAGTTAGATTGGTAGTAACTTCATATAGTTTGATATGAATGAATACAACTGAATGTAATCTGCAAGAGATAGTTGGGATTGATTGTTATTTATCATTAAGTCTGGATAGCTGAAACTAGGATGTATTGGTTAACAGCCTTTTGCTACTTACATCGGTTAGGGAGGATAGTTTTTAGTAATAGATTTAAGTGTTTTAAGAGAAGTATTTTTCTTAGATTGATATGCTTGTTTTAGAATTTGGAAATGATCATCTTTTTAATCTTCTTGCATATTGCAGACTGGACTGGTCATCATCGATGGATGGTTGAGACTAACTGCGCCGGCCCAAATAGCTGTCTTGTTTAAGGAGCTACGTTTGAGTCTTCATTCGATTTTGAAGGAACTCATTAGAAAACCTGAGGTGCCATATATTGCTTCTAGATATGCATGTTCACTATTTTAAGATACTTGATTTTATTTGGCGTGAAGGCTCAGTATCTGTACCTTGAATTGGATGGTTTGTCTTGGCCAAAAAAAAAAAAAGAATTGGATGGTTTGGCTTATCTATTTAACACGTATGTCATATTTGGTGGTTATAATACTTCCACGTCTACAGCTATAATCATATTTATGTCAAGGTGGAGAAAGAGTACTTTGCATTTAAATCGCCGCTAAAATTGTTGCAATCGGATCATTTCTTTGTTTATGGAATTGCACTCCTGCGCACCAGCTGAAAGAAAGCTTTCCTCTCTTTTTATCTTGCATTCTAAAAAAGTTCCTGAAAGGTTATGAATATCCACATGTTTGCATGACGCCTGTCAATTCCAATACGCGAACCGATTGTGGTATCTGACTTTGTAGTGATCCTTAATACACGACCACAATTTTCTTTACCTGACTAATGCTGAGATTGTCTTCTGCTTTCAGGTTGGGATTGCTCTGAATAATGAGATCTTAAAATCTATCATCAATCTTCTGTTAGAAGAAGGTGGTGTCCCTAAATAATGATGCATCAACTGGTGAGCAAAGTGATTTCTCAAATTATAATTGTTCACCTTACATAGGATGAAGAAAGTGCAGATCCTTCCTGCTGTAATCCATTGATGATTCTGATCGTATAGAGGACACATGCTTTTCTTCTCCCTGGGATTAGGTACATCCTTAGTTGAAACAAATCCTCCGACATGGCTTCACTAGAGGGAGGGAGGTATAGAGAGGGAGATACTATTGACGGGGACCCACAAGGCAGAGGTGGGTCCCACCTCTTCTTGATTGCACATTCTATTTCCTAACAGGGTGATCATGCTCTTGCCGCAGAGATCAGCTGGTTCTGCTGTGTGGGGGATTTTATTTTCGCCCCTGATTTACAGTACCAATATATATGTGGAATTACAGAAGCTGTTCTTACATGCAAGTGTATTGCCATTGTACTGTTTCTCTTATTCTTACAGGGGAGAGAGAAGAAAGAAGCCTGATTTTAAGTGGCTGCAAAGATGAAGTTGCAATGTATAAATTATAAAAACAAATCTCTATAATATCCTAAAAGCAATCACGTTGTATTTTTCTCTGTAATCTTTTTAGGAAAAAAGTTCTATAAATTATTAACAAAATCACATTTTTATGCAACATGTTACAGTAATAACTACCAAATACCCTCATGTATGCTATACAAAGCGCTACTAAAAATATACTTTAGATTGTTATATGTATAAAATAGTATTTTACGATATTGAATGCTACTAAAAAAATATTAAAAAGGATGGCATACTATTTCACCCTTTTTTCATTAATCAGAAGGTAGAAGGTTGTCTGGTAAAACATAAAATAATTAATGAATTAAGTAGCCTCTTCATTGCTCATTGGCCCTTTTTTTCTCAAGTTCAGAAAAAAATGACAAGCAAAAGTTAAGAGATGGAGTGCTTATTTAATGATCCTTCATATCTTATGAATAGGTGGTTAAAATATAAAATAATTTTTTAATAAATATCCCGTAAAAGTCCTTATCTGAGCAAGCTAACTCAAAATGTTTGGTAGTAATTTTTTTTGGGTTTAAACTTCTCATGTTGCATGAGAAGAAGAAGATTCCTACACACATATAAAATGGTGGGACCCACATATATATATAATGCTCATTATATATATGTGGGTCCTACCATTTCATGTGTGTGTGACATGAGAAAACACTTCTCATACAATATGAGAAGTGTTTTTCCCAATTTTTTTATAATGTAAACATGCCAAATCACAATAATACGGCTCGCCTTATATGTGGATTTTTTTGGCTAGTGCTTTGTATATGTTTGACAGAATTTTGCATGGGTACCACAAAAATCACGTTTTTTAATTACTTTCACGTTTTATAAGATAAAATTTCAGTAAATCTTTAGAAAATACCACTTGAACTTTAAAATTTCAAATAGCTGATTTTTCAATAAAACGGAGTTATTGATTGCTTTATTATCCTTATTAATCTCATTACGGTTGTTGTCAATATAATTTTGAGGTTTAAATAGTATTTTTCCGTCATTTTTCAAAAAACTTCCTCACATTTATTTTATACAATACAAAATCAATTCTCGCTATAATTGAGACGGGTACAAAAATGGCTCGCTCTAGGGTCCTCACCGTGCTCTTTTTTGGTTGTTACTTATCTCCTCATTTTTGTTTAGGTAATGCTTTTTTGTGCTCAGTCCATTCCTTTACTCCTGTTTATCCCTTTTTTATTGAGTTTGGGCCCAACATGATCAATATTATTTAATATATAAATATGAAATAAATTATATAAACAATTTTTTTTGCCATGAAAATTAAACAAATTGATCTTGTGAAACTCTACAATATATAACAAAATACATTTAGCATATAGTAAAAAATAGGGTTAATGTACAACAATACGCATGAACTTTTAACAAAAGTATGTTTATCACCATGTACTTTTTAGAAGTGTAAAACCACCCATCAACATCTAAAATGGAAGAAAAAATGTCAGTAGCGTTAAATTTAAACTAACATCGTTACTTTTTTTAGTGGAATCCACGTTCTTTTTACACATGCATCTATAGCATTGTTAGGTTTAACTTAATGGTATGGACATCTTTGCTTTCATTTTGAATGTTTATGGATATTTTTACATCTTCGAAAAAGTATATAGTGTTGGAAGTAATTTTGGTAAAAGCTTAAGGATATTTTTGCACTTTAACCCTAAAAAAATATAATAAGTTGTACTAGTATAATTCTTATTTGCATGATATATTGTTATTGTATGCTTGTATTTTCAATTATTGTCTGCGATTAATTATGGTTTTATACTTCGGACTGTAATCTGTGTAAATTGTTTTTACCTTGGTTTCGAGTTACCTTGATCCTATCGAACCAGCTACTTCATGGATGGTGGCAAATCCTCAAAGAGAATTTCTTAATAGAACCCTCGCTGGATGTTTTGTTTTGACTTCTGTCGTGTGTCGATCTCAGTCATTTTGGGACAATATAGAATCATCTTGAAAACATTTCAAGCGGGACAAAATTATTTCGAGATGGGATGGAGAAATTTTTAGACCAATTTTTTAGTGGTCAAGGCAAATTTATAGAGAAATTTTTAAATCAATTTCAACACAATTTAATCCATTTATTAGGGAAAACCAGCATTACAATAAATAAATAAATAAATAATTGAGGAAATACTATATTTGAAGGAAAATTTCACTTTTTTTTTATTGTTTTTGGAAGTTTTCCCTCTTAATATTGTTTCTCCCTTCTTCTTTTTTTCCCCTAATCCAAACCAAGGGTTAATTTTAGTAGAGAAGGTGAGACCCTGTGTGTGTAAGTTATAATTCTATTTTGATATACTTCGGTCCTAAATATAGGATAAATTTAACTTTTTTAAAGAAATTAAGGAAACTAATTAAACTATTTTAAAGTATTTTTATTTTTATCTCCTAAACTAATATATAATAGAGTATTTTTTTTTTTTTATTTTTATCTCCTAAAATAATATATAATCTAAGAATAAATAACATATTATATAATTAAATAATTTATTCAATTTTCTTAATCTCTTAAAAAAAAAAAAAAAAAAAAAAAAAAAAAAAAGTTAACTCCATCTACATGGAGTACGTACGTGGTTGATGCAAAGACTGAAAAGGTGGCGCTAAAGTTCATATAACTAAAAGCGAATTTGATTGGATCTTGTACAGTACAGAGAATCATCAAAATTTATGTTTGAAGATCAGTACCGATTCCAATGATCAAAATTTAATGTTATATTGTAGATTTGTCGGCGCGTACGTACTCCTCACACAGTTCATCGAAAGTTCTCGTTCCTCTGACTTTTAATTACATGTATCAAATTACATGTATCCTATGTTTTCTTGAGCTGTCAAATATAGCAACACAATTGTGGGGTAGCCTGATATAATTTCAATATAACAAGAGTTTCATGGATATTGATGACCGTCCGGTTTCTCTCACCGGGGCAAGTCTCTTATCATCTCTTATTATTTTTGTATCTAGATCATCTAAATTTGATCTAAGTATTCAGAAGAGATAATAAGGGATGATGAGAGAGGCGCTAATGAGAGTATGTGCTTTCTATCGATGATCGTGTTATGTGTTCTGGTTCTAAATACAAGACAAATTTAATTTTTTTAGAGAGATTAAGGAAATTAATTAAATTAATTTATTTTTATTTTTCTCTAAACTAATTAATTACAATAACAAATTAATATATATAATCTAAGAATCTATAATATCTGATATGATTAAATAATTTATTTAATTTTTTTAATCTCTTTAAAAAACCAACTAAATCTTATAATTAAGATAGGGAGTACGTGGTTGATGAGAAGACTGAAAAGGACTATCTAAAGTTCGTATATCTAAAAGGGAATTTGATTGGATGTCGTACATCACATAGAATCATCAAAACATTAAAAGAAGGGCGTCTCAAATCAAATGAATCTTGGCAAGCAAATACGGACAAGTGGCTAAGTCAAAACCAGACACAAAATCAAACAAACAAAGTCAACAAATACAACCCCCTTGATCCTAATCTACTAGTAGCTTACTATTCCTTCTCGTTCTGAAAACCAACTAATAATTTTTATAAAACAATAAAAATAGTTAAAGTCAATAAAATTGTCTTACAATTTAAGTAACTCCAAATAATACCCTTACTAATTATACTAAACTCTAATATTATATTAATTATTACTCTCATCTACTACCCTTATTAATTAGGGGCATACATGAAAAGAAATACTTAATGCTCCTTGGGAACATTAAGGGTGTTTTCGTAAAATTCATACAACAAATACAAAAACAAAAATACAAGTTTTGTGGTGACTTGACAAACTTTATGTTAAGTGACATGACAAACGATAAACTCTACTATTCTAGTGTAGAACACAGATGTCTAGTCTGAAGAGCTAGTGCTTTGATGTTGGATCGTTGGGCTCTATTGGAGTATCTATGAGGTAGATAACCAGGAGAACTAGGGATCACTGTACACAGACGAGGTTTTCGCCTAAGGGGTGGAGTATGTACACAGTGATGACTGTATATAAATAATCTAGAGATAGAACGTGTGTACCTTAAGATTTGATCCCTGTATTTATAGAGTGTACTTTAGGTTGGATATCTCGGGTTTCGCGTGATCTCTAGCCCGAGTATCCTGATTGTTAATATCACATATGAGGATACTCTTTTATTATGGGTTAGTTAGGATCCTTTGTTGTAGATAGATCCTGATACATATATCATATCTATTACTGGGCCGTACTGCTATTGGGCCCGATGTAGATCCGTAACACCTACATATATATATATATATATATATATATATTCACTTTACCACCATCTGTATCAAAATTAACTAAAAAATGAGTGAGCAAAATTGTAAAATAAAAACACAGGACCTAGAAAATTCAACAAAATTGGAAATTTTTATTGGCCAAAAAGCCAGAAACTAGTTTACTACAAACATGCCATGCACTATCATGGGAGATTTCGTAAGAGTTTGTTTGAAATTCTCATATCATATCATTGACATTATTCTCTATCGTTATACTGCTATATTTGTTGATTATTGTCTGCAAATATATATATATATATATATATATATATATCTGTGTGTGTACGTCACATTATATATTTGTACTGTCGACAATCCTACTTTGTTTCGAAACATTGGAGAAAATTTCGGTGCAAATTGGCTTCTCAATTCTCTCTCTATATATACATATCTATTCCATTCCTCAAGCTTCACTCACTGCAAACCTTACATATCTCTCTCTTATTCACAGAAAACCCTCTCTCTCTCTCTCTCTCTCTCTCTGATCTCTCTGCTAAGGAAGAATCAGTACGATGAGTTATTCAAGTATAAACACACAGAAAATTCTGAGTCCCACCACAAGGCCACCTCCTAGGACTCAGCCTCCTAATCCTCCAAGCTCTTCAGGCACTCGAATCCCTAATCCTCAGGCTATCTTCTCCACCATTACTCCACCTCCTTCTTCTTCATGACTATCTTTTCATTTATTATATTATATTCTCTTTTTATGTGTTCTCATTTCTCAATAGCCATCTCCATATGCGTCTTGTCCTTTTGACGAGGTTGTTTGTTTCAAATATGTCTACTTTACTTTTGATAATGTCAAAGAGATGTTCTTGTCATGGGCTGATTGATTATGGTCTTTATATATATTGAATTTCACCAACAATGCGTGTCTTTATGAGGCTTTAAGTGATATTTGACGACTATTTTTTCACATATTAATTTGACCATTAAAAATTGTCAAATCTGGATGCCTCATATATATGCTCCGAGCAAATACGACACGGTTCAAGTTAAACAACTTAGCAACAACTTGATATGTCATTCTTAGTAAGCTTAAGCTGTTGATATCGATCACTTTTATCGTTTGCCAATCATAATCAAATATATATAGAAGGGTGCTCTGAAAATCTCTAAAGTCTTAACATGTCACAATAAGAGTTTTTTGTTTTAATATTTCACAGCGACATTATTTCCAAAGGCCACCAAATAATTACATGTCCTATATCATATCATCAAATGTGTATAGTATCCATGGAAACATATATATTGCTTTACATACTTCAACCCTTTGGACTCAACAAGATAACATTTACTTGCATGCATGCATACATACATAAGATGAAAATAATGGGTATCTTTTTCTTTCTGAAAATATGAGTATCTTGTTAATTATTCAAATAAGGCGAATAATTAGTATTAAAGCCTTTTTGAGTCATCAATAAGTTATAATGCTTGCATCACATATTTTATTTTTTATGCGTGTATGCAAGCAAAGGTTAATCTTATTAACTTAAAGGCTACTATATATTAAGTGCGCACACGCACGCATTTATAGTAGAGCGTTCAAAACTCAACAATAAGCTTGTTTGGGATCATTTTTGGATCTCAAAAATGGTTATGTACTTAAATCAAGATAAAAATAAAACTCCTCTCATATACTTACTTCATATTCCAAACAAATACTATTATGATTGAGAAATTGTTTAATTATTAGAAACTCGTCAATCACTATTCCATACACGCACATACTATTATTATATGACCTTACCAATGAGAATGTTATAATTATTAGAAACCATCGTCAAATCTCTCACAACACCGTCCTAAGCGCATCATGTGGCCTCATTTCATATTTTCGTTTATTCATGTTTTGACCAAATTGACTTCTTTCTTCCCCCTTTTTTTCATTTCTCTTTCTTCTTAGTCTTCTTTTATTTATTTCTCACTTCCTTCTCTTCTCTTCTCTCCTATGAACTCCGAATTTAGTTTATTTCGTTTCACATGAAATTCAGCCTCAATCTTCTTTAACTATTTAAAACAAAATACTCAACCTTTTTTTAAATATACTGAGTTGTTGCGTAGTACGATTATATTTATTGATTGCATTTACTGTTGAAATTAATTTTTTTCAGTTTCCTTGTCTTCCTTGAAATGGTTTGTGAACAACCTCCCCTTGAAGTATATCAAGCTACCTTTCTTAGCATGAATATTTCCTGTCCTAAAAGTGGGAACAAGGTGGCCAAAAAGCTCCATAGTTCCTGTTGTCCTGGTACTTTGACAATATGTACTAATCATTTTATTTATTTTTGACATAATTCTAAATTTAGTATTTAAAGTGTTCTGGGTATATAACAACACTACCATCGAGTTATCATTCACATGATTGTGCACGTTATGTTATTTGTAAAATTGATTCTTGCGCACCAACTGAAAGAAAGTTTTCCTCTCTTTTTATCTTGCATTTTAAAAAAGTTTCTGAAAGGTTATGAATGTCCCCATGTTTTCATGATGCCTGTCACATCCAATATGCGAACCGATTGTGGTATTTAACTCTGTAGTGATCCTTAATACACGACCACAATTTTCTTTACCAGACGAATATAATGCTGAGATTGTCTTCTGCTTTCAGGTTGGGATTGCTCTGAATAATGAGATCTTAAAATCTATCATCAATCTTCTGTTAGAAGAAGGTGGTGTCCCTAAATAATTATGCATCAACTGGTGAGCAAAGTGATTTCTCAAATTATAATTGTTCACCTTACATAGGATGAAGCAAGTGCAGATCCTTCCTACTATAATCCATTGATGATTCTGGTCGTATAAAGGACACATGCTTTCTTCTCCCTGGGATTTGGTACATCCTTAGTTGAAACAAATCCTCTGAAATGGCTTCAGTAGAGTCTAGAGGGAGGGAGGTGGAGAGAGAGGGAGTGCTATTGATGGGGGGACCCACAAGGCAAGGTGGGTCCCACCTCTTCTTGATTGCACATTCTATTTCCTAACGGGGTGATCATGCTCTTGCCGCAGAGATCAGCTGGTTCTGCTGTGTGGGGGATTTTATTTTCGCCCCTGATTTGCAGTACCAATTATATATATGGAATTACAGAAGCTGTTCTTACATGCAAGTGTATTGTACTGTTTCTCTTACTCTTATAGGGAAGAGAGAAGAAAGCAGCCTGATTTTAAGTGGCTGCAAAGTTGAAGTTGCAATGTATAAATTATAAAAACAAATCTAGAAAATATCCTAAAAGCAATCACCTCGTAGTTTTTTCTGTAATTTTTTTGGTGGAAAAGTTCTGTAATTACTTAAAAAATCACATGTTTATGCAATGTGTTAAAGTAATATATAACTACCAAATACCATCCACGTTGCTATACAAAGCGCTAATAAAAAAATATTTTGGAGTGTTAAATGTATAAGAAATTACTTTACAATATTAAATGCTACTAAAAAAATATTTAAAACTGTGGCATACTATTTCACCCTTTTTTGATTAATCAGAAGGTTGTCTAGTAAAATATAAATCAATTAATGAATTAAGTAACCTCTTCAATGCCCATTGGCCCATTTTTTTCCTTAAGAAAAAAGTGACAAGCAAAAGTTAAGAGATAGAGTGCTTATTTAATTATCATTCATATGTTATGAATAGGT
Source organism: Acacia acuminata (assembly GCA_019022655.1). Classification (NCBI taxonomy): domain Eukaryota; kingdom Viridiplantae; phylum Streptophyta; class Magnoliopsida; order Fabales; family Fabaceae; genus Acacia; species Acacia acuminata. The sequence continues at coordinate 1,237,756 of JAFJYI010000163.1, read as the reverse complement.
TGCCAAAATCAAAATCAAAATATTTTTTTAATAAATATCACGTAAAAGTCCTTGTCTGAGCAAGCTAACTCAAAATGTTTGGTAATAATTTTTTATAAATGTAAACATGCCAAACACAACAACACGGCTCGCCTTATAAGTTGTTCTGTCATAAGAACATAGATAGATCGGACTTGACCTAGGAACAATTCCTAGGGCCTATGTATCCTTGAGAGGGATCAAAGTCCACGTAGTTCGATATACATATAGGGGGTGGGGTGTGTGCTCTGTGTGGCAGAATTGTAAAGAGTAGAGAGAATGTCTCTGTGTACCGTTCACCTTTTAGAGAATGTTTCCTTATGTATGTTTATAATAGCACCATACTGGTCCGAGTTCTGTGGGAGCGTGTTTCCACTACCGCATGTTCTAAGCCCCCACTCGCTGCACTACTATGTTAGTGGGAAGGGTCGTGGGATTGTTGGCCCCTCATTGGGCCTGACCTTGTCAAGCCCATTTCCGAGGTCCATAACAGTTGCCCCCGGCCCGAAGCGTTCAGTCTCGAGCCGCGGATGTATTAGTTGCTTGATTGTGAAGCACAGATTTGGCCGAGACGTATCCAGCTTATCCGGGTTGTGTAAGGAGAAATAAGATCCCTTGCTTGCTTTCGTAGCAATTTTTCTCAGTCTATATTCCTGCATTTAATATCATGTAAGCAAATCATAATCAATGAAAATACTTACTGTTTACGTAAATCGTTCAACTTGCTCATTTCGAATACTTGTCAGAGTTTGATTTCCGTTCGGTTTCCATTAACCTCGGTTATTGATAATATGCATTTCCACTAACAACTCGTTGTCCACTCACATTTGCCCCCGGCCGGTAGTTCGAATCTCGGGACTGCTTGGGATGCATTTAAGATTTAACCTCTCGCACACGAAGCCGGATTTAAACTAGATTCAGTTTAGTTGGGTCCGGCTTCAGAGATTTACATGGATCCCGAATCTTAACTAGATTCAGTTAAGTCGGGTCCACCTTCAAGACGCTACACGGATCCCGAACGTTAACTAGATTCAGTTAACCGGGTCCGACTTCAAAACTGTTATGCGGATTACAAACGTTAACTAGATTCAGTTAACGGAGGTTGAAAGATTATTATGGATCCCGGACTACAACTAGATTCAGTTTACACGGATCCACCTTCTATTTTTTTTATCTTCTGCAAACATGTACCCGTAGCCCGGATTTAAACCAGATTCGGTTTAAATCGGGTCCGGCTTTAAAACTATTACGAATCCCGGATCTTAACTAGATTCAGTTAGCGGATCCACTTTCAAGAATTTACATGGATCCCCGATTCCTTTTGCTCTTCTCTTCCCTTCTCAATGTCGAACTTGAGACCATGTGGTGAAAAATCAATGTTTTTTAACTCACCAATATGGCCCTCACACGTTGACGATGGGGTATTCATCCCTGCTCCGGATGCAACTGCTTCAAACCCGGGCCCTGAGGAGACTCTGGATCTAGGCGGTGGAGACCAACACGCACAATTTTAATCATCCGTTGCTGACTCAGCTTTATTAGTTGTAATTGTACATTTAATGTACCGAGTTGTAGCGCCCGTGTTGGGCTCTTGTTATGACAAACTTATAATTTATAAAATCAAAAGTGTGCCGATTTATGCTTGCTCCCTTTTGTCTTTGCCTTTCGCGAGAAGAGAATGTAAGAGCCAACTTGATCAAGATCGGCTAGTACACTCGAACCCCTTTTTTTTTCTTTCTTTTCTTTACGTGGCAACTATGTTGCTATTTACATGATTTACGAAAACATGAGTTTGCAATATTTTTCGTACATGTTCTTTTTTTGGCCATTATTGCGATACAGCAAACACGAATTGCTAACCCGAGTTTCCGTTCGCGCATTTTTGGCGGCTTTGCCGCTATATGATCTATAGTGTGTTTTCACTATAGATTCATATTGGGCGGATTGTTCCGCTGGCGATTTTATCGCTACATGATTTATGAATTAATTCAAAATCCATACATGTTTCGTCGCACCTCGTTATCTTTGCTACAATATGTTGAAATACGGGTTCTACGATCCCACAGTCTTCATTAATCAAATGTTTTTCTTCAACATGATTTTCGGAAACGGGTTTGTGTACACGGATTCCTACATGTTTGGCCTTGTGGCATTGTCGACGCACATTTTTCTTCAACATGATTTTCGGAAACGGGTTTGTGTACCTGGGATTCCTACATGTTTGGCCTTGTGGCATTGTCGACGCACATGGAGCCCGAGTTCTAACCAGATTCGTTTAACCGGTTCCATCTTCGTTTCCTTTTGTAGGGACGGACTCCACACAGATCCCTTTCTTCGACATGATTTTCGGAAACGGGTTTATGTACCTCGGGTTCCTACATGTTTAACTTTGACATGATTTTTGGAACGGGTTTGTGTACCTCGGGTTCCTACATGTTTAGTTTTAGCGGCATTGCCGTTGCACACGGATCACGGAGATTAACTAGATTCGTTAACGGACGGGCTTTAAAAATTTACACGGAGCCGGGTTGCAACTAGATTCAGTTTTAACCGGGGTCTTCCTTCCCAAGGCATATACATTTCAAGTCTTGAAATATCCAATGAAAACAAACTAGTTTCGGACATATGAACCCTAGCAATAATTTGCCTAGATTTTTATCTCTACTAGTGTAGCAGTTATCATTGAGCACAGTCAAAAGGCCACTATGTATTTGTTATCCAACAATAAGCAGATAAGAGATAAAGTAGGAGCATGCATTACATCAGGTACAATTTTAGCATTATCTTGAATTATAACAATGCTAACAGTACCTTTACTTTCAACTTGGAGGTGCTCTTGTTGTCACCAAGAGTTGCATATGATTTTTGGGACTCATCAAGCTCCTTAAATAAAGAGTTGGTTCTTCCAGCGTCTTTGTCAAAATCCACTCCAAGGCATGGATTACAATACTCCCAAACAAGCATGGCGTCCTAGGTGATTTCTTTTTTGCATTGCTTACAAAACAAGGACACAACCTCACTTTTGCAGCATTGGAGAAAAATTGAGCTCAAGAAAGTGTCAAGCTTTGCTAACATTTTCAATGAGCAGCCCTCTACACGTGTTTTTGTAACTCCAAGGGCTTCAAAAAACCCTTTATTCTTTCATTTGGCATCATCTTGTAGAACATAAGTTTCTAATTCCTTCTCGGCCCATCGCATTTTATTGGGTTGCACAATTATGGACAGCAACCTGAGATGAAGTAGTGCTGCCAAACTGAACACCATTGTTCCCACATGTGGTATTCAACAAACTCTAATTGATGTGACGCACTGTCAGGGCCAACCAGAATTTTATTTGATGCTTTAGAACTTGCTGATTGCAAGTTGCTGACGCTTGAAGCATCTGCACAACCTGAATTTTTACCCACACTTGAAGAGTGATGAACACAAGACAAATGTGATCCACAATTGACCTTTCACCTTGCTCAAAAGATTGATGATGTCATATTCACCTTTTTCTTGGCATTAATTTCAAAAGCCGTGGACACTTGATAAGAGTGGGGCCCATCCCATTAGTGAGATAAATTCTTTCACACAATTACAAGATTTAGCAACTTGCAACGTTAACTTCTTCAAATGGGAATATTAAATTGAAGGCACAAAATAGTAGTGGGGTCCACCCCATTATTGTGACAAATGCTTTCACACACCTTCAAAATTTGTCAACTAGCAGTAAGCACCTGACATGTGAATTTCCAATCTAGACTTTGAGGGGTCAACACTAGTTGAACAATTCTGGCGAATCAGATTTTGCAATCCCCTCAGCTGAATTATTACAGCTAATTTTTCACCATGCTCCATGGCAGTCTGCAAGGCATGTCTTTGCTTAGAACCAATGCTTCTCCCTGCAGAATCATCTCAGCAAGATCCATTGTTAATCAATAAGAATTATATATCAGCTAGTGGGAAATATTCCTCTCTGTAGCGTGAAAAAGAGTTGATAAGGGAAATATTCTTCTCTTAGTTGATCATAATTGATAACCCATATGGATTGAACTATGCATATATCTTCAAACTGCATGCCGACTGATTTGATCTTCTCCTTCATAGACTTTGCAGCTACATTAAATGACAATAATCTTTTCCTTTCACCGGGATTCTTCAATATAACTTGTCTCTTCAATATATCCTATCTCGGCCATTTATTTGGCTACTAACACTGGGAACTGCCATCGCCATATTTCTTCTCTTTGTGAGCTCACAGCTAGTTTTGGTCACGTTTATACTTGGAGATAAATATTAATTGCCGACATATTTATTCTTAACCTACAAAACAGATATGCCAGGGAACCCCTGGTGAAACAAAGACAAATCCCAATGCTTCTCAATCAGTCGGCCTGTCTTCATGGACTCCTTTGCTCAGCAACGGTAACTTGGCCTTCAACCAGGAAATCTTCAACCAAGAAATCCTCAAATTATCAGTTACCACGGCTCCTTCATTGCGGTGGCTTCACTTATCTCGAGTCCGTCATCATGGTGTCCTCATAAGGCTTCCGCCAAAATTTGCTTTTTGATATTGACCCCTCAAAGGCTTAATTCGTCTTTGTCTCTTCAATGATAAAGACTAGCATATAGATTTATCAGACCATGCCAAATCTCAGATTTATTTTCTTCACTATCATCAACATGTTGGCAGAGAAGTTTCTAACGGTGTCTAAGAATTTTTGGTGCAAATGTTGATGAAAAGAAACCCCGTTTAAGCAAACATGCCCAAAATTGAGAGAGAATTGGATGTACTTCTCCAGAACTTGATACGGCTCACTGGAAGAGCTGTCCACTCCCTAGGTCTCTGATTTGCAAATATTCCTCTCCTGCTCTTCCCATAGGTTGGGAACTAAACAATAATGTAGATTTGCTATGTGGTTAACAAATAATGACGTCCGAAGATCTGCCATATTTAAAAGATCTTGCGATGAAGTATCAACAAGCCGACAAGCATGGAATAATCAAGAATTTAATAATTCCTCAAACTCGGCAAATCATAGTTATAACAAGCCGACATTCTTGCCGGGATTGCCACATCATCTGTCTTCGGCATGAACGCAATATCCGACTTCGGCAACGACGCTGGGACTCTAACAGGTACTGAACGACGAGTTAGACGGAGCAAAGGTTTCTGCCATCGGTCTTGATCCACAATAACAGAAAGCATGTACTCGGCCCTTTCCTGTAAAAAATGATTTAATGTATTGCTGGCCTCGCAGTGATTGCTTTGGTAAACCAGATCTCGTCGAAAATGAAACATTCACAGATCCATAGACGAAAAATGCAAAACCCAGCCAAGAGTATACATCGGCGTGCACGTCTCTCCGAAATCCATATCTCGGCGTGTCAGATGGGTTGGGAACAAAACACACCACGAATGTCGATGAGTCTCTATCAGCATCTTGGCAGCTTTAACTACCTCAGAACATCATAATCTCAGCACGTCATCGTCTCGGCACCTTAGCATTTCAATTGAAAATACTACCGTGTTCACTAAAAACTTGGCTGCCGTGACGCTTCGTAGTGAACCAGATGCTAGTACACGCTAGGATCTCAGATCCGACTTCAATGATCTCGGCTCCTTTGCACGCCAGTTTTAACGATCTTGGCCTCGTTATCTCATCGGCTCATCATCTCGGTATTAAAATCTTGGCATCTCCTGGAATTTCAGGCATGTACCACTGAATCATGCATCTCCAACCTCGACCATTTCATGAAGAGGACTCGGCCATTGCATGAAGAGGATAATCTGACTTGGATCCCGGATATGCACACACACGAGGCATCTCGACACAAAATCATCTCGGATCACAAAATCATCTCGGATCCATATTCGAATTTGCATCTCGGCAATTGAAGACAGTATTAAATCTTCATCCCGGTATTCTCTGAACCACGGGAAAAAATGTAAGTCTCCCCCAGTTTTGACTGTTAGTCAACACTGTCAGTATCTCGGCATCTCGGAACAAGAACCGCGGCATGCTCCTGGAAGAGAGAACAAATATTCCTGTATCTCAGCACATCGGGTAGCAATCTCGGCATGCTCCCACATTGTATCTTGGCACACCAGACATTGAATCTCGGTTCGAGCAAGTCTGAGCATAAGTAGTTAATGAAGTACCTCGGCATACACTCCTCCGGAATCCATACTTGGTACCTCAGCGTCTCAGCGTTTCCTCATCTCAGCACTTCCTCATCTCAGCTTGGCATATCATCATCTCGGCACTCACCAAGAAACTCGAACAAACCAAGCAACTTGGACACACCCGCCATCATTTCACGCACAGAAATGAATCTCGGACAAACCAAGCAACCACGATTGAGGCGTTGAATCCTGGAGAGGCTTCGACATCACGATTGAGCATTCTCATCTGCTGGCTTCAATTAATGAGACCTTCTTTTGATCTTGGCTACCGGCTTCAGATCCTTTTCATGATCTCGGGCGTCGGCTTTAGTTATAGGATCTCTTTCCCAGGATTTCGACTTCACTGCTTTGCCGAGTTGACGGATCTCAGCTCTTTTGCACGCCGATGATATGTACATACACGGGCATCTCAGCATTGGATCCTAAGGTATCCCATCTTTGTATTTATCTCGCACGTAATCATTTAAATTTTCCTTCACAACCCGGCCATGATGAAGCACCCCGGCTTTGTATCAATAGTTGGATGTATCTCGGATGGCTTCACATTCACAACTCGGAGGGATTACTGATAGCCGCAGCCTCCCACTCGCAACTCGGATGGAGTTAATAATGACGCCATCCCTCTGCATGTAGCCGAGACTCCTTTGCAATTCCAAATTTACCACCGCCAGCGGCAGAAATTATCCTCGCCTGGAATCTGTAGATGTAGCAATCAAGTGGCCTGACTTAGATTCGTGGAGAACATAACCACTGGGCCTTTGCCTTTCTCTGCGATACGCATTTTAATGCCGTTCTCTTCCCCAGTGAGTAAAACTTGAGCAATCCAAACCATCTGGAAAAACCCTAGAAAAATCCCGCAGAACCACCGCGGGGATCCTTCAACTCCACTGGCAGCGGAGCATCGTCATAGCAATATCCAACTTCACTGGGCTTCTTTGAATAAATATTTGTTTTCCACACGATTGTTCGTTGGCAGTTGGGAATTGAAACGTCCTTTATTATTGACCTTCTTAGATCGCTGGAATCAGAAATTTACCGATCATTGCAACTTTTTGGTTGAACCATCGTTGGTCACAGGAATCGAATTTTAACGATCCCCACGGTCGGCGCCAATGTTCTGTCATAAGAACATAGATAGATCGGACTTGACCTAGGAACAATTCCTAGGGCCTACGTACCCATTTTGAGAGGATCAAAGTCCACGTAGTTCGATATACATATAGGGGGTGGGGTGTGTGCTCTGTGTGGCGGAATTGTAAAGAGTAGAGAGAATGTCTCTGTGTACCGTTCACCTTTTGGGGAATGTTTCCTTATGTATGTTTATAATAGCACCATACTGGTCCGAGTTCTGTGGGAGCGTGTTTCCACTACCGCATGTTCTAAACCCCCACTCGCTGCACTACTATGTTAGTGGGAAGGGTCGTGGGATTGTTGGCCCCTCATTGGGCCTGACCTTGTCAAGCCCATTTCCGAGGTCCATAACATAAGTCAATGTTTTTGGCTGATGCTTTGTATATGTTCGACAGAATTCTGCGTGGGTACCACAAAAATCACATTTTTTAATCACTTTCACGTTTTATGAAATAAAATTTTGGGCAAATCTCAATATAATACCACTTGAACTTTAAAATTTCAAATGGATGATTTTGTTACAAAACGGAGTTGTCAATTGCTTTATTTTCTTGTTAATCTCATTACCTGTTGTTAACAAAATTTTAAATTTTAAATAGTATTTTTCTGTCATTTTCTCCAAAACTTCCTCACATTTATTTTATACAATACAAAATTAATTATCGATAGCTAATTCAGACGGGTGCAAAAATGTCACGCTCTAGGGTTCTCACTATACTCTTCTTTGGATGTTACTTATTTTCTCATTTTTTCTTTAGGTAATGCTTTTTTCTGCTCAGTCCATTCCTTTACTCCTGTTTATCCCTTTTTTATTGAGTTTGCGCCCAACAATATCAATATTATTTAATATATAAATTATATAAACAATTTTTTTGCCAGAAAAATTACATAAAAAATTTTATCTTGTCAAACTCTACAATATATAACAAAATATATTTAGCATATATTTAAAAAATGGGGTTAAGGTTAAAAAATACGCATGAACTTTTAATAAAAGTGTTTTCATCACCATATACTTTTTGAAAGTGTAAAACTACCCATGAATATTTAAAATGAAAGTAAACATGTTTTAAATTTAGCCTAACATCGTTACATTTTCTAGTGGAGCTCACGTTCTTTTTGCACATGCATCTAAACACTGTTAGGTTTAACTTAATGGTATGGACATTTTTCCTCTCATTTTGATTGTTTATGGTTATTTTTGCACCTTTGAAAAAGTATATAGTGTTGGAAGTAATTTTGGTAAAAGCTAATAGATATTTTTGCACTTTAACCCTAAAAAAATATAATAAGTTGTAATAATATAAGGGTTAAATACCTAATTTGCCATGAAAGTTTTGCTAAGGGAGCGCCCAGCACCCGGAAGTTTTTAGGGTACCAAATTTTCCCCAGAAGTATGAAAAAGGTAGCAAATTTGCCCCTCCATTAATTTTGACCGTTACGTTTAACTGAGTACACACGTGGCATGCCACCTCATCAATCAAAAGTATCATTTTTGCCCTGGAATTTTTCTTTGAGGAGCAATTTTACCTCGGAAGTTTTCATTGAGGAGCAATTTTACCCCCGGAAGTTTACAAAAGTAGCAATTTTCCCTTCTTTCTCCCAATATTAAATTTGTCTATTAGATCAGTCAAAGACCACACATGTCATACCTTGAAAAGGTCAAACTTGGAGTTAGAGAAGGAGATCCTTGACATGTTGAGCTTAAGGCAGCCAGAATTTGTGAAGCCAAACTGGTCACAGGGACTAGAGCCGGGAAATCGAGCTGGGCCAATCGGGCCGGCCCGTTTAAGCCCTGGCCCTACAAGGCTTGGACTTGAAAAATAAGCCAGAAATTTGAAATTGGCCTTGGAGAGCCTCGGGCTTGATCGAGCCGGCCCTGCAGTTTGTATAGACTAATCATTTGCTTAAACCATAAATGATGCTTCCTGTGACCAGTTCGGCTTCACAAATTTTGGCTGTCTTGAGCTCAACATCTCAAGGATCTTCTTCTCTGACTCCAAGTTCGACCTTTTCAAGGCATGACATGGTGACCTTTGACCGATTTAATAGTCAAATTTAATATGCGGAAAGAAGGGCAAAATTGATACATTTTGTAAACTTCCGGTAAAATTGCTCCTTAGTGAAAACTTCCGGGCAAACTTGCTCTCAAAGGAAAACTTTCGGGGCAAAAATGATACTTAACTCTTATCGGGTTGATGAGGTGGCATGTCACGTGTACACCTCGCTAAACTTAACGGTCAAAATTAACTACATGGGCAAATTGGGTACTTTTTTCATACTTCCGGGCAAATTTGGTACCTTTTTCATACTTCCAGGACAAATTTGGTACCCAAAAACTTCCGGGTGCTGGATACTCCCTTAGCAAAACTTCCATGGCAAATTAGGCCTTTAATCCATAATATAATTCTTATTTGCATGCTATATTGTTATTGCATGCTTGTATTTTTAATTACTGTCTGCGATTACTTATGGTGTTATACTTGGGACTAAAATCTGTGTAAGTTGCTTATATACTTCATATCAGAAGAAAAAGGGTTTGCTTGTACTCCATCTGGTCCTTATTATAAGGCACCAACTAATAGATTTATTTAATTCTTATAAGACACTTACTTGTTCCCAAGGAACATTAATTACTTTTTTACATGTAGTAGCTTGGTTTGGCAAGCTATTACATGCTAACACGAATTTTTGGTTTTGTTTTGACTTGTATCGTGTGTCAATTTCAGTCATTTTGGGACAATACAGAATCATATTGAAAAAATTTCAAGCGTGACAAAAGTATTTCGAGATGGGATGGAGAAAATTTTAGAGCAATTTTTAGTGGTCAAGGCAAATTTATAGAGAAATTTTTAAATCAATTTCAATCCAATTTAATTCATTTATTAGGGAAAACCAGCATTACATTATAAATAAAAAAAAATTGAGGAAATACCATATATAAAGGAAAATTTTCACCTTTTTTTTTTATTGTTTTTAGAAGTTTTCCCTCCTAATATTGTCTCTTCCCCTTTTTTTTTTCCTAATCCAAACCAAGGGTTAATTTTTGTAGAGAAGGTGAGAGCTATATATATGTATAGCTCTCACCTTCTCTACTAAAATTAACCCTTGGTTTGGACTAGGAAAAAATATTAGGAGGGAAAACTTATATATATATATATATATATATATATATATATGTTATAATTATGTTTTCATATACTCGTTCTAAATATATGATAAATTTAATTTTTTAAAAGAAATTAAGGAAGCTAATTAAATTATTTTAAAGTATTTTTATTTTTATCTTTTAAAATAATATATAATCTAAGAATATATAACATATGATATAATTAAATAATTTATTTAGTTTCTTTGATTTAAAAAAAAAAAAAAAAGATGTCGTCTCTACGGAGATAATTAAGACACAGATTACGTGGTTGATGAAAAGACTGAAAAGGTAGCGCTAAAGTACATATAAACTAAAAGGGAATTTGATTGGATCTTGTACAGCACATAGTGAATCCGCAAAATTTATGTTTGAAGATCAGTGCCGATTCCAATGATCAAAATTTAATGTTATATTAACCTTTGACATTATAAAAGTAGATATGTCGGCGCGTACTCCCTCACACAGTTCATCGAAAGTTCTCAATCATTGACTTTTAATTGCATGTAAAGTTGTCAAACTCACAAGTTTAAGAAACTCGTATTTGTGACATAAATTTGATCGTAAACTCGTAAGAGTTTATTTTTATTATTAAATAGGTATTACTAGTGTATAATTAAATTATTAAAATATAAAAATGACAACAATTTGATTTAAATATATTTAAAATCTAAATAATTGAAATTAAATCCCTCGTATTCATCATTTATCATATTTAGTAAAAAAATCTATAAAATTTCTATATAAAGCCGTTGAGCATGATTAAATCAAAAAAGTTAACACGAGTTTAAGAGTAAGTTAACACGATTTTGTAAGCTAGAAACATAAAAACGGTAAACTCGATATATAAACTCGTGAGTTTAACCGAGTTTACAACTAGCACGAGTTTACCACTAACTCGACTGCTTTTTGTAAGCTAGAAGCGTAAAAACGTAAACTCGAGAGTCAACTCGCGAGTTTGACAACAATCCTATATTTTCTTCATGGCCAAATGTAGCAACACAATTGTGGTTAGCCTAATATAATTTCAATGATATCGATGATGAGAGTGTTATATATTTTGATCCTAAATATAAAATAAATTTAACTTTTAAAAAAAAAATTAAGAAGTTAGTTAAATTACTTTAAAGTATTTTTATTTTTTTTCAAACTAATTAATTATATTAATAAATTAATATATAATCTAAGAATACATAATATATAATATGATTAAACAATTTATTTAACTTTCTTAATCTCTTAAAAAAAAAAACCAACTAAATCTTATCATTAAGATAGGGAGTACGTGGTTGATGAGAAGACTGAAAAGGGGGATCTAAAGTTCGTATATCTAACAGGGAATTTAATTGGATCTTGTACATCACAGAGAAGCATCAAAACATTAAAAGAAGGGCCTTTCAAATCAAATGAATATTGGCAAGCAAATACGGACAAGCGGCTAAATCAAAACCAGACACAAAATCAAACAAATAAAGTCAACAAATACAACCCCTTTTATTCTAATCTACTAGTAGGTTACTATACAAGTATTTCCTCTAGACATATACGTAGTTAAAACGAACAAATTAAGATATAATGAACAAATATCAACGATATATATATATATATATATATATATATATTCACTTCATCACCACTATCTGTATCAAATTTAACAAACAAAAAAAAACGAGTGAGCAAAATTGTAAAATAAAAAAAGGACCTAGAAAATTCAAGCAAATCGGAAATTTTCATTGACCAAAAAGGCAGAAACTTGTTTACTACAAACATGCCATGCACTATCATGGGAGATTTCCTAAGAGTTTGTTTGAAATTCTCATATCATATCATTGACATTATTCTCTATCGTTATACTGCGAGACAAGGACATTATTATATATTTGTACTGTCGACAATCCTACTTTGTTTCAAAACATTGGAGAAAATTTCGGTGCAAATTGGCTTCTCAATTCTCTCTCTATATATACATATCTATTCCATTCCTCAAGCTTCACTCACTGCAAACCCTACATATCTCTCTTTATTCACAGAAAACCTCTCTCTCTCTCTCTCTTTCTCTCTCTCTCTCTCTCTCTCTCTGATCTCTCTCTGCTTAAGGAAGAATCAGTATGATGAGTTCTTCAAGTATAAACACACAGAAAATTCTGAGTCCCACCACAAGGCCACCTCGTAGGACTCAGCCTCCTAATCCTCCAAGATCTTCAGGCACTCGAATCCCTAATCCTCAGGCTATCTTCTCCACCATTACTCCACCTCCTTCTTCTCCATGACTCTCTTTTCATTTATTATATTGTATTCTCTTGTTCTTCTCTTTCTGTGTTCTCATTTCTCATTAGCCATCTCAATATGCTTCTTGTCCTTTTGACGAGGTTGTTTGTTTCAAATATGTCCACTTTACTTTTGATAGAGTCAGAGATAAATGTTCTTGTCATGGGCTGATTGATTATGGTCTTTATATATAAAAAATTTCACCAACAATGCGTGTGTTTATCAGGCTTTGAGTGATATCTTACGATTATTTTTTCACATATTAATTTGACCGTTAAAAATTGTCAAATCTGGATGCGTCATCGGCTCCGAGCAAATACCACACGGTTCAAGTCAAACAACTTAGCAACAACTTGAATACTTGATGTGTCATTCTTATTCAGCGTAAGCTGTTGATATCGATCATTTTTACCGTTTGCCAATCATAATCGCATATATATAGAAGGGTGCTCTAAAAATCTCTATAAAGTGTTAACATGTCACAATAAGAGTTTTTTGTTTTAATATTTCACAGCGACATTATTTCCAAAGGCCACCAAATAACTACATGTCCTATATATATCATATCATCAAATGTGTATAGTAGCCATATGGAAACATATATATTGCTGCACATACTTAAACCCTTTGGACCCAACAACATAATATTTACTTGCACGCATGCATGCATTCATACATAAGATGAAAATAATGGGTATCTTTTTCTTTTATGAAAATATGAGTGTCTTGTTAATTATTCAAATAAGGCGAATAATTAGTATTAAAGCGTTTTTGAGTCATCAATAAGGTATAATGCTTGCATCACATAATTTATTTTTTATGCGTGTATGCAAGCAAAGGTTAATCTTATTACTCCCTCCGGTTCTAATTATAAGAACTATTTACCAGAATTTGGAGAGATTAAGGAGAGAAGTTAAATTAGTTAATTATAATTATTTTTCAAAAATAACCCTACTTAAAATTTAGAATGACATCAAAGGCAAAATTTGTGAACAAGAGTCGTAATCCCCACAAGTCATGGATCACGGATTCATATTATTCATGTCCTGGTTTGAAATGAAATTACGATGGTCAATAATTGTAATTCCCATAAATTAAGGATGGATTCATATTAATCTCCATGATTTTAGTTTAGTTTCACAATATATATATATACACACATAAAAGTTACACATGATCCAGGATGCTTGGAGTCAAGGAAGGGCGAGAGACAAAACTCTGAATGCATGGCTAAGAGATAGTAGCAATGAGCTACAAATTTGTTTTTCTCACATTCTGCGAGAAGGCAACGCCGTGGCCGATTGGTTAGCCAAACATAGCTTTTGTTATAATGATGATTTTACTATTTTAGATTCTCCTCCACAGGGTGGTAGATATTCTCGCTTAGGATACTCAAAGTAGTTGTTTACCCTCACCTAAATCCTGGTTAATTATTTAGTGAAGTAATGGGCAATTAAGCCCCAATTTTTACCCCCAAAAAAAAAGTCAATTAAAGAAAAACAGTGAGGATTCATTATTTATATAATCTTGAATTTTAATTTGTCAAACCAATAAATAAATACTCTTTAAAAAATTTGGCCAAAAACAGTATAATTGAGGTATATATGATATTAATGAATTGCAAATATTACCTACTTTATAAAATACATAGGTGTATTATTAAATTATTATTGTCTTTACTTATTATTGAGGAAGCATCAATAAGGGTATTTTAGGAAAAAATTGACAAAAGTTAAAACTTACTCTTATAATTATAACCAAAACTAACTCTAAAATATGTTCTTATAATTAGGACTGGAGGGAGTAACTTCTTAAAGGCTACTATATATTAAGTGCGCACACGCACGCATTTATAGTAGAGCATTCAAAACTCAACAATAAACTTGTTTGGGATCATTTTTTGGTCTCAAAAATGATTATTTACTTAAATCGAGATAAAAATAAAATTTTTCTCACATTCTTACTTCATATACCATAGATCATGATTGAAAAGTTGTTTTTGAAGACTCTAATCACTATTCTAAATAAGTACTATTATATAACCTTACCAGTGAGAGTGTTATAATTAGTAGAAACCATCATCAAATCTCTCTCACACACACACGCACACACACATTATATGCATACCAAACCACACAAGCTAGCAGCGATTGCAAAAATGCTTTTTTTCATTTCTCTTTCTTCTTAGTCTTTTTTAATATATTTCTCACTTCCTTCTCTTCTCTTCTCTCCTATGAACTCCGAATTTAGTTTATTTCGTTTCACATGAAATTCAGCCTCAATCTTCTTTAACTATTTAAAACAAAATACTCAACCTTTTTTAAATATACTGAGTTGTTGCGTAGTACGATTATATTTATTGATTGCATTTACTGTTGAAATTAATTTTTTTCAGTTTCCTTGTCTTCCTTGAAAAGGTTTGTGTAAACAGAGAATATAGTCTGAATGTGTTAAGTATTCATGTACACAAGATAGCTATATAAACACAAGAGAGAGACCTTAGAGTTAATAGGCCCGTTATGACTAATCATGACTAATTATGAATATTTTCTAACGCTCCCCCTCAAGTTGGAGCATAGATGTTAATCAAGCCCAACTTGTTATAAAGATAGTCAACCCGAGTCCCATTTAAGGCCTTAGTCAGAAGGTCACCCAATTGGTCACTAGAACACACATGCCCTGTAGAAATAAAGTTCTCCTTGATCTTATCGCGTACAAAGTGACAATCAATCTCAATATGTTTTGTACGTTCATGAAACACAGAGTTGGAGGCTATGTGTAGAGCAGCTTTATTATCACACCACAACTTCGCAGGTAATGACATGGCAAGACCAACCTCCTTCATTAACTGGTGAATCCACACAATTTCCTGTACTGACTGAGACATGGCTCTATACTCAGCTTCTGCACTCAACTTAGAAACCACATCTTGCTTCTTACTCCTCCATGATACTAAATTTCCACCCACAAACACACTATTTTATGGTGGATCTTCTTGTAGCCTTTGACCCCGCATGATCTGCATCACAAAAACATTCGATCATGTTGTGGCCATGATTTGTATAGAGTACACCACGACCAAAGAGCCCTTCAAATAATGTAAGAATGCTCCAATGCTTCCCACCGAGCAACGGTTGGTGCAAGCCATGAATTGACTAAGCACACTAACCGGAAAGGTCACATCGGGGCGAGTTACTGTGAGATAGTTCAATTTCCCAATTAATCTTCGGTATCTCTCAGGGTAGGCAAACGGCTTGATCTTCTCTGGATCAACCTTCTTCCTTACATCCTCAAGTAGCTCATCAAACGGTATGCGGTCATCCATGTCCAAGAAGGGATTAGGAATCATGGGAAAGCTACTCGGTGTCGCTCCGAGTTTCCCAGTCTCTTTTAACAGATTAAGAACATATTTCCTCTGTGTCAAAAGGATGCCTTTCTTACTTCTCATAACCTCTATCCCAAGAAAGTACTTTAACGGACCCAAATCCTTTGTTTGAAAATGAGAATTAAGAAAGGCCTTAAGTGATGAGATTCCCAAAGCATTGCTACCCATAATAACAATATCATCAACATATACCACTAACAATCATGCCAAAGATCTCGTATGCCGATAAAACACGGAGAATGGTCACACTTACTGGATCGACCAAACTTCTTAACCACAGAGCTAAACCTGTCAAACCAAGCACGAGGGCTCTACTTTAAGCCATATAAAGACTTCTGAAGATGGCATACCTTCCCATGCTCCCCCTGAGCAACAAAACCAGGTGGTTGCTCTATGTATACTTTCTCAAGAAGATCACCATGCAAGAACGCATTCTTAACATCCAACTGATGAAGATCCCAACCATAATTGGCTGCCATAGAAATGAAGAGGCAAACAGAAGACAGTTTTGCTACAGGAGAGAAGGTTTCTGAATAGTCAACACCATAGGTCTGAGCATAACCCTTGGCAACCAGCCGAGCTTTCAAACGTTCCAAGGTGCCATCAGCTAAGCTTTCTGATGGCTCAATTAATGTTCAGCATCAGGTAAGCTTTCTGATGCTCTTAATTTTTTGGCTGGTGGGGAGTGGGTGCTACAATACTTAGTCGCAAGAGACTATGGTATGGCCACTAAGATTTAGGGCTTGGCATGATAGGCTTGGGCTTTGTCTGCACTTCAAACCTAAAGGGATTTAGGATGAGGGGACTTGTCAGAGCTCATAATAGAACTATTCATGAATCTTTTATTTCACAACTTAACTTCTGGGGTTGAAGGGGCCTTTGATAGTTAGATTGGTAGTAACTTCATATAGTTTGATATGAATGAATACAACTGAATGTAATTTGCAAGAGATGGTTGGGATTGATTCTTATTTATCATTAAGTCTGGATAGCTGAAACTAAGATGTATTGATTAACAGCCTTGCATGTGCTACTTACATCGGTTAGGGAGGATAGTTTTTAGTAATAGATTTAAGTGTTTTAAGAGAAGTCTTTTCCTTAGATTGATATGCTTGTTTTAGAATTTGGAAACGATCATCTTTTTAATCTTCTTGCATATTGCAGACTGGACTGGTCATCATCGATGGGTGGTTGAGACTAACTGCTCCGGCTCAAATAGCTGTCTTGTTTAAGGAGCTACGTTTGACTCTTCATTCCATTCTGAAGGAACTCATTAGAAAACCTGAGGTGCCATATATTGCTTCTAGATATGCATGCTCACTATTTTAAGATACTTGGTTTTATTTGGCGTGAAGGCTCAGTATCTGTACCTTGAATTGCATGGTTTGTCTTGACCAAAAAAAAAAAGAAGAAGAATTGGATGGTTTGGCTTATCTATTTAACACGTATGTCATATTTGGTGGTTATATTACTTCCACATCTACAACTATAATCATGTTTATGTCAAGGTGGAGAAAGAGTACTTTGCATTTAAATCGCCGCTAAAATTGTTGCAATCGGACCATTTCTTTGTTTATGGAATTGCACTCCTGCGCATCAGCTGAAAGAAAGATTTCTTCTCTTTTTATCTTACGTTTTGAAAAAATTCCTGAAAGGTTATGAATGTCCACATGCTTTCATGACGCCTGTCAAATCCAATATGCGAACCGATTGTGGTATTTGACTTTATTTGTAGTGATACATTAATACACGACCACAATTTTCTTTACCTGACTAATGCTGAGATTGTCTCCTGCTTTCAGGTTGGGATTGCTCTGAATAATGAGATCTTAAAATCTATCATCAATCTTCCGTTAGAAGAAGGTGGCGTCCCTAAATACTGATGCATCAACTGGTGAGCAAAGTGACTTCTCAAATTATAATTGTTCACCTTACATAGGATGAAGCAAGTGCAGATCCTTCCTACTATAATCCATTGATGATTCTGGTCGTATAAAGGACACATGCTTTCTTCTCCCTGGGATTTGGTACATCCTTAGTTGAAACAAATCCTCTGAAATGGCTTCAGTAGAGTCTAGAGGGAGGGAGGTGGAGAGAGAGAGAGGTGCTATTGATGGGGGGACCCACAAGGCAAGGTGGGTCCCACCTCTTCTTGATTGCACATTCTATTTCCTAATAGGGTGATCATGCTCTTGCCGCAGAGATCAGCTGGTTCTGCCGTGTGGGGGATTTTATTTTAGCCCCTGATTTACAGTACCAATGACAGATATATATACCACTCTGGTCCTATTTATAAGTCTCATTTTGACCAAATCACACATACCAAGGAGAGGTAGATAATTCAATGATTATAGGGTAAATTTTCAACTTTACCCTCATTTATAATTGGGTACCTTTTGACTTTTTCTTCTCTCTCTATTTTCATTGGTACAATAATATGGGTAAAATTGTCACAATCTCATTTATTTGGTCAAAAGGGACTTATAAATAGGACCAAATTTTTTGGTCAAAAGGGACTTATAAATAGGATCAGAGTGGTATATATATATATATATATATATATGGAATTACAGAAGCTGTTCTTACGTGCAAGTGGAAAAGTTATATAAATTAATAAAAAATCACATGTTTATGCAATATGTTAAAGTAATAACTGCCATAGCATCTCTTTATGTTATACAAAGTGCTACCGAAAAAATACTTTAGAGTATTAAATGCGTAATAAAAAGCTACTTTAAGATATTGAATTCCACTGAAAAAATATTAAAGAAGTGTTGCAAACTATTAGTGTGCTTATTTAATGATCCTTCATATGTTATGAATAGGTTGTCAAAATAAAATTAAAAATATTTTTTAATAAATATCACGTAAAATGTATAAATATTGTAAACATGCCAAATCACAACAACACGGCTCGCCTTATGGTTCAATTTTTTTGGCTAATGCTTTGCATATGTTCAACAGAATTCTGCATGGGTATCACGAAAATCACATTTTTTTTAATCACTTTCACGTTTTATGAAATAAAATTTCGGGAAAATCTTAATAAAATACCACTTGAACTTTAAAATCTTAAATGGGTAATTTTTCTACAAAACGGAATTGTCAATTGTTTTATTGTTCTTGTTAATCCTATTACTAGTGTTATCAATAGAATTTTAAAGTTCAAATGGTATTTTTCTGTCATTTTTTCTAAAACTTCCTCACATTTATTTTATACAATACAAAATTAATTATCGATAACTAATTCAGACGGGTACAAAAATGTCACGCTCTAGGGTTCTCACTATACTCTTCTTTGGATGTTACTTATTTCCTCATTTTTCTTTACGAATGCTTTTTTGTGCTCAGTCCATTCCTTTACTCCTGTTTATCCCTTTTTTATTGAGTTTGGGCCCAACAATATCAATACTATTTAATATATAAATTATATAAACAATTTTTTTGCCAGAAAAATTACATAAACAATTTTATCTTGTCAAACTCTACAATATATAACAAAATACATTTAGCATATAGTAAAAACAAGGGTTAAGGTAAAAAAATACGCATGAACTTTTAATAAAAGTGCTTTCATCACCATATCACTAGTGTAAAAAAGGCTTTTAAGACCGGACAAAAGAGGGGTCGTAAGACCGGACATGCGACCGGTCTTGTTCCAAATGCAGTATTAAAAGTCTACCATTTAAGACCTGACTCAACCGGTCTTAAAGAAACTCTTTTAAGACCGGACATTTAAAAACTTGGGTCTTAAAAAGTTGTACTAAATGAAGCCGAAATATTTTTTGTTCGGTCCTAAAGCTCAACTTTTAAGACCGCCAAAAAATAGGCCGATCTTAAAAGATCGTAATTATAAGATCGGACAAGACACATACGGTCGAAAAATAGCGGCTTCTAAGACCGTACGACTAATTATACACGGTCTTAAAAGACCGACTTTCAAGAGTGGATGATAAAGACATCCAAATCTTAAAGATTTTGATTTAAGACCGGACGTCTATATATACTGGTCTTAAAAGACCAACTTTTAAGACCGGGTTTAATATCAAAACTCAAAAGTCGTCCTGACCTTTAAGACCGGTCATATAATTACATCCGGTCTTAACAAGTAAACATTTAAGACCGGCTTATTATTTTCGGTCTAAATTTTTCTGAATTTTTCCCCGTTCTTTCCCGATTATATATATACACAAATCCACCACCCAATCCAAAGACATAAAAGTCGATACTTTAAGCTACAAGCTATGAACAATTATTTGAATAAATTGAATTGGAAAAAGAATACAAATATTATTCACCATGAGCTATTTGGCCTCTTAATTAATGATTACTATGACTACAACACCTAAATTAATTCATACAATAAAATAACTTACTTACAAATACAATAAGTTACAAATACAACATACATGCGCCCAAAATAATATTCACCATGCCTTCATCTGATTCCCCCACCCAACAATGTAACATCCTCTTATATAACATGCCCCTTTGGATCGGATCCCGCCACAAAAATAAAACAAGAACAAAATTCATAGTCATGACATTAACTATGAACATAGATAGAAGGAATATAATATATATAGTTAAAGCCTTAAAGTCTTCAAAGAAATCTGCATATGAACATTACTTTATGAATTGACTCTTTTATAAAGTGATATCTTCCCATATCCCTTCTTGATGATCACTCTTATGACGGGTTCATTATCCGCTTCATCTTCTTCGTTCATGTCCTAGACCCCTTGAAAAAGGAGTACTCTCGAATACCATAATTTGAATTCATTTCCTCATCAATATCAATGACCCTCTTTCCTTGGAGAGCTACGACCACATTTTATTTTCTTGATCGGTGATATAGAACACTTGTTTTGCCCGGTCTGCCATAATAAAAGGTTCATCTCCAAAACTTCTACCATTGACATCGACTAATGTAAATCCTAGCCGATCAATCCGAACACCATTATTGACATTAACCCACTTGCATTTGAAAATGGGAAATCTAATTTTCACATAGTCCACCTCCCAAATCTCTTCAATAACCCCATAATATGGCATGACTCGCCAATAAAGGGCTCTTGTCTTTCGAACCGGAGAAGTGCATAGATTCAGCCTCTAACATAACACCACCGTTTCGGATCGTGCTCGTATCATCTAGGGACTTCGTGTAAAATGTATAACCATTGATCACATACGAATTCCAACTTATGACATCAACCTCAGACCACCTCGCTAACCATTTGATTGTATCGTAAACACATTCCTCTCCCTCGACCTTTTGTTTGAACCAGTTTGCAAAAGTTCTCATATGCTCCCTAATCAACCTTTGTTCGGTCATTCGATGATTTTCTTTCCTTACAAATGCTTTATGTGCAGCTATGCCGGCTTGAACTTCATCGACGTTATTCAAGATGTATAAGTGGACTTGTGATAATTCATCGATCCACACTCTTTACGGAAGCCCTCGTCTACCCCCATCGATGTTGACGTTTTGGAAGCCCAATATGTCTTTGGCCAAATAATTTTGACAAAATTCCATGGCTTCTTCGAAACATATTTCGAACAATCGATGCTTCCGGCCGTATGCGTTCTTCACGTACCTTTTTAGGAATTTCATAGATCTTTCAATTGGGTACATCCACCGTAAATGGATAGGGCCGCACATCTTTATCTCCCTCACTAGATGAACAATTAGATGAACCATGATGTCAAAAAATGTAGGAACAAAAGCTTCTCAAGGTGGCACAAGATAAGATATTCTTCATTCTCCAATTCATCCAACTTTTCAATCTCGAAAACTTTACTACAAAGCACATTGAAGAAGACACAAAGTCTAGTCAAAACGACCCGAAGATCATATTCAACGATGCCTCGAATAGATATTGGGAGTAGCCGTTGCATCAAGACATGACAATCATGAGACTTTTGGCCTACTAATTTCAAGTCCTTCATCGATACAAGCCTCTTCAAATTTGAAGAATACCCCGTGGGAACTTTTGTGCCATGTAAACACTCACAAAAAACTTCGTTTCTCATCCTTAGACAAAGTATGAGAAGCCGGGGACAATAAGTTCTCTTCCCATCTCGGCCTTGGATGTAACTCTTCGCGTATTCCCATTGCTATCAGATCCAATCTTGCCTTCACACCATCCTTGGAACTACCTTGTATGTTAAGAAGCGTGCCGACAATACTATCATATACGTTTTTCCCTACATGCATGACATCAATACTGTGTCTCACATCAAGATTGCGCCAATATGGAAGATCGAAGAATACAGATCTCTTTTTCCATATATTTGTTTCTTTTCTACTCTTTGCGGTCTTACCGAAGACGACATTGATATTTTTCACCTTTTCATAAACTTGCTCCCCACCAATGCCACCGGAGCATCTTCATACTCTTGGCCACCAAAAAGGCTTTCTTTAATCGACAATATGGGTGGCCCCGTCTAAGAAATCTCCTATGTCCAAGATAAACCGTCTTTCTTCCATGTTGAAGTTGATGGTAGCGTGTGCCTTCTTCACAAACCGACATGCTTTATGGCCTTTTACACTATACCCTGACAAGTTCCCATATGCTGGGAAGTCGTTTATAGTACAAAATATCATGGCTCGCATTTTAAACACCTCCTTCTTGAAAGAGTCAAAAACATCAACACTTTCTGCCCATAACTCCTTCAAGTCTTCGATCAAGGGTCAAGGTAAACATCAATGTCATTTTTGGGTTGTTTCGGTCCCGAAATCAACATAGACAAAGATGATGTACTTTCGCTTTCATGCATAACATTGGAGATAAGTTGTAAATAATCGCAGTACGTGCCATGAACTATGTATGCTTGCTAAGGCTTCCATATGGATTCATGCCATCCGTGCTAAGGGCAAGCCTAAGGTTCCTAGGTTCTTCGCCGAAGTTCGGAAATAATTGATCGATTTTCTTCCATTGAGAAGAATCGGCCGAATGTCGAAGCTTTCCATCGAAATCCTCTCATCTCGCATGCCACCTCAAATTTTTTGCATCATTTTCATTCGCAAACAACCGCTTGAACCTTGGTATGATTGGAAGATACCACAACACTTTTGCAGGCCCTTATTTGACTTGTACCTTGGGGTTTCACATTTCTGACAATTCTCGCTCCTCTTCAAACTCTTTTCTCGTACAATACGCAATCATTCGGGCATGCATGGATCTTTTTGTACTCCATCCCCAAGGACAAAGTATTTTCTTAGCATCATAGTATCGATGCAGCAACACATTATCATCCGGAAGCATGTCCTTAAAAGCCTCAAGCATTTCGAAAAACTCTTGTCGCTCCATCCATGACGTGCCTTCAAGCTTACCAATTTCAATATAGCATTCAACAATTGGTATTTTTTACACCCACGGTATAGAGGGTCTCGCATCACCGCACATATTACCATATGCATGTAATTGATGAAAAGCCTCTTCTCCTACATCACGGATAATGTCCTCTATGTGATCATCCATATCCGTGTCATTATCATCAAAGGCCACTTCCTATGTTGAGACCCACTTGGTATTTTTTCACCATGCCATACCCATACCGTATAAGTCTTACAAATTCCTTCACAAATTAAATGTGTGTGTATAACTTCAGGACTTAGTCGCCTCTCATTCAAACATTTTACACAAGGGCAATAAAACTTCCCACCCTCAGCATGGGCATTTTGTTTAGCAAATTTTATAAAGTCCCTCACCCCATTCTGATATTCAACACTCGTCCATTTAGCATTTATCCAACTCGTGATCCATAGTAGAATTCCTATATATATAGACGGAAAGATTTAACATACATATATATGCTCAAATGTCGGTTATGTCTTTTTTTTTTTCCTTTTTTTTCGAATAAACTTGCTCATTAAATGCAGAACAAAGAATCACTTTTGGTCATAAATGTATCGCAGTGAATCCAAGAACCAAAATAAATGCATGATGAGGAAATTAAATGCATCGCGTGAAGGTCTTGTGGACTCACCTGTAGCATATAAATTCAAATGCGTTTGCTTAGTCTTTCTTCTCCCGCCACCAACGTTGATGTTGCGACGGAAGAGTAACCTAAAAACATTTATTGGTCACTGGGTAGGTCTAAAGTGCAATTATAATCTTCAAAATACAATATCCATTAACAACACAAAAACCCACAAGAACAGTTGATCGATTTCGCTCAACCCAGAAAAACCCGAACGATGAGCAGGAAAATCATAAAGTTATATAACCGAAACACCTCTTACAGCTTGGTCTATAGACGTTTAGCTAACGAACCAGAAAGTGATTGTCGAGAGAGCAACGCGAACCAGCGACGAAGTGGCAACAGAACCTGAGTAACACTTTAGGCGCGACAAGAGAAGTTCAGATAGGGAAATTTAATATTCCGCGCGACAGAGTGAGGCATGTTTTATATTTTGGATTTTATTAAGACCGGAGTTTTATAATACTCCGACCTAAATTGAGACAATTAAACCGGTTCATTAAAAAGTAGACGGTTCTATATATAAAATTTTTTAAGACCGCCGTTTTATAATACTCCGGTCCTAAAATTCCTCATTTTTGTGATTTCTAAAAAAGGATTTGGCGAGCGCAAAGAATCGAATGAATAAAAATTAAAGGAAAACTGGAGTTTCTTTAATTACATATATTACTTGCATATGCACGTACACAAGAAAAAATACAAAAGAAAAACAAGCGAAAATTATCAAAAACAAGAATCGACTAAACATCTCCTAAAGCTTATTATCCTCCAAAGCCTTGGCGATTTCGGCGTGAACATTAATTTCCCGAGATCAGCAAGTTTCTGTCTTACTCGAATCAGCCACAATGCTTCATTAGAGGAAAGAGGAGAGGGGTCAGTAGTAGTCGCGGTGGGGCCAAGAGGTTGGAAAGGGGGAGCGGGAACCTCTTCATCATCCGAAGAAATAACAATGGGTCCAACGACCCGAGACTCTTCTATCACAATAGGACGGACTCGATGGAGGAGGCGCACCGTATAACGATCGACGGAAGGCACGAGCATCACGACTAAGAGCACCCCTACGAGCGGTTCTCTTGTATCTAACCATGGTTTGAGCAAATTAGGGGGCGAGAGGTATGAGGAGTTAATTAATAAAGGCAGAGCTATTCTCGATAGCCACGTACGTAGTTTGGAGTTACAAGGTAGTGAGGAATTAATAAGGAGTTATAGTACGCGTATAAAATTCCATTATTTAATATTTTTGCAATTCATTTTATTTTAAGACCAACCTTTTTTAAAATATCCGGTCCTAAAAGTCTAAATTACTTTTAAGACCGACCTTTTATCATTAACCCGTACTTATAGGTATGCGGTATAAAATTCTATTATTTATTTTTTTTAAGACCGATCTTTTATAATACGTCCGGTCCTAAAAGTCTTACTTTTAAGACCGACCTTTTATCATTTACCCGGTACTTACACACCGTTCAAATGAATGATGCGAGTCTCTTCTGGCTTCCGTGATAAACTTCCCAACTAGGCGTCTCCTCGTATTCCGATGAACAATGCGTCTCCTCATTAAAGTTTTCGGTGTTTCACATTGTTCGGATGGGTTCTCTATTTAAACTCGTTGTTACCGTACTTACTTTCTTCACATTCTTCTCCCCAGTCCTCCGTTTCCTCCTCCTCCTCTTCAACCTCGCCCCCATTGTAATGGCCGCTCCCCAGCCCTCCGTTTCCTCCTCCTCCTCTTCAACCTCGCCCCCTCCGCCACCACCTCCTCCAAATCCGACCGTGAAGCGCTTGGTGCGATCCATCAGGCCCGCGCCGATCAAATCGATCGACACTTGGGCCAATTGGTTCAGCTTTGCTCATACCATGAACAACAAGCTGAACATGGTACTCCACGCCAATGACGTGAAGTACGATCCCGCTGAAGACGACTCCGACGCCCCCTCCCTCTCCGACTACGAGAGGGATTAGTTTTTTTTTGTTGCTTTTTTATTTTGTTTTTTTTTGTGATCGCGCCCTATATAGCGCGTAAAAAAATTAGTAAATAAAATATTTTTAAATTTTGTTCTCGTGCGAGTTTAGTACTTTATCCATTATCTCGAACCTAGAAAGCAATAAACAAGGCAACTATGAAGGATGGATAATGGCATACTAAAAAACCTAAAATAAAAGAACGAAGACTTTTAGTTAGTAAATCGACGGTCCTAAAAAACACCGTCATTTTTTGTCGCTTTGGTTTCCATATCCGATTGCCTCTTGTCCTTTTCATTATCGTCTTTCTTTTTCCGACAAAAAGGAAACAAACAAAACATTGTACTCGTGTAAATCAACAACAGAAATTCACGTATACGCTTAAGAACATACAAAAAAAAGGATCTTTTACCTTATTCGAATAAGAATAAACAAAGTGAATATTCTTCTCAAGGTTGGACCTTCGTTATCGTCGGTTTTACCTCCCCATGTTTGAAACAAAGTGTCCTTTTCATTATCTTCCTTCTTTTTTCCGACAAAAAGAAAAAAAAAGACAAAATAAAAGGGACACCGATAATGCCGCTCAACACATGGAAAGGTAAAAACGACGATAATGAAGGACCTAGCTTGAGCGTAACGCCGTAACCTCGGTTGTCTTCAACCCTATCCATTTAATTTGTCCGAAAAGAGGTATTTAAAGGTGACTCGACTTCTAAGATCGCACAAATAAAAATATACGGTCCTAAAAGTTAAGCAAAGCTTGTAAGCAAAGGACTTTTAAGACCGATTATTTATAATAATACGGTCCTAAAAGTTAAGCGGGCTTTTAAGAGTGACTTTTAAGACCGACCTTTTATAATACGTCCGGACCTAAAAGTTCATACGACTTTTAAGCTTTTAGGAGCGGACACTAAAGCAATATACGGTCCTAAAAGTCTCATACTTTTTACATCGAAGACTTTTGTGGACCTTTAAGACCGACATGCTTTGTTAATGAACGGTCCTAAAAGTCTCAAATTTCAAACACTAAATTAAATAGCTATATCCACCATCCAATAATACATTCGAAACCCAAAATGGACACAAGAAAATTGTTCGAAAAATTAACTAAATTTATTTATTGAATTTTACATTGCCTATGTATATTTACAAATGAATTGTTCAAAAAATAAACAAATTTACGGAAGATCGATTATTGTTGCTACGTAATATACTTACAAATGAATTTAGGACATTAATTATTGTCCTTTTTGTGACTCTAAGATCGACCATACAGATATTCACAAAACACATAGCGTATGTGCTCCCAAGCTCATCATGAGAAAAGGGAGCAAGGCATTGAAACATCTCGTAACATCAAAGACAAAGAATCGAATTAACTTGCGTGCATATTTCATTTGTAACAAGAAGTTTTAAACTGAATTAACTTGCATAATATGTAATATCAAATACATTTACCTTTGCGCTTAATTTAGTATCCCCTCGCGTGGTAATATCATACATGTGTTTCATGATGTAATCGCCACATAAGTTGGACGCCTGGTGGTTGCCGACGGGTCTAAAAAGAACAAGAAATATATATAAGAGCATATATATATATAGCTTAATGACCAAGTTCACAAGGCAAAGGTGCTACAAATATTGTACCAACCTCTCGTCTCGTACCATATGGGGTTGTCCCGAGTACCACGCCTTTTTCTTTTCTACTCTTTGGAAGGTCCTCATGGCACTATCATCAAAATCACAAATTTATCAATGATTCACCGAAAATTCACAGCAGATTTCGACAAGATAATCAAAATGACATGCTTACTCGTTGATGGTCTCGCACCAACATAGGCAATGGCTCACCGTGAGTGGAGCATAAGAAGATAACTTTATGCTCCTCCATGCACATGAGGACCAACTCGCCAGTGGCTGAAAATTCACAAGAGAAGAAACTATACTCGTGATATATGTAGCATAATTAAGTGAATCGCGGACAAGATTTTTGATATGTACCTGTGGAAGAATGGCAAAAAGTACAACTTTCTTCTCACTTCACACAACCTCTTTGATATGTACTCCTGTCTCTCCTCCATGGATGTTTGACTTGAATAGACAGGGCACAAGAATCCAAAATCGTTGATCCTGCCATTTTGAACCATTTCTTGATGCAAGAACCTACAATAATGACATCGATCAGGGAATTAGTATATATGTATGTATGTCTAAACTATGCATTTAAATTATGTACTCATAGACGTAAGATACTTACTTCATAAAAATTTGAACAACTGCATCGCAAGCTCTGTCGAGGAAGCAAGTAGGGACTCAACATCAACGGTGTCAACTTGAACGGGCCGAGGATGAGGGAAGCCTACTACTTCATTGGCAGTGCCACGATTTATCCTTAAAATATCCACTCTTCATCGATCGGATATTTTTTCCCCGGGCAATGACCCAACTTAGCAAATAGGGGGTAAAGCTTGAGGAGGGGATGGAGCTTGACGAGGGGATGGAACTTGAGGAGGAGGGGTTGAAGCTTCAGGAGCAGTAGAGACATGTACAAGCATCACTGGCCAAGGGATGAAGGTTCCTTTGACATCACTCACAAGCTTCACTCATCGGTTTGGAGAGGGAGCGGTGCATCAATGATCACCTTTTCAACCGACACTCGACTTCATCATCGGGCATTTGTTGGTGGTGTACGCTTGATCCCAAGTTGTGAACACCCTTTTTGCAACCAATAATCGTCCATCATGATGATCGATCCTCTACATAAAGGTCACAAGGTTGCTCGATCGTCTAACAATGCAGCTCCCTCTAGTGCTCGCGTTACGCTTGCGGAGTGAGTGTGTGAAGGGAACACCGGTCTCGGACGATTGCTCAAAAGCAGCCTCATCCGACTCAGTTCCTCCCTCATCCGGCTCATCCGGGATTGAAACATTGCGCTCATTGAAGCTTCTTCGCAGCGGCCGGTCCGTCCATCTCCTCCGGGTAACCATACTTTGTCTATGGCATTTGGATGTACCAAAGACTTGCTTTATGCCTACCCGTCCTCCAATCCCCCTTACACGCCCGGGTGATCCGGTTTTCGGGCCGCAACGGGTCGAACATCATTCCTCCCGTCCGACACAAAAGATCCCTCTCGCTTCTTTCTTTTTAAGATCTTCCCGTAAGATACGTATAACGAGAAGCTTAGTAATGAAACATATTTAGTAACTAAAAAATAACAATAACGATACTTACAATTCTTTCAAAGAACTAGACGAGTTTGTTCACTCGTGTAGGCGCCGCTTGGCTTTTGCTGAATATGCAACCACAACTCCTCGCGACGTATTGGAGATGGAGGAGCATGTATCACGAAGGATTGGATTCGCTTCATCATCCAATCTCTTCCACTTGGCCGCCATCAAATCTTTTTCAGCCTTTTGATATCCGCATGCGAGAAGCCTATGAGGGCAATCATTCTTTCTACCTATCTCCCGTGCTTGTTCCCTTCTTTTACGTGAATCGAATTAAAAACATCTATGAATTATAAATTCCAGCCATGCATGTCACTAACGAAATTAGAGAACTTCGCTTCATATGAACGTCAATCAAACGGTAGTCAAATTCTTCACTTCATCAAGTTTCAACATTTTACTTAAGGAAGATGTAGAATTGTAGAAGAAATTGGAGCTATGTTTTGTAGTGCTAGCTAGATAGATAGGTTAAGAAACAAAAGAGAATTATGCTTACGAATAATACAAACTTGATCCTTTTTAAGGCATCCAATGGGATCAGCAGTCCCATTAGATAGTAACAATTGGGTATATAAAGTTTCCCCCTTTTAAGACTATTCATTTCCTCCTTTGCAAGACAAATCATTACACAATTAATACCTTCTCATCAGTAATTTACCTTTTCAGGGTTGACATATCAGACTTGCATAAACAAAGGCAGGAAATGTATACTTCTATTCACACACCGAACCATTATATAACTAACAGGATTAGATGAACACAATAACATTCACATATCCGCACGGTTAAGAAGCAAACAAAAGGGAAAACAAAACTAAATATAAACTCACCGAGCTTCGGGAGTGGTCCGCGAAAGAATAAATTATCGCCAAATTCGTTCATCAATAAATGTGTAAACTTCCCAAGGATGTTTGGCAAGCGGAACGTCGGAGAAAATATACGTGTTAGCGAGAAAGGACTTAAACTTCCTCCACCGATCAGCACAATAAGACAATGTCTTGTCTTTCAACTTCGAAAGTCGGGGGCGGTGTATGTAACCGGATAGTCTCCCAAATAGGATCCTTTACATTCTTAGAGTCCACACTTTTCCACTCATCTGTCAAGATGCTAACCTTCTTCAACGTGGTAGACAAAACAAAACTATTATATTTGCTTTTATTAGGACCGACGGGTTCCAACCTTCCATCAAATCAATCTCGAGCTAACCCGGAAAGTCGACTTAGGTCACATCCATCATTCGTGTGCCTCTTCTACCACGGCGTGCGGGCGATTACGAGCCTCATTGTGAGATGAAGAGGGTTCGTTCTCACTCACACCGGAACTGCGCGTTGCGGAACACGAATAGAATCGTCTTCACCGTCCATTTTCAAGACAGGGAAGAGAGGAATGCACGAGCAAATGAGAGAGTAACAATGGGGGCGATGGTACGTGGGCGAGGAAGAGAGGTAATGCAACAGGAAGGGTTTCGGAACGTGAACGAGGTTCTCCACGAGTAACAAAAGCTTTGGCGCGAAGAAATGTATATCTTGCGTTTATTTTTAAGACCGGATGAAAAAGAGACGGTCTTAATATTCACATTAATCCCGGTCATATTAAAAGTCCGATCTTAAAAGTTTAACATTTAAGACCGTTCCTTGTAAAACGCCGGTCTTAATATTAATGAACTTTTTTCGTACTGAAAGTATCATATATCCGGTCTTAAAAGAAAACTTTTAAGACCGTCTTTTTGATAAGTTCGGTCTTAAAAATTTAGACTTTTATACTTAAATTTTTCCTTATTATGTTTTAACGCGAAAAAATATAAGTACGGCTATATGAGATATATTTATAAAGTAATTGAAATTTCAATTCAATTTTTAAGACCGGTTGTTTTTTAGTCGGTCTCAATAATGTTTTTAAGAGCGGTGAAAAATTGGTCCGGTGCAAGAAGTTCTTTATATTTACTTTAACCCCACGGTCATTCTTTTAAGACCAGGGTGTCGGTTCTCCGCTCTAAATGAGGCAGTCTTAAAGCCTTTTTTTGCACTAGTGTATACTTTTTGAAAGTGTAAAACTACACATGAATATTCAAAATGAGAGTAAAAATGTCTTAAATTTAGCCTAACATCGTTACTTTTTCTAACGGAGTTCACGTTCTTTTTGCACATGCATCTATAACACTATTAGGTTTAACTTAATGATATAGACATTTTTGCTCTCATTTTGAATGTTTATGTGTATTTTTACACATTCTAAAAAGTATATAGTGTTAGAAGTAATTTTGGTAAAAGCTTATGGATATTTTTACACTTTAACCCTAAAAAATATAAGTTGTACTAATATAATTCTTATTTGCATGGTATATTGTTATTTTATGCTTGTGATTTCGATTATTGTCTACGATTAATTATGGTTTTATACTTGGGACTATAATCTATGTAAGTTGTTTACCACTCTGCTCCTATTTATAAGTCTAATTTGACTAAAAAATTGGATCCTATTTATAAGTCTAGTTTCATGTAATAAATGAAATTGTGACAATTTTATCTATATTAATTGTACCTATGAAAATGGAGAGAGAAGAAACAGTTAAAAAATACTTAATCATAAATAAGGATAAAGTTGAAAAATTACCCCATAATCATTGAGTTAATTACCTCTCTTTGGTATGTGAGATTTGGTCAAACTGGACTTATAAATAAAATCAGAGTGGTATATACTTCATATCAAAAGAAATTTGGGTTTGCTTGTATACATTTTTGGTTTGGCAAGCTATTACTTGCTAGCACGAATCTTTGGTTTTGTTTTGACTTCTGTCGTGTGTCGATCTCAGTCATTTTGGGACAATATAGAATCATCTTGAAAAAATTCAAGCGGGAAAAAATTATTTCGAGATGGGATGGAGAAATTTTCAGAGCAATTTTTAGTGGTCAAGGCAAATCTATAGAGAAATTTTTAAATCAATTTCAACACAATTTAATCCATTTATTAGGGAAAACCAGCATTACAATTTTTAAAAAAAAAAAATTAAGGAAATACCATATATGAAGGAAAATTTTCACTTTTTTTTTTATTGTTTTTGGAAATCTTCCCTCCTAATATTGTCTCTCCCTTGTTTTTCCTAATCCAAAACAAGGGTTAATTTTAGTAGAGAAGGTGAGAGCTATATATATATATATATATAAAAGTTTTGATATACTCCAGTCCTAAATATAAGATAAATTTAATTTTCATAAAAAATTAAGGAAGGTAATTAAATTACTTTAGAGTATTTTTATTTTATTTTTATCTCCTAGACCAATATATAATTTAAAAATACATAATATACGATATATTTAAATAATTTATTTAACTTCTTCAATCTCTTAAAAAAAAAAAAAAAAAAAAAAAGTTGAGTACGTTCTACAGGATAATTAAGACAGAGATTACGTGCTTGGTGAATTGACTGAAAAGCTGGCGCTTGTACAGCACACAGTGACTCAGCAAAATTTATGTTTGAAGATCAGTGCCGATTCCAGTGATCAAAATTTAATGTTATATTAGCCTTTGATATTAAAAAAGTAGATTTGTCGGCGCGTACTCCCTCACACAGTTCATCGAAAGTTCTCGTTCCTTTGACTTTTAATTACATGTATCCTTCTTGTGCTGCCAAATATTGCAATACCATTGTGGGGTAGCCTAATATAATTTCAATATAACAAGAGTTCATGGATCTCGATGATGATCGTGTTATATGTTTCGGTTTTAAATATAAAATAAATTTAACTTTTTTTTAAAAGTTAAAGAAACTAGTTAAATTATTTTAAAGTATTTTTATTTTTATTTTTCTTTAAATTAATTAATTACATTAATAATGTAATATATAATTTAAGAATACATAATATATATAATATGATGAAATAATTTATTTAGTTCTCTTAATCTCTTTAAAAAATAAATTAAATCTTATAATTAACGTAGGAGTACGTGGTTGGTGAAACGACTGAAAAGGGGGATCTAAAGTTCGTATATCTAAAAGGGAATTTAATTGGATATTGTACATCACAGAGAATCATCAAAATATTAAAGAAGGGCCTTTCAAATCAAATGAATCTTGGCAAGCAAATACGGACAAGCGGCTAACTCAAAACCAGAGACAAAATCAAAAAAATAAAGTCAACAAATATAACCCCTTTTATCCTAATCTACTAGTAGCTTACTATTCTTTCTACTATTTATTATAAAGCATCAACTAATAATTCTCGTAAACTAATAAAAATAGTTAAAATTAATAAAGTTGTCCTACAATTTAAGTAACTTTCAATAATACCCTACTAATTAAACTAAACTATAATACTATATTAATTATTACTACTCTTACCCACTATTCTTATTAATTAGGGGCATATATAGAAACAAATACTTAATGCTCTTTGGGAACATTAAAGGTGTTTCGGTAAAATTCATATGATAAATACAAAGACAAAAATACTAAACCACTCTTTATTAATTCCCCTAACTCCTAAAATGACATAATTTTAAGGTGACTTGACATAACCCCGCTCAAGTGACATGACAAACAATAAACCCTATATATATATATATATATATTCACTTCACCACTATCTATATCAAAATTAACCCAAAAAAAAAAAAATGAGTGAGCAAAATTGTAAAATAAAAAGACAGGACCTAGAAAATTCAAGCAAATTGGAAATTTTTATTGGCCAAAAAAGGCAGAAACTTGTTTACTACAAACATGCCATGCACTATCATGGTAGATTTCCTAAGAGTTTCTTTGAAATTCTCATATCATATCATTGATATTATTCTCTATCGTTATACTGCTATATCATATCATATCATATGTGTGTGTACATCACATTATATATTTGTACTGGCGACAATCCTACTTTGTTTCGAAACATTGAAGAAAATTTGGGTGCAAATTGGCTTCTCAATTCTCTCTATATATATACATATCTATTCCATTCCTCAAGCTTCACTCACTGCAAACTACATATCTCTCTCTCTCTCTCTCTCTCTCTCTCTCTCTGATCTCTCTGCTTAGGGAAGAATCAGTATGATGAGTTCCTCAAGTATAAACACACAGAACATTCTGAGTCCCACCACAAGGCCACCTCCTAGGACTCAGCCTCCTAATCCTCCAAGATCTTCAGGCACTCGAATCCCTAATCCTCAGGCTATCTTCTCCACCATTAATCCACCTCCTTCTTCTTCATGACTCTCTTTTCATTTATTATATTGTATTCTCTTTTTATGTGTTCTCATTTCTCATTAGCCATCTCCATATGCTTCTTGTCCTTTTGACGAGGTTGTTTGTTTCAAATATGTCCACTTCACTTTTGATAGAGTCAAAGAGATAAATGTTCTTGTCATGGGCTGATTGATTATATGGTCTTTATATATAGAGAATTTCACCAACAATGCGCGTGTTTATGAGGCTTTGAGTGATATCTGACGATTATTTTTTCACGTATTAATTTGACCATTAAAAATTGTCAAATCTGGATGCGTCATATGCTCCGAGCAAATACGATACGGTTCAAGTTAAACAAGTAAGCAACAACAATTGATGTGTCATTCTTATTCAGCTTAAGTTGTTGGTATCGATCACTTTTATCGTTTGCCAATCACAATCGCATATATATAGAAGGGTGCTCTAAAAATCTCTAAAGTGTTAACATGTCACAATAAGAGTTTTTTTTGTTTTAATATTTCGCAGCGACTTTATTTCCAAAGGCCACAAAATAACTACATGTCCTATATCATATTATCAAATGTCTATAGTATCCATGGAAACATATATATTGCTGCACATACTTAAACCCTTTGGACTCAACAAGATAACATTTACTTGCATGCATTCATACATAAGATGAGAATAATGGTTATCTTTTTCTTTTATGAAAATATGAGTGTCTTGTTAATTATTCAAATAAGGTGAATAATTAGTATTAATTAAAGCCTTTTTGAGTCTTCAATAAGTTATAATGCTTGCATCACATAATTTATTTTTTATGCGTGTATGCAAGAAAGGTTAATCTTATTAACTTCTTAAAGGCTACTATATATTAAGTGCCTACACGCACGCATTTATAGTAGAGCATTCAAAACTCAACAATAAGCTTGTTTGAGATTATTTTTGGGTCTCAAAAATGGTTATTTACTTAAATCGAGATAAAAATAAAACTCATCTCACATACTTATTTCATATGCTGTTAATTGTAATATCTGATTTTCTATTTACCGAAAATCTTGTATTTTAAGGATATGTTACCATATTAAATTGGTTAACATATGTGACATAGAGTCACATAAAATAATGGTTATTTTAAGTTCAAATGAGCCATGGAAAAGTTATAGCAACATTTAATTAAATTAAGTGTCAATTTAGCAGATTGGCAAGTAAGCTTGCACTAATTGAGATTAGTGGCATAATTCTTCAATTTAATTATAAGCAAAATAAAAGAAAATAATAAGGGCCAAGAGAGGCTGATTATATTCGAAAATAATTAAGGCCAAAGAAAATGAAATAATATTTGTCTAAATAAGCCTTAAATGTCATGGTTAGCTAACAAACCAATGATACAATGAAACATGTAATTAGTGGGTATATAAACACTTGATTAGGAGTCAATTAAAGCTTTAAAATCTGCCCAAGAGTCATAAAAAAAAGGTCCAGCATGTGGGAGGAGGATTTAGGTAAGATTTCATGATAAAAACATGTAAATACACATTGAAAAGTCAACAAAAGCAACTAACTAATTAGAGACTTGAGCTATAAGATATTTGGCTAATAAAAAAGCACATTAAATGGCTAATGAGAGGGAAGTATGTCGACCAGCTGTTGTGGGGTGAGGATTGGAGATTTAAAAAGTGCATTTTAATCCAATGGTGAGGAGGAAAAAGGAGCAAATTAAATGGATTACCTTGTGAATTATCACTTTGACCTTAGGATTTTCCCTATAAATAGAGGCTCTCCTCTTCATTTTCTTCACACCAAAATCAGCTCCAAGTAGCTGAAGATAGAATTAGAGAGTGAGTAGGGTGAAGTTCTTGGAGCAAGAAGGAAGAAGAAGCAAAGTTCTTGAAGTAAGTTCTTGAGCTTTAGTTTTAGTATAAATGTAGTTTAATCTAAAAAATTAGGAAATAATTTCCTTTTCATCTTTTTAAGGCCTCCATTGCATTTAAAACGAAAAATGGGGGTAAAAACATGTTGGAAAATAATTTTTTGTATTAATGGAACAAGATTGTGAAAATTTCCAGAAAACTGGGCTGCTAAGTCACTCACTTTGTGGATATTATTTTATGTATAAAATGAGCTTTAAAAGTCACAAAATTTTGCATGAATAAAGTAGAAATGTAGAGCTTTCTAAATATATAAAATATGTAACTTTTTGAGTTCTACACAAAGAGTTATAAATTTTTTAAGTTAAGCCTTATTTCAAGAGATATAAACTGAACAACGTTGGAAAAGATTAAACTAAGAATGATCCGTGATGTTCTAGCTTCTGGGAATAATTTTCCTTGAAATCAGACATGTCAAGGGTCATGAAGAATTTTGAAGCACTAAAAATGATTTTCTTAGAATTAATTATGATTTTTCAAAATTAGTGAAAAATATAATCTAGACAAAGTACTAGAAATTGCGTTTTTGAAGAAATGAATGGGCAAAATTGTAATAACAAATCACCAAGGGTAGAAATATCAAAATAGGTGAAACTATCTTTTTTGATGGTATACTAGGAAATATGATATTAATTATAACGTATGGAAAAGGAAATAATCCGACAATAACATTATAGCATATCCGGGAAGTCTGGAGTCAAATTCAAAAGGTCGGGTGTTTTGGTAACTACGCAGTGAAAGGTACGTTTGCATATTGTAACTGTAATCGTCTATATCTTGTATGATTATTGGTAACTATGCAGTGAAAGGTACGTCCGCGTAGTGTAACTATAATCGTCTATATCTT
This sequence comes from Acacia acuminata, assembly GCA_019022655.1. Lineage (NCBI taxonomy): Eukaryota > Viridiplantae > Streptophyta > Magnoliopsida > Fabales > Fabaceae > Acacia > Acacia acuminata. The sequence goes on along the minus strand of JAFJYI010000163.1, from coordinate 1,200,505 downwards.
GTTTGATTATATATGATTGAATGATTCATGAAGTGATGGAGAAAACTAGGTTTTGGATCATGCACTGTGACTAAGATATGGGTCTTAGGTCACTGTTTATGTACATTCAGCTTTATGTGGGTTATAATCATAATAATGTCGTATGGTTGTTTTTCTACCGCTGAGGACACGTGGATTTGTGGTATAGGGTGAGTGCAAACATTGTGAACATTACATATGCTGTGTGTTGGATGCTATGTATTGTTGTAACCTTACATCTGCTGTGTGCTATGTATAATTGATGCTGATATGTAATGAATATCAGGCATATATTGTTTATATCTGATATACGGCTAATTGTTACATGAGATTCAATTTGATTGAATCTCAGCCCTGACTAAAGGTTCAAGAATGGAACTTGGATCCGAGAAGGCACCAATGGACGAAGCCATGAAGAGGCACGATGGACGGAGCGTGAAGATGCACCAGCTGGATGAGAGGCGGAAGAAGTTTGATAGGGCTTAGT